>OX465096.1:17800064-18135064 GCA_949987625.1 Chalcis sispes
ATTGCTTTTATAATTATCTACAGATAAAATATAATCGTTCGAATTTTGAATTGGTTTACTAAATATAAGATGCATATATGTGTGTACACACAGTACCTATATTGTAAAAATATAGTAATTATGTAGTAAATATATATAAAAATTTATGAAATTTTTCTCTAACTTGGGTATAGAATTTAAATTTTTAATTCTAAATATTATTCTTTCGAATTTAATGAAAAGATATCACTTAAAAATTCAAATTTTTTTTTTTTTTTACATTCTTATATTTTACTAACTGGTAATATGATAGCTTTCAATTGTAATTTATTGTTCAAATCAAGTAAATATATCACATACTGAATAAAAAATTCTTAATTTACTACTAAGGTAATATTTTATAAAATAAAGAGAATATAAATTATTTCTTCAATAATACAATTTATTAAAATTTTGGTTTTTTGATAAATATAAATTATTAGTTATATTATTATAAGTAAAATTTATTTTATTAATAATATAATATAAATTATTCAATTTAATAATTTATTTCTTACTTGTAGAACGTAATTTGAATCCAAAGGCAGCGTGCTTAAAAAGAAGAGAGGAAGAAAAAGCTGAAGATGGACCTAAGCTCCCAGGTCATCTTGCAGCTCACATAACTCATCCACACCCACATCCACATGCGCATACACAACCGCCTTTTTCAGCAATGCCGGTGAGTATTAAAATTATTTGGAAACAGAAAAAAAGTTTTGTTACAATTTGTAACTTCCCTTTAAATATATAAATAAATGAAATTTTTTAACAATTTATCATAAATTATTTTTTTTTTTTTTTGTTTTTTTTTTGCTAAATAATCTAAATTTCGAATAATTTTTTAATTGTACAATATTTACGGATGTAACGAACTTCGTAATGAAATTTAAGTTGCTTACTTGTATTAAGATTAATAAATACAAAAAAATTAGTATATTTTTATCAAAATATTTTTGTAATTGTTACATAGTATAAAAAATATATATATTTTTTAATTTTAAACTAGAAAAATTAATTTTAATCTTGTCAAATTAATAAAACTTTTTTTCTGTACTTTTTTTCATACATTATAAGTAAACTGTTTTTTCTACATTAAAATATAGTAACGGAACCATTCTGTTACAGGGCCCTCCACCTACTCATCAACATACCGCTCAACCTCCACAGTAGCAAAGGTTGTGTAGCGGCATGATTCTGTAGAGCTCCGCGAAACCGATCCGCTCTCCGGCCTTCATTCAACTGCTCATTGCCGTATTTTCTGTTCGACCGCCCTTTGCCGTCTGCTGAGGATCAGGACATACGATATTTCGTCTACAATTTGCGAATTGTCCTTCCTTTGCTGTGAAATGACGATAATTCTCACGTTTTAAAAAGAAGAGACATTTGAGATAAAAAAAACTTATTGTAAAGTAGAGTCTTTAATGTAGAGCGAGTACGTAAGTGTCCGTTGTCGGATTGTATTTTTCTAAAGGATCGTAAAGGGCGGATCCGACGCTGAAGGTTTCGCAAAGCGAATCACAGAACAGTTTCAGAAAAAAAAATGGTCAAAAGAGGTATTGGCGACTTACGAAGCTCGCCCTTGTCCTTTTTTTTTTTAATCAAGAATAAATCAGTCTCATTCTCCGCGGTAAATGTATGGATACACCTTACTTATCGTGTTTTTCCGATTAAGAAACATTAGTCCAAGTAAATATTTTTATGGGATCGAGAGAAAAATAACTAGACAGTATCGTTGCATAATGTGTGGAATTTATCGATGATTTGTTTCTGAATAGTTCATTAACATTACAAAAATATGATGCGATTATTTTTGTTTATTATTTAATGGCAAATTATACATTAAGGTGGAGCTCTTACCAAATTTTTTATTTTATATACGAGAGTATAATTTAAATTTTAATGAATAATGTAAATGGAGAAAATATTTAAAAAATTAAAGTACTTCTTATCTGTAATTAATTAACCAATTCTTTCGAAACAGTAGCTTATTTTAATAAATAAAAATTAAGTTTCAAATCGCAATCTAAAGGGTTGGTTATTTAGTCGATGACTAAGAATTAATAGTTAATAAATGTATTAAAAGAAATTTAGTTTTATTTCAACTAATAATTTTATGTACTTATTTTACTCTCGTTTATAAAATAGTAACATGATGCCGAATATGGAGAAATATATGTTTGTAAAACTCTACCTTAAGGTATTGATCAGCATTTGAATTTCATACGTTTTAACTTATGTATTCATAAGAGTGATTTGTTCTATGAAGATTTGAAATATTTCAAATTATTCTTACCTAAAAAATAATTCCTTATTCGTATAATTAACGGATTAACGTACTATACTTATATGTTAATCAAGGATGACAAAATGATATAATTAAAAACCGCGAAGAATAAGAACTTTGAAAGAATAGAAGTAAAAAATTCAAGACTACCATCGAATAAGTTCAAACATATCTTGCGCATAATTGTATATATTATATATATAGCAGTGACGCATGCCTAATCGATTATATAATTAAGATTAAATATGCCACAGACGGTTATTATTGCCCGATCATTGTTATCATTACAATTATCATTATTTTATTTCTATCAGCTGCTAGATATTAATTATTCTTATATTATTATTACGTAATTATTGTCTAAGAGAAGGAAATCCTTCGTGATATAAAATATATTTTGGTTTTTGAAAAAAATTATAGTTTAGAGGGATTCTCAAATAATTGTTAGCTTGTGAAGGAACATTTTGTACCTAAACTGCTATAAAATGCTCATATCAAATGTGAATCCACAGCATCCTCTCTATTACTGCCTCTTACTATATTTTTTTTCAGAGGCAAAATTACGTGTGCAGTATCTGCTTTACGTGCCATTTTCTTTCAAACGACGTCCCACGTTGATTAATAAATGTAGACTTTATTTTGAAAATCGTTCTTTTGTGATATAAAAAAGAACCTACATACCTTATTATAGGTTTGCAATCAATGAATTCGATAATTCAATTTTCAAGTGATATTTTATTTCTTAATAAATGTTTGATAATTTTATGTTTTAATTTACATTCAGAAAATAAAATTGTTAAAGTACTTATCGTACCCAAGAATTTTAACAATATTCAAGTTTTTTTTAATGGTGTACTTATATTTTATTTAATCGTAGCTCTATAAACGAAATTCGTTAAGTGAAAATTTGATATGTTTTTAATATTTTGAAAGCGAAAATGGTCGCACATTTATTTAGTGTACTTGCGAGTCAAACGCACAACAAAATACAAAAAATTGTATTATATGGTTTAAATCTTACACTCTTTTTAATTGTACATAAAAAATAATTTTTTTTTTAATAAAACTGTGTTATATAAAAAAACATGTAGTTTATTGTCAAAAAATGAAATGTACGTTCCATTATTATTTGAGATTTTTTTTTTTTTATTTTCTATTTTGATATGAAATAAATTTTTGAAACGAGCTTGAAAATTTATTTTCAAAAAAAGAAAGTGTTTTATATAATGATAATCATAAATTGTAAATAATATTTTGGTATTATGTCTTTCTCTTAAGCGAAAAATTAATATCTATTTGGCTATTTATAAAAATTGATTATATGAAGGAAAATTTAACAAACGAATGAGTATTACATTCGGTTTATACGATGAAAAGAAAAAGTTAAATAAGAAAACGATTATGATGTTACTTATGGATTTTAGCATGCTAAACTTTGAGGATTTCCTTCTCCAATATATTTCTTTCGTTTACGACGCGAGTGTAAGAATATAAAAATTCGATTTTCTCGCGTCTCTTATATCATAAACCATAATAATAAAGATTTAAAAAATGATGAAACAATATGACGTCTCGACGGCAAAAGATGTGTTATATATATATATAGGTATATATATATATATCGAACGAGAAGTCGTGCGACCTCGTATCATAAGTATTCAACGTGTTGCTGAAGTTCCTCTGACACCTGAAAGCGAGGCGATTCGAGCATCAGCTCCCATCGGCACGTTTATGTATATTTTTTGGCTCGACAAAGGGCGCTTTTTTTTAAAAAGGCAGAATATCATACCTTGGACTAGATTTTATCAAAGAGTCAAATTATCACAATTATTTATTCTATTTTTGTCAACAATTTAAGTTGTGCAAAATGGTACTTATTGTGAAATCTTTTCAAACTGAAAAAATTGTAATGTTTTAGGTTTTGATATAATTTTTTTAAAATTGTTAACGAGTGCTTTGTCGCTAATGCAATGTTTTCGAAATAATTTTGATTATTTTGATTATTTTGTCTTGCGACTTTAATCATGCCTTCGATAACAAACGAATGCTTTGTTAGACAAAGCGTTTTTGTTCACGGTTTTATTTTTTTTTTAAATTATTGCTTGCCCAAATAATTAAAGCAATGTCTCAAAGTTATGCTATTTTAGTTGAGTAGTTGCATTTTGGAAACCAGTGAATATTAAATATGAAGCTTCTTAAAAAGTAGCATAACTTTGATATTAAATTCAATTTTGACAAGCAATAAAAGCAATGCTTATGGAATATAAATCTACGGTAAAATCTAGGTATTTATACAAGCATTTACAACATATAGAAAAAAATAAATAAATAAATAAATAAATAAAAAGTAAAAAAGAATCATGAAAATTATATTATAAAAACAAGAATCGTCATTACTCGCTCGTGAAACAATATTTTTGCGTTCGATGGTCTGGATATTAGAAAAAAAAAAAAAAAAAAAAAAGAAAAGAAAAAAAAAGAAAAATCGCATTCGTGGAAGAGAAAACTGTCAAGCAGCTCTCGAGGACTTCCGCGTAAGAAAGACAATAACGTCGGTGGCGACCTCGTTCAACAATAATTAATTGTAATTGTATACCTCCGTTCGTCTGCGCTGCAAGGCGATACCGAGTGGAAAAAAAGAGATAGAATGATGAAGAGCTAAAACAAAAGTTGTACATTGTGACGTAGAAACGTTTAAGAAGGCCGAATTGACTCGGCGTGATAATTATTATAATTATTACGATTATTATAATTATTATTCTGATTATTATATTATTTTTATTATTATATTATTATTCAATTAATTATGATTATAAAAAGCGTCCGATCATATCTACGGATATGGCGCGAGAATTAATGGCGATAAAATACTTTTGTAAAAGTACTTGCGTGCCGAAGACTTGCGAAGGTAATCATGTAAAATAATAACGACTATAAATAGATTATAAGCTCAGTCTATAAGCTAGACTCGTCGACAG
The DNA here is from genome assembly GCA_949987625.1 of Chalcis sispes. NCBI lineage: Eukaryota > Metazoa > Arthropoda > Insecta > Hymenoptera > Chalcididae > Chalcis > Chalcis sispes. Next base: position 17,805,345 of record OX465096.1, read on the forward strand.
TTTTAGATAGTTCAAGTGCGTGGGTGCGAGAGAGTGCGAAAGTGAAAGAAGATTAAAAGAAAAAAATAATAATAATAATATTAAATTAGGAGTGAAAGCTAAAGAACGAATGAGATAATGAATAAGTGTGATCGTCGATTTAAGGAATCGAGTCGGATAAGCGTGAAAAGGGGCGAATGGATGGTTCTTTAGAAACAAATGTTCGATCGACCAATCCGCCAAATCCGGTCCGTGCGAGAATAACTTATGTATAGGTGCGAGAGCTGGAAAATAGCTAGAAAAAACGTTACGAAGAAAAATTAAATTTGAATGTTGTTAGAGCATATGGTCGCTATCGCGATTCTCTCGCACGGTACACGAAAAATCTACACAATAAATCTCTCACATGTAACACACGAATACACACACTCACACACACACACACACACACACACAGACACATACACATACACACTGGAGCTCACATACAAATATACAAAAACATAAAATTAATAACAGGCACACGGATACGGACAAAATGAAAATCACGAAATGAAGATTTGATTGAGAAAGAAAAAATGTTTAATTACCACTAGTAATATTATTATCACTAATAACATAATAAATGTGCCATTTTTCCAGATGTTCGTGATATTTTTTTCCCTTTCAATCATTCGTTTTTCCATATTTCCTTAATTTATTAATATTAATATCATTATTGTTTTTGTTATCTAAAATTTTGATGCTCATGGTAAAAAATTTTGACAAAAATTTGAACGTTAAGGTGACAAATATTATTGCAAGCTTTATATTAAAATATTTTTAAAATATAATAAAAAATAAATGATCAAGGTTACAATAATATATAATAAGTCAAATTTGTGATATTAAATAAATAACGAAACCGCTATATAATACAAATTGATTCTTAATAATATTATGAAACAATTAAGTGCAGACGTATATATATATATATATATCACCGATGTTGTTAGCAGTATCTTATTTTATCAATTTAAAATAATTATTAAATTTACTTTTACTTTAAAACATAGCGTGAATAAATTTTCACATATTTGTTGTCCTATACTTGAAATAATTGTAAATTAAATATTTTTAAATTTTCTGAAACCTTATTAACAATACATTGTTTTTTTTTTTTTTTTCATATTTTCGAACGATATATTTTTTATGACATTTTTTAGTCGCTAGAAAACATTGTTAATATTTATTAGGTGACGAACATTAACTCGATTAGTAAACATGTTAATTATATTATTATTTAGATAAAAAACTCTTTTTTTCTGGTCATTTTTTTTTTTTTTTTTTTTTTTTTTTTTGCGAAACGTAAACTGTGTAGATGTAAATTTTAAACTTGACACTGTTAAGGAAAATGTTACGTTTTAGAACGTATAATGGATCTTTTTTCCAGGTTGTGCAACATGCGTACGTAGAAATTTGCGCAAAAAAAGAGCGACAAAATTTTAAGGCGTGTTTCGTATGTGTCAAATGCGAAATTATACAATTGTACGACGAATGTGCCAAGTCCGAGTCGAACTCCGCTCATAACTCGATTCCAACATTGACACTATTTGTAAAAGCAGTACTTATTATGCCTGAACTTCGACCTAGACAATTTAACACGTGGTTATTACAAACGGTAGCATATAAAATATAAGCTGGGAGGTTGTAAATTTGAGTTAACGTTAACTTATATGTGTATATATATAGGAGAGATTGTTTTTTTTTTTTGTTTTTTTTTTTTTTTTTTTGTAGACGTTTATGCGTATATCGGTAAACATTTTTATTAGACGCGATGCGACGATAAAACAAGCACATAAATTATTTTAACCGTCTATTCGCTTCGGCTCATTAATGCACTTTTTGCGTGAAAAGAAAAAAAAAAAATAGGAAAATGTTAATATAGCCAAGAGCGTGAAAATTCTTACCGTTTTACCAAGCTCGATTGTAATTTATCTGGATACCGTGTGCGAATGTAAGTGGTTGTAAAAAAAAAAAAAAAAATAAAAAAAAAAAAACCAAATTCGAAATGTAAAAATGTCGCCTTAAAAACCAATATCGTCAAGATCTTGGATAAGTGTCATGTGTGGTGTATTCGGCCTTGCACTTTCGCTCGATCAAACTTCCTTGTTGTATTTTACAATCCTATATACGCTCATAAGTGTGTGTATATATATAATATTTACTAGGACCTTATTTAATTTAAATTGTGCTTGTGCTTTCTGAAATAACCGAAACAACAACAATTTGTGATAAATAAAATATTATTATCGCTTTGTTGAAAATAAAGTAGCATCGCAATTGCGTTATTGTTCATTATTTTCGATATTTTTCAACGAGCGTTTAACTATTAACGAACTCTTAATTCTCTATTTTCAATGATATGCGTCATTATCCTTTTTTCTATTTTTAATAGTTCCACTCTTGCAACATTTTTCAGGATCTTGGTTTGAAGGTAAACGACTCTGATTTTCAAAAAAAAAGTTGCAACGATCAGAAGGGCTATTTAATGAATAATAAACTCGTTCTTAAGTCTTTCGAATATTGTAATACCTTTTCTTTTTATATTTTTATTGTTACCGAAGAATATTTTAATCGATTTACACATCGGTAGTTATTTATTTGTAAGAATTTTGGTAAATTTTGAAAAATTTCTTTTATAAATGCGGGATATTTTACTTTTTACTTTAAACTCATAGTCCTCAATTTTTTCGATAAGTTTATTTCAAGAGCGGCTTTTAGAGCCATATGTGTAGGATTCGTTAATGTATATTTTTCAGATATTTACGTAGTAGCGAATGCTTGCGTAATCGATTATCGGCCAAGCATAACTTTCGAAAAATACAAATAGGGTGAGTAGACGTGCGTTTCTGCCTCTTTACTGCCACTTTTTGTAAGCCTTCTTTCATTTCATACCGGATAATAACACAAAGGATTTAGGACAGTTAATCCACCCACTTACCCAAGATGTTTTGGTGGATGATGAGACCAACGGTTTATAAATGAGAACTTCGAACCGCTTGAATAACGCGGTGTTAAGTGAATACTTTTGTACTAAATTTAATAAACAGAGACGTACCCTCGATTTTGCAGGGGCGACGATTTCAAGGCAGCAATTTTCGAGTAACGAATCTGATGCCCTAACGACTGAGCACCCTGCACGCGTGTACTTTTTAAGAATTTAACGATATTTGAAGCTCGTTTACATTTTTTTTTTTTTAACGTCACTAGATTAATATGTGTAAATGAGAGAAAGTTAATGAGAGCTTATAGTCAAATAAATGGCTTAAAAATAAATTGCAAGAGAAAATAAATTGAGGCTAATTTTTAAAGTAATATATCGTCATCGATCAAAAAACTTTCCATATACTTGTTTATTATTAAATGGATATATTATCAATGCAAGGCTGGCCTTGATGAAAGTAACTTTGACTATTTAGCAATAGTCCTTGCGAGTGAAGAGAGAGAGAGAGAGAGAGAGAGATCAGCACGTGGAATACTTTCAAATTATAAAAACATTTTCTGTTTTTTTGAAATAAAAGATGGCCTTTATTCTTTCTCAAAATTCAAGCTATCTCCTTGTCAAACTTTATTGAAATCAATTTAGCAATTTCAGCGTGATAAAAAAACAGACGCAGTTAATTTCGCATCATACAATATTAGCAAAGGATTAGATGAATGTTTAAATTTTGCTCGCGTGGAGTTTATTAAAAATCTGACATCGTTATTTTTTTTAAAAAAAGAATTTTAAACGGTTTACATATGCAGCACGCTTATTAAAATTCAATCTTTGTACAATTATTAGAACTTAAGTAGATGTAATTTTATAAAATTTGCTATAAATGATTGATATAGCATTTAACGAAACCTATATGAAATGATTTTTAATAAATCTTTATTTAGTAATAAAAATAATAAGGATTAATTTAACATATGTTAATGATTTTTTTTTTTTTTTTTTTTTAACTTTTTCTGCTTTATTAAGACTTAATTTTTCTGTATTAAAGTCTTTACTTTTCATTGCTAATTATTCTGGCATTAAAAATTGTTTACAATCAGTTAATTACGTATTGGAATTAATAAATTAATTTTATTTCAAAATATTTAAATAAACAATTTATTTTGCGCAATATTATTTTGTACTTTTATATAATCATTTGTTTTTATTGCGAATAAATATTCCAAGAATATTATTAAAAAAGAATTCATGGTTAATTTATTGTAAGAAATAGATATTTTTATCTATTTAATATCGATTTAAGAAATAAATGTTTTTTTATTCGAATTTATTTTTTAAAAAAATTAAATATTATTGATTAAAATTTATATGTAAGTTATTGTCCAAGGTTATAGGACTTTCACTCCTGAACTCGTATCATTTTTTGTTTCTCTCTTTTCTCTGGTCAAGGTTTATTAATAATTGTAGATAATAATAGTATATTTTTATTAAAAAGATTTAATTTATTTAAAATGTTTATGTTATACATTGTACGAAAAGTATGATAAAAGTATTCGTTACAATTATTATAACTCATTATGAGTAACAAAATTTTACATTTTTCATCAACATGAATTTTGCAGCGAGTAATATTTATAAAAATTCATTTAATAAAAAAAGTATTTTAAATTTAAAAACTCCATCAATATTTATTATTTTGCCTAAATTGTCGAAAAAAATACCGTCATAAAAATGCTCCTTTTGTTTAAACACTCAATCAAACGATTGTTACTCATAATAAAATATTCTCTTGAAAATCATTTTCATCGTTTCGATAAAAAAAATATTTATTTTTCAGAAAAAACAAAAATAAAATAGTATCAGATCTTTTTGCCAATACATCCATTTGATTTTTTTTTTATCGACTAATACAATTATTCGTTTATTAAAAGTAAAATTAAATTAATCACAAATTAATTAAATAATGTATCCACACGGCATAATTGATAAAACAATGTTACTTAATTATAAAAAAGACATTCTACTTAATAAGATCATTACGCTAAAAATTTTTCACTTACTGCCACGTCGACCGCTACATTATCTACGCTAAGAATATAAAAGATCAACGTTTCCAATCGCAATATAAAATAAAAAAGTTCACTTACTACTTATTATCACTAGTCCCATCGGTCACGCTAAAAGGTCAAGGTCGACATATTTGCACGCGCGCGCATAAACGAAAGATACGACGGTTAAGCTTTTGAAAAAAAAAAAAAAAAAAAAAAAAGCTACGATATTCCGCAAGTTCGCGTGAAATTCGATCGAAAATCGAGTGACGCGTGCTTTACATAAACTGCGCGCTTTGCGTCCGTCCTACTTTCGTCGAGCGTACCAAGTCGAATATCTCTTTTCCGATTTACGAAGAATTTTAGCGGCGTCGTTGACCGATAAAGTTTAATGAATCCGAGTCTCGTGTCTAGACGATAAACAAACGTATCGTAGCCTGTTGCGCTATTTTACGTTGAGCGTCCAGCGCTAGGTTTCGCGTGCGTGACCAACGGTTCCCGTAAAAGAAAGAGAGAGTATTTGCTTAACTTCGCAACTACTTGTCTTTTCTTTTTTCTTTCGTTTTTTTTTTTTTTTATTTTTTTTTGTTTGTTTCTTTGTTTCGTTTTATCGCGTTTCTTTCTCATGACGTTAAGGAAGAAAAGCGTGTCTGCATTATTTTTCATCCGCTTGACGTTAACGATTCCTCTTTTTATAGTTTCTCTTGTCTTTCGATTTCACAGCGTTTCGTTTTAGCCTGAGAGCACCGAAAATTTTTTACCGCTTTAATGAAGTATAAACATGTTTATAAATCGCTGCTCGTCGAGACTCGTCATTGGCTGTTAAATCTTTTCGTTTAATTTAATAAACAATATGTTTGATTTTCTAGTTTTTCATCCCACACTGCTAACTTTGTTAGATTCTTTTAAGTTTATCGAGATGTTTCGCTTGGGTAGTTCGTTTTCGCCCGTCAGCAATCGCTGCACGATATCAAGACCAAAGTATTCTTTGACATTCTCTCATTTTTCTCTTTAAACATTATCTCGATTATATCTGGAATTTTATAAGGAAAATTAATCGCTTTTTGATATAAAATTTTATCGGATTATTTCTTGAGATTTTTTTATTTTTTTTATTTTATTTTTTTCATTTTGGAATTTACAAATAAATTAAAAAAATTTAATTAAAAAAAAGAAAATAAAAATACGTTTAAGAATTATTTTGTCGATAAAAAACTTACCATTTAATCTTTATTGCAAAATTTTTCAAGATAAATATCTTTAAGCGCTTATTTATTCCAAATTATAAATCAATTTTTTCAATAACAAAAACTTTATTTAAAAAAAGTATCGATTCGTTGAAAAATTTTTTGGTTCAAAATTTTTTAATTTTGTTTACTTCAAGGTTTTATTCAACAAATTGATTACTTGTGTACTATAATCCTTTATTAAAAAAGCATAATTAAATAACGCGACAAAATTGTTTTTAAATACGTATTTAAATCTATTATTGTTAAAACCGAATCATCATAATATCGTTTAAATAATTAGCTTTAAGAATATTAAATATATATAATTTCTTTCATTACTTTAATTATATAGTGTTTTTCATTTGAAAATTTTAATATTTTAATAAAATACAAAATTTTTATATACAATGCCTATTTTAAAAATATTTTAAAATTTTTTTATTTTAATAAATTTATTTTTAATTTTGAATATATCGTGCATAAAAGAATTTAATAAATCAAGATTTTAATAATTCTTTTATGATGGAATAAAAAAGTTTCGATTAAAAAGTAATAATAAAGAATGTAAAACTTACATGCATCATAAATCACAGTCTCGAAATTTTCCTCTTTAGTGTACAATATGCGACACATCGCAGAACAATAAAGTGTATACAAAGTATAATGACATTTATCCAATAATTATTGTCAGTCATCGCCAACTCCTTGAGCATGACTTTTGGCATTCTGAATTGACAATAAGCCAATTCATCTCTAGTTGAACAAGGCAAATTTGGCCTATTGAATCCGTATATCGAATGGACCATCGCTTCAAGTGCGTATCTTAAATAGCTGACGTATGTTACGTAATACATGAATCGAGGCATATGATCGAAAAATACAAGGAAACCCGCGAATACTAAGAAAGCACAGGTGGAAATTGCTCCGAGAAAGGTTCCGTTAATAGGATTGACTATTGTGCCCAAGGCTAAACCGAAACTTTCCGCGATAAGAGACACTAATATTGCCACAAGCAGGAACATTGAAAACCTCCATAAGTCCGATGGCTGACTAAGGTAATATGATGTAATCGAGTATGCGACAACGAAAAATACTTGCATTGGAATACTCGTTACCAAATGAGCTGCATAATACGTTCTTAGCTTGTACCAATTGTTGAATCGTTCTTTCCTAATAACTGGCAATTCCAAAGGGAATTTCAGTACCGCCGGCATCAAACTAGTGTAACATATGTATACTACGTTTACGAGCATGAAACATACATTGCTAATGGATTTCGAACCGTCCGATCCCGCGTCGATGTATAAAAGTCCAAGTAAAATGCCGACGAGAATGTGTAGTAAAAGTTTAAGATGCGTCACTGTCCAATCCCTGAACAACTGGATTATACAACGATTTACTAATACCCAAAATCTTGAAAACTCCGATGGTGTATTTATTAGTACCGTAGTCTTACCTTCGTTCATATACTTTAATACGCTATCGGAATGGCCAAGTGTTTTCTTAACCGGAGCACTAATTCTCCAAGAAGGATCTTTAGCTGCATCGGTTAAACAATCGTTGAAGTCACCGTATTCTTTAGAGATAACTTCGATCATATAATCGGCGGGATTGTGATACTTGGGACAATGAAGCCCAAACTTTTTGAAATAGTCAACGGTATTTTTTGGGCCACCTTGATACACACAATGTCCTTCGGCTAACAAATAAACAAGGTCCAACATTTCATAAATAGTCGCACTCGGCTGGTGAATCGTGCATACGATTGTCCTTCCACCTCTTGCCAAATTTTGAAGTATAGTTGCGACTTGAAGCGATGCCGAGGAATCAAGGCCGGTTGTGGGCTCATCCAGGAACATAACCGGTGGATTATCAACTAATTCAAGAGCAATGCTCAATCGTTTTCTTTGTCCTCCGCTTAACCTGTCGCATCGAGTATCTTTAGTTTTGGTAAGATCTAAAATTTCGAGAACATCATCGATAATCATTTGTTTTGCTTTTTGATTTAAATTGTCACCAAGTTTTAATTTTGATGCCATTATCATTACTTCTTGAACGGTGAACAGTGGATGTAACATATCATCTTGCTGTATGTAACAAGATTCTTTTTTGTACTGATTCCAGTCTCGATCGCCTTGCTTTGAACGAAACTTCATGGTACCCGTAATATTAGTCTTTTGAAAGCCAGTTAGGATATTAAGCAAGGATGATTTCCCTGCTCCAGATGGTCCCATAATGGCCGTAAGTTCGCCTGATTTGAACAGGCCATTGACTCCTTTTAGAATCGACTTTTTTGGTTTTCGAAATCCTGTTGAAACTTCGTAATTTATATTGCTGAATTCGATGTCCAGAGACTGGGATTTTGGTAAGTTTATTAACACCGCCCGTTGAATCATTTTGGTTTATGTATATTTACTGCATAAAATTTATCCTAATATGTACTCTTTAAAGCTGATAACGAGATACATTAATAAGTTATCGATAATCAAGATTAAAACTTCGTAACACACTGCTTGTAATAAAATAATTGTAACGAAGTGATATTCACTGTCTTGACGATAAAAATATTTTTTTTACTCACTTGTCTGTAATTATATTGTTTTTAAACTCAATTACAATTATCTCGGTGGATTAACTCTATTATGATACATATTTACCGAAGAGCACAATATCATCGGTAAAAGTCGACAGTAAAAGCCGAGAGATACAGTTTAAATAAAATATTTTTTAGCGCTGCACAATTATTGTAAATTCTTTTAAATGCAAATACGTTAAATAAATATTTTCTGCGATTTATTTTTTACGCAAGTGATAATAAATCATAGGCACAAAAAATTTTTCTATAATTTTTTTATGCAACGAGTGACCTACAGTTTGGTGATATAATCAATGTCAAAAGGTCTTTTCATGAAATAATCTTTCGTGAGTACTATTAAGTGTTTAGAGTCTGTTGCATAACACGATTGCATCTAATTGTTTAAAAACATCAGCGTTTCATTTTTTTTTATTGGTATCTTATGCTCAAGTTTCTTTTCCTCCAATTTGATCAATCATTTCGTAGCATACGTTTCCAGATGACGAGCGATTTCGATGATCCTTCATTTAAGATTGATTCACTATTTTCTGTTTTTACATCCAGTAGAAAACTGAAACAAGAAATAATAAAGGCTATAAGATTTGTGATTATTCTTAGAAAAATGTAACTACTTTTTTCTCATATTATTGTCAAAATAAATAATTTATACAAAATGTTGAAAAAAAAATTAGGATTGTTATATAAAATTTATAATTTTTATAAGCGTTCCTTTAAAAAATTTTTTTTTTCGTATAACGATGATTTATATTTAAAAATGTCAAACTTTAATAAATGTCAAGTATAAAATATAAATATTAATATTTTTGAATCATTAAACATTTATTAATGAATAATTTCTACAGCATCGGTATAAATTAATTAGAAAAAAAAAAAAAAAATCCAAAATTTTTTAGAATAATTTAAAAAATATCATAATAAGAATGGTTTCAAATTGCGAGTCAGCTGCTCGTGTTAATAATAATTTTCATAAAAATGTTTCAAATATTATATTATTTTAAATCGATAAAAATTTCATTAAAATAAAGAATCGCCATAGAATTATTTTGTTTTGTTCTTTTCATTATAATTTAAATTATATTCTGAAAATTTTCGTTGCACGAATATATCTTTAATAATTGACTCAAAATAAGAATGTAATATTTATTTTAATTATACATAATGTGATATAAACATGCGTTTGACGAAGAAAACGCATGCGAAATCATTTGTCATGTAAACACATGACAAAACAATGAAATCTGAAGTTATAAAAGATAAACACAAAAGTAAGACCCGCATTAGCAACCTTGATATGTTTATTTGCGAGATGCGAGACTTTACATTACATAAGGATATGTATATATGCATTGTGGAGAATAACACTGAGATACTACACTTTAGAGAAACTATTATTAATGCGTATACACGCACTTTCGTCTAGCGACTATTACCGTCGTCCGTGCGCACGCGGGAGATATTCTTTTTTATGCAATAAAAGTAACTAGCCGGAATGAGGCGGACAACGACAAAAGAAATAGACTTGCTTTATCCGTAATGCGTCTGCTCAAGGCATAAAAAATTTTATCATAGCAAACTTGCTACTTAATGCCGTAAACGTATACTTAAGGTGATTTACATCTCGTAAATTTTTATTATAAACCGGGTGTTATTTAAAAACTCAATTTTTTTTTTTTTTTTTTTTTTTTTTTTTTCTAAAGCGATAAGTGCCAATATTATTTAATGGATGTGCATTTTTTATTTGCATTCGATCTCATAATATTTATGAACATAATAAATATTAAATTATATCGACTACACATGCTTCATTCGTTAAAAAAATTAAAAGCGTCAATAATAAATGTATTACAAATATTGTTATTTAATTCTTTATTTTAATAAATTAAAACTAAATCACATATTACTCTTCAATTCTTCAATAATTTTAGTTTTGAATTGCAGTTTTTAAGAAAAAATATTAAAATACTATAGTTATCAGTCTTGACATATTACTAAGATATCGAGAACATTACTTATAGTTACACTTTAAAAATGTTTACTGTATTATCCTTTGTCATGCTCTGATATATGAAATTATCTATTTTCAAACAGAATGCAAAGAGTAATAATCGAAAGAGGAAGGATGTGTAAAATGTGAGAATGGATTTTAATAATCAATGAATGGAGATGTATAGAAGCAATGATACAATGCTTCTTTACACTATATATGATGAATTAGTTATCTGTTAAATAAAAATAATTATATAATAATATAAAAAAATGTTAAATAAGTTAAGTAACGTTTGTTAAATAAGGTAAATAAGATAATTAATTGATAAAAAATATTAAGAATGCCATCTTGTGACACACACACACACCGTCCAGTATAATATTAATTATTTAAATTTTATAATTTAAAAGTACATATCCCTGTATTAAATTCATTACTAAACTATATGTATCCCATGACGAAGCATAAATAATGATGCACTTGAACATGACGTCAACACTTTATATTATATAAGATTACATTAATAACAGGGATAGTTTTCCTAATTACCTTCACGAACTATGGTTAATAATTTAAGATGTTAGGAAAATTTTCTAACGTTAAATATTCATACGTGAATAAACGTGAAAAAAAAAGAGGAAATCACAATTACATAAAATTTTATTAATCAAACAAACTTATCTTTTTTTATTAGTGAACAAATTATTAAACATTACTGTTACATCATTAAAAATCGTGAAAAGTTTTGTTTTATGTAACGTTTTTTCTATTAAAATTTCAGAGATAAAATAAAATTTGTAGATCAAAGGTTTGTTAAATCCGTTACAAATGATATGGATGTTTGGTTGTTTCGAATAATGCAGTATATAATCGTAATAAAATGTATAATAGTAATTGAAAGATGATGAGTTATTATTTTGATACATACACACACACATACACATATATATATACACACGTATGTGTGCGTGAATAGTTTGCACGTAAAAGTATATTCGACAAGGAGCGAAAATGCGGAGGGTAACAGGGAACGTTTATTGTTTTGTTGATAAATTATTCGGTGAATTCCTGACGGCTGATTAATTACAGGGTCGAGCGGCTCCTCGACGCGGTGACTCGCGATCGGGAATTCCATCGAGTTTGACGCGTCGCTTATTACGAGGCACGCGTCTGTGATCCTGGGCACGTTAATAATTGTTAACTCAACGGAACAGGTGAATTTTATTGAATAAATCTCTCCAACTCTCTCTCTCTCTCTCTTTCTCTCTCTCTCTCTCTCTCTTTCTCTTTCTATTTCTCTTTTTCTCAGTTTACTTGCTAAAAATTCTCATCTCGTTATAATATTTACATATGCGAATTATGAATTAAATTCAACTGTGATATATTATTCAATTTTATACATTTTTTATATTTCCTTCGCGAATTAACATGTGCCATAAATTCTTAGCTATTTTTTAAACGTCTATGAAAATTTTTTTTTATTTTGAAAAGATATGCAAATGAGGTTAAAATATTGGAGTCAAAGTGAACTTATGAAAAACGACGAATAATAATAGATAAATTTATTTAATTATAGCGTTGGTAATAGTTTATGAAATATTGATTTCTTTAAAATTAAATAAGTACTGGTCAATAATCCATCAATAACTCATTTTTTATTTTAAATTTGTTCGCGAATCGTGTAAAATCGCGTTTGTTAATTTTAATGCGAGAATTGGTTTTTTCATTAAAGTCGATCAGATTATTGAAATTTTATGAAACCATAAAATAGGTATTTGTATTTGTAAGTTAATCAAAGTATCGGTAATTTTAAAATTATTTAAATACAAAAAGGTTGCTTAATCTGGACAAATAAAAAAATTGTAAATTTTTAAATATTAATAACGATTATACGTATATACCTTTGAAAAGATCCATACTTTTTTTTTTAGCAAACTCATAAGTCAATTTTATTTACTTCTAGGTCTAAAAGCCAAAAAGTAACGGCGTAAACGTCGCGTACGTTATTGCCATAAAAAACGGCGGAATAAAAATTCTCTGTAACGCTCGCTGAGAAATCTTACAAAAAAAAAAAAACAAAATAAATAAAAAAGTAGAAAATAAAAAATAAAACGAGATGAAGAAAGGGAGAGAAAGAGGGAAAGGGCGATAGAGGGATAAAAAAAAAAAAAAAAAAAAAAAAAAAGGAAAAAAAGAAAGAACGTAAACAAACGTTTTTGGCCGTGGACCGAAATATTTTCTTTTCGACGTTGGCCTTTCAGCGTCGCATTTGCAAACTTCACGAGCGATCTCCGGAGATTTACGAAACTAAAAGTGTACGGGGCGGAATATAAAAATTCATCGGCTGTAGAAAGGTCGGCCTGCGCGTCATTCGCGATGCAAACGGCTAAAACGATTTTACGCAACGACAAAACGCCTCTGGCCTTTTTGCGGTACACACACACACATACGCGCACGTGTCTATATACGCGCTTGTGTGCGCGCGATCGCGAAACGGCGAAACGCCGCCCAGCGACGACGAGTTTATCGCGACGATTCGTCGCGTTCGATTGTTATTAACGAGATAGAATGCGCTTTTTTTTTAAAACGATGAGATTGCGACGTCGTCGGGACGAGCGCCCAACATCTTTGTAGATCCGAATTGTTTTACTGTTTAATTAAGAATTAGTGAGATTAAACGGTAACTAATTAAGCGATTTTACTCAATGTAAAGAATAAATCTTTAAATCGTTAAGTACAACAGTATTTTAAATAACATTTTTAATATAAAAGAAATCGTTACTTTTCCTAATTTTTTAATCAAAATCGTTAAAAATTTTTATAAAATAAATACCTTTTAATTTCTTTATCGACAAATTAACGTTATTACTGCATTAATTTGAATGAATGTGATCGGCAATAGAGCTGCAATGGTATGTCTATCCAGATTCGAATTACATCGAACGAGCGATTCAAGTTGGATGTTTCCAACTTTGGATAACTTCGTTTTAAGACAGACATGCACGGACGTCCCAAACATCGCGCACACCCTCTCTTTCTCACTTCCTATCTCCCTATATCACTTCCTATCTCTCTTCTTGTAAAATACCCAATTCAGAGATAATACCGTTCGCGGTAAATACACAAGAAAGCTTACGCAACAATAGGTGCAGCGGGATCTAAATAAATTTTTTTGGCGAAATAAATTTTTTTATACTTTTAAAATTAATCTTTAATGCATTGAATAGAGCGATTTTTTAAAAAAATTTTATATCTAATTACTTTTTTTTTTAAAGTCTTTAAATATCATTAAAACAAGAAACAAACAAAAAAAAAAGAAAAAAGAATTTTCAATTATTAGAGATCATTATTAATAGCAGCTGTAAATAGCAAGTGAAATCTTCTATTTTTTTTTTTTTTTTTTTTTTTTTCTGTTAATTCAAACGGTATTTATCTAACTGATAAATTTAGCGATGTCATACAAACGGAATTGACGTCATAGTTGCGTGTGGAAAATAAAATGTATTTTTATTTTATTGAATATTAAAAAAAAAAAAAAATAAAAACTTGAAAAAATTATTAAGGAAGAAAATGATAGTTTAACTATTTTATCGAATATTTATATATGATGATAAAAATGTATAAACTATGCAGCATTTTTATATTTGCACATTTTAAATAATGTATTTAATTTAAGACTTTTACAAAAATTTTAATGAATAACAAATTTATACCTTAAGTTTGTTTCAAAAATACCCGATCCTTGCCTGTATTTTAAAAACCAGCTATTTAGAAATATTAAACAAGGCCTCGAGAACAGTCTCTTTCCAAAATAGTGATCTTTTCTTATTGGCCAATTCATTTTCGATAGCAGTTGTATAAGATATATATTTTAAATATTGAATAACTTTTATTTTAGAGTATAGAATCAACACCGTCAGTTTTATTTAAAAAATAACTTTTTGGGAAATCAACGAAAAATATTTTATATTAAAAACAAGTAGTAATTGTATTTAATTTTTTTTAATAATACATCCAATACTTATTTCTTCTCATAAAAAATTTTGAAATAAAAATTGTTTTTTTGCCCTACAAAAAAATCATTTACAATCATATGTGGACATTTATTTTTTAGATGCGATTTAAGCAATCTAAAGTGCGAATTTAATTTACAAAAGATTGCGTTAAAATTAATAATTTTCATACGAGTTATTCGTAAAGAACCAAACGCCCCTTTCCAATCTGTAGATCTGTGTATTTGCGGGAAACGTGAACAAAATTTGCAAATTTTACATGTAAGAGACTATCAAATAACGATCTCGGATTCGACCTTGTCGGTCGCTTTCAATCATTTGAAGGTAAAACTCTGTTTCTTAATGGAGAACGCCAATTTTGAGCGAATATTCGTGAAATAATATTAACATAATTTTATTTTGAGAAGACGCGATTTGTATTACTTTGGGTATTTTTCCCACAAATTACATGGCTCTCGCGATAAGAGCGAAAGAGAAGGAGTTTGTTTCTTTTTGAATATTTTATTTGTTTTTTTTTTTTTTTTTTTTTTTTTTTTTAGAATTTATCAAAACTGTCAAACAGAATATTAGTTTAAATTCGAATTCTATTATGTACACAACACTTTAATAAAAACTCATTTCGTAATATGTTAAATATTTTTGTAGAAAATATATTAACAAAGGCTAAAATTCGTGAAAATGCAAGTTTTGCAAGGTATTAAAAAATATGAAGTATTATTATTAAGTATTACTATTTGAATTTTATCGTTTTTCTTTAATAAAAGTGATTTAATAAAAGTATTTAAAAACACGTTTTGTACTAGTTTAATAGAGGAGAAATGAAAAATGTTTGTATTTAAAAATAAAGCATTCTTGTTGATGAAATAATTGAGAAATTTTATTATGAAAACAATGCACTTCGATTAAAATTTAAAAGAAAAAAAGTTACATTGTAAGTAAAATTCTTTAAACTTCAAAAGTGAATACGTTTAAATACATTATAAAAGCCATTAACACAAATGTTTTGGATTAAGCAATTAATTTAATCAATCGATGTGATAACATTATACTATTTTATTCCCCCAAAAACGAACGAGATTCAAATGCTATTATCTCATCGTCAATTATGTAAATCTAATCAATTGGAATTTCATAGATATTGACTAAATTTAGAAAAAATGAAAAAAAAAAAAAAAAAATGAATTTATATTATACATGTATACATATATACTTTTGCACAGAGTATTAATTTAGGATTATAATTTGGAATTAGCTCAAATGTTCGAATGCGTTACCGTAAAATTACATAATAGAGAACACAGCCGATTAATAAACAGCGTCTGGAAGACTTCAAGATGAAAAAAAGCAATTGCTCTATTGAATAATAGATAAAAGCATTAAAATAGTATTTAATTAGCATATTTGAAATTATTACACCGATCTTTGTCAATGATGTAATAATCTTTAAATAAGTTAATAAATTTCTACGCTTTGATTCGATTTTTACGCGGAATCAACAAATTTTAAACACGAATGAGTAATGTTTACGATAATTTTATGCATGCCAAGATGTTCACGCTCATTTTAACCGTCCTCCTTGCCGAACTAACATACACATGAAAGCTAAGATCATATGTGTATATATATACTCTGTTTTTACCAAAAAGCGTATCACGTACGTTTTGTAGGTCTCAGGAACATATTTTTTTTTTTTTTTTTTTATTTATTTATTTATTTTTTTTTGTATGCGCTTACGCGATACGGGTTAGTGCGCCGGAGTATCATCGCGTTGCGCGTATCACGTACGCTCGTGTGGGTAGGACGGTTAAGATTTATAAAATTTTATAAATAGAATATAATTTTTCAAGAAAATAATTCAAATTAGAATTGAAAAACTATTTTATAATTTATGTTAACATAAAAAACAAAATCTTCAGTCCAAGTTTTTTTTTTTTCACTGCAGTATTTTTTTTTTTTTTTTGTTTTTTTTTGCATCGAAGTATTATAAAATTTATCATATTTTACGCAATTACTCGTACAAGACTTTTTTTTTTACTCGTGCAAGAATCTTTTGGTACAAATAAAAAGTGTATTCAAATATATTTTTAATATATCAGTACAACATATTGTTGTTGAATCCAATAAAAAATATGTTGTTAACAATTTTTTATTAATTTGATGAAAGACTTTAGGAAAAATTAAAGTAAATATGTACTAAAATAAAAAATGTGCGAAGATTTAACGTTACTAGGTCAAGGTTTAACCAAACAAAATAAATACTAAAAAAAATTATTAATTTCTATGACGCAGCAAAAATATATAAATATGTGAATAATTTTTGAAAAAGATACTCACTACGAAACGTTTATTTCATACCTAGTTTAAAATTTAAAAAAATTCAAATTTTAACAAATTGCTTCATAATAGATGTAGCAATGATATATTATCAAAATTTCGCTTTAAATTTTTTTTCTCAATTATAATGTTTATATTAAAATAATAAATATTAATAAAATTCGAGCCAAGATTAAATGATGCATTATTTTTAATCGTTGTGTTAAATTTTTTATTGTTAACAAATTTATCGCATGTCTAAAAATATTGTTTGTATTTATACCAGTCCATGAGAGATTTTGAATGTGGCATTTATTGCGAATTTCGTTATGCAACATAAAACAGTTATCATTCCGTTTAATTAGTTTTATTTCAGTTTTATTTATTTATCAATAGAGATAAATGATGTTTAATTCGCGTTAAAGTTATATACATATCGTTGCAATTAATTTTCAAACGCCCATCAAAATTTATTAATTATTATCTTAAATTATTTCACGTACGGATTTATTAATTCATTTATTTTTCTCAGAAAATTATTGATAAATGAATGCTTTGATAATACCTCCTATATGTTGACACTATTCTACGGATTTTTTTTATCAATTGTAATATTTCATTTTACAAGATTTGAATTAATCTAATTCTATAGAAAAAAAAAAAAAAAAATCATGTATCATCGCGATACCGCGATAAATAGTATATCGCGGAAAAGATGCTGATTTAGCAAAAATCAAGTGATTAGTTTCGTATGTCATAAAACTGTTATATCGCTGCAAGGAAGATAACGCGAATTATGTATACAATGAAAAATTCTATCAATTTATTGTAAACCGAATAGTTCAAAGGACAATACATGTAAGAATTAGAAATGAACGTATAGAGATAATCTATAAAGTTAATACAGCGGTAGTTTATATTACTGTCGGCTAGTTAGTCAGTTGAGCGCAAGAAAAGGCATTTGACCAACTAAAGTCGCGTAAATTTAATTGCGCGAGCGCGAGATCACGATTTGAAGTCATATCGGCGAACTGTTCAAATATATACAGTCACACATATACAGATAATCTCGCAACTCTAGCGACCAATGGCATTCTTTAAACTACGAGTTAGGCATACAGTATACGTATGTACATATGTACATTCTCTTTCTCTATCTACCTTGACCTGCCATTCGGTGTGATCTAGAATTCAGTAAATTGATTAAATTAATGAATTCTTCTTGATCGTTTACCATTACGTGCGATCGGTTAATATTGAAACTGGAATGGAGAAAAAAAAAAAAAAAAAGAATCCGTGATGCGCTATCGGACACTTTTTTAAATTTATAAGAAATGAGAATAAAATTTTAATAGCAACATCATTTTTTTACATTGTTCAAACTATGGTTACACTTTATTTGTAATTTTGTTAAAAGAAATAACCTAATTATATGAAAAGTTTATTTTAAAAAATTTTAAGTTAAAGTTACATTGTACGTAATATTTCGAAAAATTTTTTTATTTAAGGTATTTAGTCGCATGCGTACATTTTTAAGCCTACGAGTGAAATTTCGTGTTATTAAAAGTAACCGACTCGGCAAACTTCAAAGAGATGTAATAATAAATTGAATAAGAGATTAAAATCTAATGATGTATTTCTACATATGTTAGAATGAGTATAAACATAACGAAATATTGTATATAGATATTACAATTGATTGAATTGAATTTAAATACCGATAATTTTCTCATCATCGGTAAAGCTTCAAAAACTTTATGAATAATGAAATAAAAGTAACAGTTCGTCTAGTTGCGAAAGAGGAAAATATATTCAAAATGATGAAAAAAAAACTAAAACTGTCAAGAAAAAATAAAGTATATTACTCATAATAAAAAAATTATAGACAATACCTGAATGAATTAATTTCGACAACTTCTCATTATTGCATTTTTTTTTTTTTTATAAATATTCATATACTGAAATTATCGAGCTCTATCGTAGGCTGTATGCGTGCACATTTTTTATAATACCAACTTGAGCAATGAAAAGAGTTAATTTAATCACCTCAAATAATAAAATTTTAAATTATAAAGACAATTTCGTATTGTAGATAAAAATAATTTTATAATACACCTTTTAGAGATAGGATTAGAGCGAGGAAAATCTATAAGATGTTATTATGCAATAGTACGTACATACACTTAATGCAAGTAATTCTTAAATATCTTGAGTGACAATATTATTTGATTTACAACTATTTAGCACAAATACGACAATGAAACACTTTAAAAAAAAAAAAAAAAAAAACATCAAAGATATAATACTTACAACTCATGCACTTTTATGGATCAGTATTGTATAAATAACTGTAATTATACTAAATTTTTATTGATACAAAAAGTATTATTTTTCGTTATAATTTTGGTTACCAAATTAATTTACACAAAATACTTTTAAAAAACGAAAAATTTGTTTCGTAAAACAGCTGTAAATATAAATAAAAATGATAAGTTAAAATATACGTTTATTATTTAATTCTTTAGAAATTTTAAGCAAAAGAAAATATTGAATGGGCAAAGTTATTTTAAATAATATTTTTGTATTTGAATTATTTTGAATTGCTTTTATTAAAACATTATTGTCAAATAAATAAAATTTATTAATTTTTTATTTATTATTTTGTGAGTATTTAATATTTTACACCATTTAAAACCATTAAATTGAATTTCAAATGGATATTCTAATTCTAATGCACATTGTATAATACAAGCAATAAAAATTAACGGGATTGCTTCATTTTGAAGTTAAAAAAAAACTGCTAATTTTAAAGTCAAATATTTTGTAACAGATCGTTAAATTAATCATCATGATCTTTTTCACGCCAGAAAATAAAAAATATTATGTTCATCGATAATATTCAAACAGCATTTTTCAGACTTTTATTAACTTTTATCAATGGAAAATACTTTTTAATGCCATTATAATAATTTATTTTTATTTCAAGATATTAGTAATCGATAGTCAAAAAATGTTGTTGTTGTTGTTGTTGTAAGTTTAAAATTTACCTCCATATTTCACGATATCAAAAATTACAAAATTTCGTTAAAAATTGTCGTTGTAAACGATAACTTTACCAAAAAAAAAAAAAAAAAACAAACTTGTACGTAGTTGAGTATTTTTATTTACGTATTGAGAATTTTTATAAAGAATTTAAACCAGTGCTATAATTTTTTTCTTTCAACTACTGTCTTGTACACACTGTAGAAAAAATTCAACTCGGAGCAAGGTCAATCTTGTAGTTATAGTTTACTATGTATGTCTACTTATTAGTACGTATTCAAAATTTAATTTCGGTAAAATTTAACGAACGAGTCAAATTTACAGTGCCTTATTATGAATATTAAAAGTTAAATTCGTCGAAGATTATTTACAAATGACAAAAGTCTCATTAATTGGTCGATTCGAATTTCTTAAGTATCAATTTGTTATATAGTAAATGACATTACTAATATTTTCTCCTTGTATTAACAATTCACATTTTACAAATTAAATTTAGTAAAAATTTAAATAGTATAAATCTTTTTAAACTGTAAATAAAAAAATTATTTCATATCGAATTCACGCGTGAATGTAACCAATAGTTTATTAGATTATAGTAAGTATTTGGTTTTTAAATTAATTCCGATATACATTTTATTTGATAATTATTATCTAAAATAAAATTAACTTGTTTCGTTTAATTAACAATTAATTTGTAAATGGTAGAAAGAAGTTTATTCTTTCTTGTGCAACTGAAATATTTAAATACTAAGAATTTATCAATTATTTGAATTATTATTGGTTTCGTTACTATTATAATTTATAACTACTATTTAACTATTATAATTTATATTTTATATAAATTTTATATAAATTATAATTTATAAATACTATTATCATATCTACAAAGTTTTAAAATTTTATAGTTTCATGAGTATCATTTATGCGTTCAATGTTTCTTTCTACAAAATCTATTTACACGTAATGTGCAAAGTTTTCATAAAACCAGATATTGTGCAATGATGTTTTTTTCAACGTTGAAAATATGAAAAAAAAAAAAACAAACTATAACAAATAGTGCTTTAAAAAAATATATTTACTTCTTTGTCGAATATTAATTTGCAAAGCAATAAACTATAATTTACGTTAGTCACGCGATTCATTCTTTAAGAAATTTATTTACTATACTCGCTTATTTTTAAATTTTCGTTTAATTATTTACGATATTAATATTGTTAAATTGAATATTTTTATACAATTTAATAAGTTTCTTTTTATATTTTTTTATCAAATTAGTTGTGATTCATTAGAACTGAATTTTATTCAAATATTTTGGCATTTGTAAATAATATTTGATATAATTACATGTATTTCACCACTCTTATTTCCTTTTTTTTTTTTTTTTTTTTTTTTTTTTATAATTACAATAAAATTATGTAGTATTATAATTGACAAATATAGTAAATCGCGGAAATACGATGTTTTCGAGCATAATATCTTTGTGAACTAAATTAATTATCAAATTTTTTATATCGTCATATTCTTGTTGTCGCTTTTTGATAAAGATAATTTTATTACATTTTATATACTTCAGTTTATAATAATATAAAAATCTCTTGAAACGGTAAAATTTAAATCTAAACAAAGTTAACATATTTTTGTCATGTTTTTTGTATTTTTTTTTGTCATTTTTTTATACAGTGTTTTGTGCTGCCAGATCAATTTCTTTTCTTTTCTTTTTTTTCAATTTTATTACATTTTCGAATTTTAATTTAAAAAAATATTGCTCCTTATGTAAGATATTGATGTAATACTTTTTTTATAATTAAATTAGTTAATCTAAAATTTCCGTCAATTAATAAATTTCATTGTATTTATTTATTTTAGTCATCTTAATCAATATCACAGTAAAGATCATTAAAATAAAAAGACGATCAAATGTAATATTAAGAAGAAAAAAAATTATCAACTTACTAAAATGCGCAAATTTTTCTTTAAACGTAATGGTTTTAAAAATAACGCAAAACGATTAGTGTGCGTAATACCGTTTGATTAAATTGAAAGAGTCCGTAAACATATATATCAAGTGTGCTATCACAAATTTTGTCTGAATTTTACTACATATGTTGAAATTTAACAGCGCAATTTACAATCGCAAATTTCTATAAAGTTTTTATACTTTTAAAAACTTGTAGCTTTTCGCTCTAATGCAAATATCATCCCATAATAAATAAAAGCAAAAAAAAAATCTCAAAATCGAATTTCATCTCACGAAAACATCACACGTGGTTTTGTAAGAAAAACACAATCGACGTACATACCTGTACAACACACATCACTAAATTTCACACCAATATTTAAAAAGAAAAAAAAGAACTTCATGAACGAGCCACCACCAGGAAATATAATTATAAAGCAAAGAGACGCGGCGTCTCATCGAATCAACACTTACACACTCGAGGAATGTCGTCGTTGTCTCTTCTTCTTTCGAAATGTCTGAAATGAAAAATCGACGAACGATAGCAGAGCTTGCGGCGCGCGGACTAGACCCGCGAGCGAATCGCACCGGAAAGAAACCGGCTTGGCGACAGCTTTGCTGGCGCTCGCGGCGTTCGCGCAAACTGAGACGCAAAATCCGTGCGATCGCGACAGAGGCTGTACGAGACTCGCGGCCGAGTTACAACGTGCCGCTCAAAGGCGCTCGCGGAAAATCGTTTGCTGTATGTGTGTTTTTTTTTTTTTTTTTTTTTTTTTTTTTTTGTTATTTTTCTCGCGAGAGCCCCATAATTTTTGCGCTTCCTTCCGAGGTGCATTCCGCGTGATCGCGCGCAACTGAAGCTGGGATTGGCGTTCGCGGTAAAATGTACGTACTTCGGAAAACCAGTTTTTTCATTATGAATAGAGTTTTCTCTTTGTTCTTCCCCTCCCATTCTCCCCACCCATTCTCTCTCTCTCTCTCTCTCTCTCTATCTATCTCTTTTTCATTAGCTTTATTTTTCGCATTGCAGCTGGCGGCGTTTTATCGGCTGTCCTTCTACCGCATGATACTTTCTTTCATGCTTTGTTCGCCCAGGTAAATTGCCGTCCTTGCCCCTAACCTTGAAAAGTCTCTCGCGTTTTTTTACACCTTGGATTTATCTTTTATACACGCGCATGCACGAGACCGGTCAAGATCCGCTCACGTGCGGACGGGAACGAGAATGAGAAAAAAAAAGAAAAATCACCCACGATTCTTCGTTTATGCGTTTACGCGTGTATGTGTGTGTGTGTGTGTGTGCGCGTGCGCTCGTTCGGACACTCTTTATGAATTTTCAAGAGTCAATGACTGGTGAATCGCGTGTTATATCCGACCGATTTCGATTTTACGGCGCTGAGGTGGGTTTATGTCTTTTTTTTCTTTCTTTTTGTTTTTTTTTTCACCCGTGGCAGTTCTCACAATAACAATTTACATCAAAATTTGCATAATAGTATTAAACTCTTTTTATCTTTCAAAAGCCAATATACTTTGTTTATTTTGAAGAGCGCATTTTTGGAAATATTAACCGTTTACTGGTTACGATACGTACAATCTTTATTCGAATTAAAATCATTTTTCAATAAAATTTTTTTGCAAACTTTATCCATGTTAATATAAACTTTATTTTTATACCTTAATTTGAATTAGCTCATTTAACTAAAAATAATATAATAAATACAAAATCTTTATAGTTTAATTTATACAATGTTTTTAAACTATATATTCTCATAAGTCTTTTCAAATGTTTACTTTAAAAGAGGGTATAAAAATTCCTTATATTTCTAAAATTTAGTACATCAATTAATTATCTAATTTTTTAATATTTATTTTTCATTAAACTTGATTGTAACTCGATATTATATAAATATACACGCTCAAATCCAGTAAAAAAACTATTAAAATATATATATATATTTATCCATTTTATTTTCACATTAATAACGTCAATACATTCGCTGTCTATCTTTTTTAATGCTCAAAGAAAATTTATCTTTCTAAATATACAATGCTTTATAATGGATTATTTAAAATTTTGACTTGTAAGAATAAAAAGTCGATTAAAATTTGTGCATCGCATCGAAACTTTAATAAATTCATATTTTTCAATTTCATAAATAAACTACATTAAAACCTTGACGATTAAAAAGCTATGTTAATTTAAAAAAAAAAAAAAAAAAAAAAGTTATTCATTTTAAATAAAAAAATTCAAAATTATGAAAGATAACGCGTTATAAGTTTCTACGTTTTGAATATAAAACGATTATGCGAATAGTATATAATAAAAGAGATTATAAAAATTTCGATAACTGTTTATGAAAAATTTTAATTTTGATTCATTTAAAAATAGTCAAATGAGACTACTTGATAAAATGTGATGGAAAATTTTTATATTTAGTAGAATATATGCTATTTTTTCTTTTTTTCTTTTTATACTTGAACGTGGCTCTAAATGCTACAACAAAAACACATTTTTTTCATAAAAATATTATTATTTTTTAAGTACAAAATAAATTTAGCGTTTGTATAAACCATTACATAATAATTTTTCAACGCTCCACGTATAAAATCGGACTTTACGCTCGTCGGATTGAAAAATTTTCTTCGATATACGTATACGCAAAAGTTGATTCATTATTTCAGTGAATGTTACACTTATTTCGCTCGAGCGTCATTCATACTATTACGCGAATTATCTCGATCTTGCGTGTACGTTCGAAATCTGCTCTAACATGGAGAAGATCTCGCGGTTAATTTAGGTACATAAGATGAATTTGAATTGAAAAAATAGAAATTTAATTTTTATTTAAATTAACTTGTAAAAGTAAAGGGAAAAATTTCGAGGGCATAAAAAACCATAAATGCGTTGAAGTGTGATCGGTGTAATATTGGTTAATGTGAAAACGATAAAAATAAGCTTAGAATTTAAGTGCGAACAATTTTATTATCGCGGAGATTAAGTTCGATATTAATTCGAAAAAGACGAAAGATCACGAGAAACAAATGACCGTAGCCGATAGACTCTACAACGTAGACTGACATTTCTTGCATTTCTTCAATCGACTCATTATCTCGGAAAAAAGATGGCAGGGGTAAAGAACAGTAATGATTTGTTTCAGTAAAAGCTAGAGCTTCATCTGTCTTGCGTATGTTCGAAAATATCGAAAGGATAGCAGGACCGTAATTCTACGTTCTATCGCTTGCTTGCTGCTCTTCTAGAGTCATAAAGTAATAAAATGTTTAAAGAAGATTTTGCGCGAGAAAAAACCCCGAAAGAAAATAAACATGTTTTTGAAGCGTCGTTATGTAAGAGTTTTTCAGAATGTTTCAATTGCCGAATATTTATTTCTGATTTTCTCGATGAAGTAGAATGAATACGTGTACAAAATTAGTTTTATGTACTATTATATTTTATACTTTGCGTACGTTGAAAGAAACCAGTTTTTATATATGTATTAATATTTCAAGAAACAAAAATTCTCACTACCGCACATCGCGCTTATAGCGTAAACGGCTAACATATTATTCAAAATTTTTTTCTTAATACAAAATATGCAGCTGTATCATGCATATATTATGTACGGATTGCATGATTTAAATGTGTAATAATGCAAAAAAAAAAAAAAAAAAAAAGCGTAAACGTTGCACAATAAATATGTATAAAATGTTATAATATACTATATTGAATTGTTATATCGAAATAAAAAAATTCAATTATATTATCAATATTGATATTTGAAAGTCTAATTTTAACCTTTAATTAATTTGAGTAAAAAATATAAATGAAATAAATTCTTGTCGAGGTTAAAATTTAAATACTAGTTTTTTTCAAATAACTCACGATTAAATATTTGATTTTTTTTTTTTTTTACACGAACTGTAGTATATATTAATATTTCGGGTTTATTAATAAAACGTAAAACAATCGTAAATAACTTCTCGTATTCTCACGTTGATTATTGTCATCGATGTACTAGCAATTACCATAGATTTTTTTTTTTTTTTTTTCAAATTGAAATTATGTATACAAATAATAATTATACGATATTAATAATCATCTAAATAATTAAAATTAGAAAAATTTCAATAATTTTATCTCTGTAAACTTTTTCATGCCAAAACATTAATTTTATTTTTAGATAATTAAACAAATTTATTAAAATATACCCGTGCGTGTACTAAAATTTTAGCGGAGTTGAGTTTGTACATGAAAAATTTTTTTTAAAATACTTAATTTTGTAAACATTATCATCGAAACAGAGGCCAAATTATCATCAATTTTTAGAATTTTCGTAGGTTTACCTGTTCGTTTGTCTGTCTGCACGCGAAAACTACTAAACAGCCTTGGAAGACGGATAAAAATAAAAATCGTACGCTAATAATCTATTTCTTAGATCATCATATAGGAATTATTTTATCGTAATTGGCTCGCGGAAAGAAAATATATCCTAATTTAAAATTTTCCACTCGTATGAAGCCACGTGCAAAGTTATACGTAAAATAGACTGGCGAAACAACTGGTCGTTTTAAAATTTTTTCTATCAATTAATAGTTGTTCTCGATAACTTACAAGTTTTTTTTTTTTTTTTTTTTTGTAAGAATTTTTTAAAATTGATTTATTCCAAAAAATTTTTATCGAATATACATATATTTATGAATTTAGATGTTTACCTAATAATATTAAGCTAAAACTTAAAAGAATTATTCATATAATATAATATAATATAAATGCGTTGCAGAAGAGAAGTGCTTATATTTAGATATTATTCTGAAATAAAGATTATAATTTACAAATACTTATTTTCATATATTCTTTTTTACACACAGTTAATTTTTACATTCAAGCAGATTAAACAGAAATTAATATAATATCTTATCATTTTTTAATTTATAAAAATTATTCACGATGCTAATACGAGTTACGCAATATTTCTTTTGACATTATCGACTACTTATCGTAAAATATGAAGATAAAACTCGTCTAGAAAGCAGAGTCATATAAGCAAAAGCTGGCTCATCCTTGTAGTTTAGTCACCCAGTATATTACAACACGTGCCTCTGTCATTAGTAATTCTTGATTATTTATTATTTATTATAATTTTTTTTTTTTTTTTTTTTTTTTTTTCATATTAAAATTAAAAGAAAAAAAATTTTGTTATTCTAAATATATTACCTACATTAAGTATTATGACGGTATCGATCGATTCTATATTTTACCACTTATTCATCATGTTTAAAAGTTTAATAAAATTATAAATATAATAAATGATTTCTAAATAAAATACTTTTTATAATAATAATTAAATTCATAAATAAATAAATAAATATATATATATATATATATATATATATATATATATATTGCGCAAAAAGATGGAAACAACTGATTGATATTTTAAAACTCTAAATATAATTTTATACAAAAATTTCTATGTCACGTGTATGATACGCTTTGCGTTTTTTAACCTTTTAATTGAAATCAACAAGAAAGGAAAAGTTATGCTGCAAATGTAATAATTCTTTTTATTAAACTTTAAAGTAGTTCGCTCGTAAATTGACTTTTTTTACGAATTTGATGAAACTAAAATATGAAATAAAAAAAAATATCTTATATTTAACTAAGAAAAAACGAAATTTTTTTACCGAATGTAAAACAAAATATTAACAATGAAAATTTGGATAATTAAGTCAAGTTTAAAAAATCGCATAGTTTCATGCATATCTTAAGAAACTTTCTTATCATTTTTTTTAAAAACTAATGCACGGAGAATCAAAAATTTTGAAAATTTTTTGTAAAAACTATTATTTATTTAACCGATTTGAACAAAAATTCAATTGTCAGTGCAAATAATAAATTATTTTTTGAACGTGAATGTGTTAACAACAACGTGTTGTATATTAAGAAACTATTAAACAAATTTTCAAATTAACGCTCACTGATAATTAACATTCACAATGGAATATTAAAATGAATAAAGAAATTAATTTTCGATGAGCATTGATATTAACGACAGCCTTATGAATAGCTTTGAAATTCTAGAAAACTGATATCGACTTACAAGACTTAATATTAAAAAAAGTTTTTTATAAATTTTCTTCAACATTATAAATAGATGATAATGAGCAAATAAATGACAAGCAACAGTCATTACTCTACTTCTAATAATACATTACTCTAAATTGTTATTATACGTAATGATAAAAAACTAAACGATGTAAATAATTTAATTATTTTTGTTTATTTTATTTAGAAACTATTGTCGATAACAACTATATATCTAAGTTTTAACCTCATATTATTCGATGTGAATATTTGCGACCTTGCCGTGTTTACTATATCAACAGTGTATACTATAATCAACGGTGTAATTATATGAGTGTTTATTTGTATATTCAAAATTAAGATGCATATCGAGTGCAATCTTTCAAAAAAATAAAATACTCTGAAATTGAGTATGTTTAACTTTTTGAATTTACTATCGGGCCATTTTGCTACGATTTTTTGCTACGATTGTCGTGAATAAACTATCTTAAGTGCACGATGTCAATTTCTGTTATTTCAAATGACGTAAAATAAGCATACAGTTGCATTTTACTTCATCAAATCTAAAAGGAGATAAATATATTTATAAAATGCAAACATTTTTTGCTGTCAGATTGTTGATAAATTGTTCATGTTATTGGAAATTGAAACATTTTTATTATATATACTTTTTACGTACACACTTTCAATATTGATGACAATTATATTTACCAATAGATAAGTAATTATCAACATTGACAGTTTTTTTTGACAGCTAAAAATGAAATTAATTTATTATTTAAACATTATAAACAGATTAGTGTCGAACATAATTTATGATAAAAAAAAAATTAATGTTTGACTATATCATCTTAATTAATATAATAAAATTTAATTTTTTATAAAATAAAAATAAATTTTAAAATTTGTTCAATTTATTCCTGATATTACGAATAACTGATATTCATATAGTTTTTGTTGTATTGTTTTAATATATCATCGGCATATTATATTGTAAGTATCTTGATAAATAAAATTAACGTGCAGTTTAATTATTTTAATAATAATCAACAATTCAAAAAGAAATTATTAGATTTGTACAAGGCAGTAAGTTATAGATAAAAAAGACTACTTTTATCGATTCTAATTTCCTTATAAAACTTTATTTAAATCACATACAAATTTAAAACATTTTTCAGAAAAAATAATAATTGATTTCCGTATTTTTAAATGTAACATCGTACATGTTGCAAAGTTTAAAAAAATTGGTAATCTGAAGTCCTAAAAACGGGCTTGCGAATTTAATCTCGAATTTTAGAATTAAAGTGGTTTTATCAAAGCAATAATTAAATGTCAGTTACATATTGCTAGATGTCTTCATAATGAAGGTAGTTTTTGCAAATGTACTCATATATGTAGAATATAAATGTTGACGTTTAAGTAGCTACAATAAAAAAATTGTGATCTATGTATAAATGATTAATTATAAAATTTTATCCTTCGTGCGATGCATTAATATTTACGTTATTAATAATTGTAATTTATTAAATTATCGTCATGAAAATAAAACATTATTATTTGTTATAGAGATTAGTTTTTCAATGAATTTGTAAATTAAACTGTAAATTTATATTTCTCTTTCTTAACACGTTCCCTGCCGCGTAGGGGGGGTGGGGGGGGGGGGGAGCGTATGCGTCCCACGCTGAACTTTCCGTTCAAGCCATTCGTTATTATTTTCCATTGTAAAATGAAGAATTTTTTAAAAATTCATTATAGTATTAAGATGCCCATAATTGACTACATAATGAATTTTTAAAAAATTCTTCATTTTACAATGATAATACCAAATGGCTTGAACGGAAAGTTCCGGCAGGGAACGTGTTAAAATAGAGAAATTAATTAGGTAACTTATTATTGATTAAATCTTATTACAATAAAAATGATTAATTGTTATAATAATAATATATTAGATTAACATTAGATTAATAAATAGATCGGTGTACTTTAATTGTTATTTTGAAAATATTATATATATATATATATGCTAATACTTTACGATGTAAGACGTAAAAAAATTAACAGATTATTTATGTATTTTTTTTTTTTTACAGAAAAGAGTTTTTAATTAACAACAAAATTATGTTTTTAGCATTGTATTGTGCTTGTTTCAATTGCAGACTGAATAAATATCAAAAGAAAAACAATCATAGCCGAAATTAATTTAATCGCCATGTTTTTGACAATGAAGGATAAAATGACTCCATGTGTAAGAAAAAAAAAAAAAAAATCACGATTACGTCTTGTTTTTCGTGATTTCTTACAAGAGGTCGGAATGCCGAGGACTGGCCCAAAAAAAAAATAATAATAATAATAAAAAGAAAACACAAGAGTAGAATGTTGCACTCGCCTTGCTTTCCATTTCATCTCGATCGTGGCACAGTGCCGAGATTTATGTGCTCGTTGTACTCGAAGGCTCAAATTATCATCACACGCGGTGCGCTCGCGCTCGTATGTATATATATATATATAGTTCACAAATACAAAAGACGAAAATGACGAAACAGAACGTCTGCGCACTTTACGCGAAAATTCAGAGCGAGGAGGAGAGAGAGAGAGAGAGAGAGAGAGAGAGAGAGAGAGAGAGAGAGAGAGAGAGAGAGAGAGAGAGAGAGAGAGAGAGAAAAGGAAGGTGAGCCAGTAAAAGATAGAAGCTCGCGCGAAGAAAGTTTACGAACTCGCCGAAAGAAAAAAAGCACCTTTCTAAATTTAATTCAAATAAAACCGTCTTAATAACTTGTGTATATAGAATTATATTTTATTACACGCTCTTAGCTAAATTTGTACGTCGTTGCATTCTAGCGCGCGGCAACATTTTAACATCAACGATTTTGAATCATTAAAATTTTCAACTTTGAAAATGAAAAAGAAAAAATATTAATCGAATTTTATTATTAAACTTATAATTCATTCCGGCGTGAAAAAATAATACAAGATCAAATAATTAATTAACCTCTAATTTAATTTTGTTGACGTGAAAGTGTTTTTTCACTTATATAAAATTTTTTTTTTTCCAATCAATGCAAATATGAGATCGATAAGATCAATTAAATTTAATGCTTATTTTATAAACATTATAAATTTGTAAAACAGGAAAGATTTATGAGATTAAACATACAATAAAAGTCGCATTAAAATTTTTTTAAAGCTCGTAAATCAGTATATGCATTAACATCTGACAAAAAAAATTTTTTTTTGAGAATTTTATATGAATTCCCGCAAAAAATTAATTTAACATATCCTAACGATACCGTGTATATATAAAACAAAAATTATTTTAGACTCATGATGTAATTTATTAATTACATGGAAGAAAAAATTAATTTAAACCTTTAGTAATCTCTTAAAAAAACGGCATGTAAGAATTATATACAATAGCTCGTTAACGTGTACAAATAACACCTATTATATAAAATGATTAATATTTTAAATAATACTGAAAGATCAAATAATTACAATAAAATATAATTTTTTTTTTTTTTTTTTATGTATATTATTTACGCAAAATAAATAGAATATAAAGATAAACGTTTACTAGAAAAAAGATTTCAATCTTATATATAAGAAAGCAAGATTTATATTTAGCAGACATTTAAATTTATAGTAAAGTATGGCGTGTTTTAAAAAAAATCTATAATTTTCTATGCAGTCAACTTTTTTTAATTAAAATGACTAGCTTATTAAATCATTTTTTTTTTTATTTTTTTTTTTTCAATTATAAAAACTAAATTCTTACATTCTAATTTAAATTTTTATCAAAATAAAAATTTATTTTATGTAAAGTTAATAATATAAAAAATATTACTGTTACCTTTGGAGCACCATGCAATAAAATACATTTTTTTTAACAAAAGTAGTTTTTTAAATCTACTTTGAAGACAATGTCATTGAAATTAAATATTCAACAGCTATTCGATTATATAATTGATAAACAGCGTTATTATTAACTATTTGTCGATGATCTATATTTTGCAAAATAAGATCTACAAATAAATAATTTGCTTTAGGAGGTTTGAATGTTTAAAATTTATTAAATGTAATATTTCACTTTTAAAAGATTAAAATATAATTTTTTTCGTATTAAAAATATTCCTCGATTATTTACACTATGCTAAATAGATCATTAGCTTTTTGTAAGTTTTTTTTAAATTATCGTAGTACCAAGTTTTCGTTTTCGATAAACTCTTGGTTGTTTTTTTTGCATCTACTTACACGTAAACCGTTGAAGATAAACGGCAAAATAATTATTAGCAAAATAAATTTTACGCATAAAAAAGTGACAAAAGAAAAGTTATTTAATTTCTTGTAGTTGATTAGATATCAATATTATTAGCATAGGGGTATACGACCTCACTTTGACCGATAATTTTCATCTTCAGTCTAACGTAAAACGTTAATAGTCAACAATAATAAATGTAAGTAACAAAGCCATTTAATAAAATAGATATGTGAAAGATAATGTAGTTACGCATTAAAGCTCGATAAAAAATATTATTATTTATAAATAAGGATTTGTAAGTTAATTTTTAAAAGAAATTTTTATAACTTTTTAATGTCATTGAAGTTTTGATTATTAATAGAAAATTGGTACTTATGTATTTCTCTTATCATTCATTTACTTACATGAACTATGATTTTTAAAATTGGACAATAATATTTTTTTTAATGTACAAAAATTAATCAATTAATAAATTTAATTTAACCTTTATTATCGAAAACTAATTTAAGATACACTATAAATGTTACCAGCTTGATATTTTAATTTAAAATCTAAATAACAAAATACCGTCATTGAGCAAATTTTGTTTTACTTTTAATAAATTTTACGTAAGTTAATAATATTAATATAATTTACAAACTTTACTGCTTATACGTAATTATGATAACATTTATTAATAAAAATAATAATTCAATCATCGTTAATGAATTATATAATTATTATAAAATATCAAAGTTTAAATAATTTTCATGTTGAAATTATTTCTCTCGATGTTGATAATTTGATAAATAAAACTATTCTTTACACATTGAGTTAGGAAATATTTATAAAGATTCTGCGTTTCCTCGAGGCCGTTTCCACATGGACTAATCAGCAACATCAGACAGTGCTTAGGAACAAACTTCAAAGAACAAGATTACATAAACATAAACAAGATAATATCACCGCATCGAATTTCGGCACCAAATAAAGTGGCGAGCGAGAGTCACCTCTCGAGTGCAAAGGGTTAAGTGTGAAAAATTTGGCTAATTCGAGCTTTTCAAAAATATCAACAATCTGTTAAGCTATTAAAGTCCATGAATAGTTTTTGAGTAAATATATAAAACAAAAAATGTAACGAATGAAAATTTTCTTTAAAGAGTTGCTGCTCGTATCACCATCCGTATAACTTTGTAACTAAAATCGTTGCAGTTATTTAACTTTATGTGTAAAATGTCCATTTATGCTCGACGGATTTATTCCGTTCTTGACATAATTTTACCTCTTATGAAAAATAAAAAGAAACAATAATAAAAAAAAAAAAAAAAAAAAAAAAAAAACAAATAATTCACATACTCACTCGTATGACTTTCACTTTTCCTTTCTCGAGCGTCCACGCATCATTCGTTGCACAACATCGTAACAAATTTCATTCTCTCAAACGATATATTCTCAAGCCCGTTGAAATCGACGGCGGATAACAACTCGCCGTAACGATGCAAAGCTACGTTTTTACTTTCGCACCCCAGCGACATCGAGGAACACGGAAGCCGCACGATTCTTTACACGAATGCGCGCGAGCACTGGACACCGACGGCGATCCGAGATCGCGACTAGACGAGCGCGAGATATCGCGCAATTTCCGAGCGACGAGAAACGTTACCTACACATTCTACACATTATCTCTCATCGTATTATGTAGGTTAAGTTTGAGATTATTAAAGCGCGCTTGCAATAATGCAAAAATAGCTTTGCGTCTGGTGTTACTTGAAACATCATCGGTGTATGATGATTGCAGCAACGAACACTTGACGGATAACAATTCGATAGTTCGAAAGTCCCTTGAGAAAGCGAGTACTCGATAGTTTATCAAAAGTATGCACTATTTCCTTGTTCTTTGCTTTTTTTTGTTTCATATTATTTATTAAGTTCAAAAGCCGTTATCAGCCGTTCGAAAGTTCTCATTGCTTCTTTCATTGATTAGAAAGTAACTAACTATAGTTACGATGAATCGCAGAAAAAAAAAAAGAAAAAAAACGAAAATTGTTTGCATTCAAAGCAATTTTAATAAAGCATTTGAAAAATAGATACTTGGTTTAAAAATGGAAATATTTTTCATATTAAAAATTAATTACAACAAACTTTTTAAATATCTGATTATTTAATTATCTGAAACTTTAAAATTCATAATTTTTTCTTGGATTGTATAAAAAATAATGAACATTTGGAGTATTAGTTTTATTTAAAAGTAATTTATATTTTTTTGAACGAATGCTTTCGGTTAAAAATCAACGATTATAACGCGTCGTCCAATTTATGTATAAAACGTTAATTGAAACAAATGATTTTACGACCATAAATTATTGACCACTGCTGTCATCGCTTAATCTATCTATCTATCATTTTTCGATAACCGTGCTTCTTAGAATAGATTATTAACAAAGTTCATTAAACTTATATTTATTGATAAAAAATATTTTAACGTAATTTATAATAATCTTGTACTTCACAGTAAAAAATTGCTATACAGTCAAAACTATAACGATTTCGAAATACATAAGTAAATATAGCTTTATGTATTTATATATGAGTTTCTGTTACAAAAATTATTAATTATTTATTTGCAACTAATTATTGATGGATATTATACGTAAAATTTTTTATTTAGTGGAATAAATCTTCCGATTGAGTAAAAATTAATTTCTTTTATCGATTCAATTGAAAAGTCATTCCGAAGACACAAAAATACTTCCTTCTTTTATATTTCATCAATTATAGAAAAATCTTCGTTGAATTTGATCGAGATTCGTTCATAAATATCTTCACAATAATATTTAAAGAATTTTTAAAACTTATAAGATTTTCAATAAAAAAACTATTTTTACTATAAGTTTTATTAAAATAAAATATAAGAATTTTATCCACTGATATATGTATTACAAAATAATTAAATGTTTTATTCAATTATCCGATTATAATTATAAACGATAATAGCAACCCTTCTAAAGATTATTACACATGCAAAAATATTTTCTAATGTTTAAATGTCCTTGGTAGAAACGATAGCCATTTTTTTTTTGTACCAAAAACTGACCATTACAACTTGATGTGTTGACCAAAAACAGCTCAGAAATTCTAGCCTGTATTATGTGCTAAATGAAACGATTTTTAAAAATTGAATAATTACGTATAAATAATATTAAAAAGTACAGTTTATTTTTGCCGATATAAAATCTTTCCCTTTTATATATTTACGATCCAGACGACAAAAATAAGATAAAATGATTTTTGCTCGATCGATTCTTAGCGAATAAACTGACATTAAAAAAAAAAAAAAATTGCACGAATTGGCCAAATTTTATTTTGTACAAAATAACTTATAACTTTCTTAAATAAAAATTTAACATTTCTAGAGCAGTCTCTGACCAGTTTTATCGCTTCATGTTCGCTTCGCATTTTTTCTGGCCTTAAACTAGTTTTTTGAAGATAAAAAATGGTCATATTTCTACCAGGGCATAAATTATTGTATTTTTTATTTAAAAAAATGAACTTATCTTCGCATAAACAAATATATTTTGCAATAGTTAATTATATATAATACAAATTGCAGGTTTCTTGATTTTACAAATAAATTTGCAATGTCACTTGCCAACGCAATACAAGAATATTTAATTAAGTTTTTAATTTGCAAGTTTATGTCTTGATGAGTTTGTAAAATAAGGCATTGATTTTATTTAATGTATTCAATAATCGAATATCATAAATTATATACGAATACAATTCATCATGATCGATTAGTGATTTTAATAAACAACAATTAGAAGTTCCTTTTATCTCTTTTTATACAATATTATATCAATTTATAAATAGTTATTAAAACTATTGCATTAAATTTTAAAAAAGATAAGCTTTAAATTAAAATCATGGCAGGTTACTTTCACTTTGTATTTTTATGCATAATTTTTAAAGACTATATAATTATTCGAAGGTGATTGATACTGAAAAAAATTACCTTTAAAATGTTGAATGCCGTGAAACTCATAGGTATCCGATACTGATTCGTTAATATCATTTTCAAGGTCACGTGTAGATGACGAAACCAGGGAAAGATATTTATTTTTTCTTCAATTAATTCATCTTATTAATAATGCACTTGTAAAATATAAATTTTTAATTATAAATTTTTAATTACAATCGATATTAAAATTAAAATGGGTTGATAATAATCTTTTAAAACAACGAATTATTACAAACTTTAAAGGCCATTCAAATAATAAAAGGTTGAAAATTATTTAAAAATTATTAAAAAAAGTAGATTAGATTTAAAAATAAGTAATTAGAGCAATCAATTTTGCATAATTGTTTACTTAGGAATACGTTAAGTAATCAATACGTCGAAGAACAAGTATAGTAAAACTAAAGCAAAATTTTTAAATTTACTGCTTGTTTTTAATACTTTAATTATATGCGCTGGTATAAAGTTGTTTATGATGATACTATAACAATAATATAACAACAATAAAGTATAACAATAATTGAGAATTAAAACAAATTTTAATGCAAATATCTTTATTTTGAAAATCGAAAAAAATCATCTTATAAATAATCAAAATTATAATAATGGAATAATATATTAATGATAAATATGATTTATATAATGTTTTATATTCATTCTACAACAGTATAGTTTCGAAGTGATGGTAAAAGACTTCATTATTTTACTTACTTAGATTCAGTACATATTATACATTTTTATTCTGGTATAATATTTAAATATCAAATAAAGTCAAGGAAGAAATTGTAAATGAAACTTATAATAAGTATATCTATTGCCGATAAAACGGATATCTTTTACGAATTAAAAAATAATTTTTTAGTTTTTAAAAAATCAGCTTAAATTAAGATTAATCATACATTTAAATATTCATGACGAAAAAAAGCTCATCGATGAAAATCTTTTTATTACTTATATAGTATTCAATTTTTTTATAAATTATCTAAGATTAATCTTGTCATCATAAAAACAAATGGAACTTTTTATAAAAATAATTATAGAATTACAGTTGAAATATTTGTCGAAAATCCTGGAACGTTGGGGTGAATACCTGGTGTAACTGAAATAATATGTGGAAAACTGTATTTACCGTATTATGCTTACTATCAGCTTTTTTGAGTAGTTTTCAGAAACATTTCACAAGCCCAATTATTTCACTCCATTGACTAAGAAATGGCCATTATAATCTTCAACTTCATTTCTTCTTCACAAAGCCCATTACAAAATTGGTCTTTAATTTCATGGCTTTCGCAATAGTGTAAGCAGTTTTTTTTTTCACTCATTCCTGCAGTTATTTAAGCACTTATTGCCAAATCCTCTTAACTAAAAGTCTATCTGACATTTCTCGCTTAGATTATTTTTATTTTTAGCCTAGACGTTCTTAGGATTTTCAGGATATTTTTCGTGTTAAACATTTAGCTAATTCGATATTATGGAAATCCATATGGAAATCAATATAGAAATCTATACAGAAATTGTTACTATTTTCTTTTCTAAGCGCAAAAAAGACTTTAGCTCATTATGAAGGTCTTTCAAATAGTTCATATGGAAATCAATGTAAAAATCCATATAGAATTCAATGTGAAAAATTATAATCATAAATATTAAAAAATTAAAAAATAACTTATTTAATATACCGCTTATTCTTATGATGGAATAAATACAGCATAAAATTTTATACTAAAACCGTTATATAAAATCTGCTTATCTCTTATTTTCATCGTTGATTATATCGTTACTGTAAAACGTATTACTTTAAATCCAAGGTGGAAAAATACATTTCGTCAGTTTTTAAACCATTGTTTAATTTTTACTTTTTTTTTATTTATTTATTTTTTTTAATTTTTTTATTTATTTTTTTTTCATACAAGAGAAGAGAAAAAAAGAGAGAAAGATAGAGAGAGAGAGAGAGAGAGAGAGAGAGAGAGTCAAAGGAAAGAATATTATATATCCTTACATCTCCATCGTACTATACACAGTGGTTTTCGTATAAATCCGTGGTTTTACTCCAGCTTTTTAGCCCGGCAATTTCCCCCACAGTAATCGTTCTTTTAATTTTTTTCTTTAAAATTTTGGACTTTTCGCGCAAATGAAAAAGAAGCGCGCATTTATAATGGGAGCTACCAAAATATACGATACCGAAGAGAGAGAGAGAGAGAGAAAGCTCGTGCGCCCGCACGTACGCACACTAGTGCCGGAGCGCGTACGATATTCATTATGCAAAAGAATGCAAGCCCGTTAGTCGAATAAATATGTATCTCGTCTGCCCCCGGTGGTTTTATATGTGCCTGCCGAGCGTATACCTTAACTCATAAATATTTTATTCTCTCTCTCTCTCTCTCTCTTTTTTTTTTTTATACTTTTCGTTCGTATACCTTGCCCGTGCAAAGAGAAAAATCTCTCGGACGGTTCGAGGAGAAAATGCTACTCCTTTTGATGAACTCTTTTTATCTCTTTCGGGTGAAGGAAGTATCGCCGCGCTCTATACTGGGATTATTTTAATTAGACCTTATTTTCATTTCTTTGTGCAAGAGCGAATGTCGGGCTATCGCAAACGTCTGGCTATGCTTCATTGATTATTATTTTTTATAGCAATCAACTTTGAGATGAATAACAATGGATATTTAAGCGATGATCAAAATTTTAAATCGTTCTTTAAATTTTATATAGTAAAATTATTTCTTTACTTATTTAATGCTAATTAATAAACATTTAACTTATTAAAAATTAAAAGCGATTAAAATTTTTTAAGATTTAATCATTAAAATTTTTCAGCATTTACTTTAATACCTCAAATAATATCAGTTCGTTATATTATTTTCTAGTCATTGTGCGATAAGTATATTGACTCCATTCAATCTTTAAAAAGATTTTTCAATTTTCATTACTTTTCGAAAAGCTTAATGATAAAATGGAAAAATAGCGCGGCGGTCGAGAGCCCCGCAACTCATTTTACAAAGATGCACACTCTCGAAGACATTAACAGAAAAATAGGATTGGAAAATAAATTGCAATTTTCTTATTTTACTCTTAGGGTAAGAGAGAGAGAGAGGGAGAGGGGGGGAAGGAAAAAGATAGAGAAAAATAGAAGGAGGAAGAAAGATTCTACTTTAAAAATCGTAGGAAAATCCCACCGAGTAATCCGTAATGCTCTTACAGAGTTATTTGTCCCGAGAAAACGTTTCTATTCGCAGCGTTGGCCTACGCTACCAAGTCGGCATTTAAGGACCCTCGAACAACCATCTCGGCATAGGGTGCCGAGCCGTCGCCGCCGTCGCCGCCGTCGCCGCTCCGCCGGAGGAAAGCTGCATTTTATTCCTCTCTTCTATTGTCCGACCGCGAATCTACTTTTGAATTAAAAGCTCCGACCCGAAAAATTTAATAAATATTATATTTTTGAGACTATCGATAAATTTTTAAAGAGAACCGCCAGAATACAATACCCAAAAAAGATAATGATCAATTTAAGCTAATGCTTTCATTGTATACGTTAGTGTACACACACACACATAAATATATATATATATTAAAAAAGATTTATTGTATTGTGCACTATATGAAATTGAAAAAAAGATTTATTTTTATTTGCATTTAATCAATGTTAGAGTATAATATAGAATTATGTTGTAAAATTCAATTAATTTATTTGAGACTTTTTATTACATACATTGATATTTATATTTTAAAACTAAAGAGTATTTTTTACAAATTCAAATAAATGGAAAAATAAATATTTCGTTTGACATTTTTTTGGATAGACGCGCGACGGAGTCAAATTAAAATTCTTCAAAAAAATTTTAATTCACGATCGTAAATGTTTAAGATATATTTATTTAAAAGAAATTTAATATGTATATCTTTTTTTTTTTTTTTTTTTTGAAATACCTTATATATGTTTTCAACTTTTTATGGACAATATTATAAATCGTACGGATAGTTTTTTAAAAGTTGCAGCAGATTAGTCACCATCGAAGCGAATGCGCAACATATCTAATTTAATGTTTTTTGCTATAAATATTCGTGATTTTGAAATAATAATAATAATAATAAAAGATATAAGATTATTTCGTTTCCATATTTAAAGTAGAATTATTAATAAAACTTTGAACTATCTATTTTTTGATTTTTTATCACTTGGAAATAATATTTTTAATCGATGATATTTATTTCAAATAAATATATATAAGAAGAATTTACTTATTTATTCATTGACATTTCATTTCTTATACACATTTATATATATATGATATTAAATCAATACTTTCTCATATAAATTAAAATCGTGTAAGAATATGAAACCGATTCGCAGCTAATAATATTCACAATATAAAACATAATAAATTTATTATAAATGTGCATAATTTATTGATATTTTATATTTCTAAATTAAAAAATGTCTACGAATGAAAATAAAAAAAAAAATTTTTTTAATTTATATATATAATTTATATGTATATATTTTTTTTTTAAGCAAATTTTTTAGCGCCATTTTTTAAATTACTCAATCAATTAAAACATTTTTTTCTAGATTATTCAAAATTTTCACAATTTTAGCATTAATTTAGTTTCATTATCTTATAATGTATAAGCAGTACCGATTTTCGTCAAATTTATCAAAATTTCTTCTATTTATATAGAAAATAACTCATTCATCCAATTTTGTGAAATTATCTTGTATATAAATACATACAAAATACCATTATCGAAGTTCAAAGTAATGAATAATGTAAAATAATATTGTAAATAAACGATAAAGATTGAATAATTTAAATTTTTTTATAAAAAACAAAATTATTACTTTATTATAAATTCACCATAATTTCAATACCTGTACAAACCATTGATATACGGCCTCGTCTAAAACCTCTTAATTCACTAACAACGTATACGCGCACGCGTAATTTTACGTAAAACGAAAAACGTACACTTAGGCACGCTTAGCCCCCGTACATCTTTCGTCTATCTTAGCGCGTGAACGAGGAATATTTGAAACCCGCACAGAGACTTATGAGAGCGCGCGTCGGTCAGTATCTTACGAGGCGCTCACAAGAACGCGGTTACTCTCCGTAACCGCCACTCAAATTTACGGGAAGTAGCTTTTATTCGACGGTAGCCGCGCCGTCTCGTTCATATTCCCCTGTTCCAATCACCCATACGCGTGTAAATGCACAAGCATACTCACACGCTCACAAGCTCACACATTCTATTAACGTATCTTACTTTTTACATGCTTTTACGTCATACTTTCTTCTTTCTTTCCGCGGGGCTCTTACCTCGTATTTTTTGCAGGTGATTTGGTTAAGAGATTTTTCGCGGCAGCGCAGCGTTTGATCTCTCTCCGGCTTTCGCGAGCGTTGGTGTGTACCATATACGGCAAAAGCCTCGGCTCTTATCTTACCGCTACTTATCCTTGCATCGACTTCTCGCTTCCGGTCTCGTGCGATCGTGCGCACCAGCCACTTCGGTATTTCAGCTGGTAATCTTCCTCCTCTTCTCTATTCTTTGCAAGCGATATCGCGTGCGCGGGCGGCTTCTTCTTTTTCTTTCCCTTCTTTTTTCTAACCTATCGATAAAGTGAGAAAGAGAGTGAAAGAGAGAGAGAGAGAGAAAGAGAGAGAGAGAGAGAGAGAGGGAGAGGGAGAGAAAAAAAAAGAGCGACAAAGATAGGCGTGCACTGTACATTGGAGGCAAGTATCGCCGATGAGAGTGTAACTCGATTTATGAAAAATCAAGAAAGTTAAGGGCGATGTGATATAGAGGGTTGAGAAATCATCCTTTATCCTCTTAGTTTGCGGGTTAAAAAATTTCAAGCACCTCGATTACATGGCAATACCTTAGATACATAAAAAGAAGCTTTTCGATTTTAAAAAAAGCTAAACTAATCAGTAGAAAATGAAATATTTTTTAAAACATAAATTTAAATAACATTTTTTTAATACGTAGAAATAAAAATAATTTGAATTAACGTTTTTCATTTCTTTTATTAAGAAACTTTGAGATTTTTGTTAAAATTTAATAAAAGTTTTATTATGTATAAAAAATATTAATTTTGTAGTTGTGGTACAACTAGTTTTTATTAAAAAGATATAAATGTACACTATTGTAGTAAACTTAAAAGTTACATAACTTTTAGATTGCAAATAAACGATTAAAATTTGTGACGAAGATCTTCAAACAATAGAGATTACATACTTCTTACAATTATTGAATTTTTATTTCTGTAATTTAAAACAAAATTTAAATC
Organism: Chalcis sispes; assembly: GCA_949987625.1. Taxonomy (NCBI): domain Eukaryota; kingdom Metazoa; phylum Arthropoda; class Insecta; order Hymenoptera; family Chalcididae; genus Chalcis; species Chalcis sispes. The sequence goes on from OX465096.1 coordinate 17,848,100, forward strand.
TTTTATTATAATTATTAATTTATCAATGTTCACGTTTAACTTTTTATAATATAAATAAATTATTAATTAAAAAGAATGATTACAAAAATTCAATAATTTTCAGTGAAATAACATTAAAAAGAAATTTTTTAAATAGCCATTAAATTACTTACGCTACGTAAAGCTTAATTCTGCGAATTATTTTTAAATTACTTTTATTTACATAGCTATCGATAATTCGAGAAAGAATATCATTTTTACTTTTATAAGTTTAAAATTAAAAAAATAAAAATTTCTATTGAATAAAATGCGATTTTCTGCGTGTAGCGTAGCTATTTTAAGAGAACTAACTTAAACAACAAAAGCTTTTCAAAACAATAACGAAATTATACCGTACGAGTTAATAAAGCAAAGTTCCGTTTATAAATCCTTCTTTAAATAACTTACGTAATTACCTGTATTGGATTTATACATATATATCTCATCGTTGCGTGTGAGAAATAAATATCTACCAGCTTCTAAAAAAAAACTTCATTATTGCCAGAAAACTCGAAGGAAAGAGCACAAATTTGTACATGTATGAAAGTCCCTTTCATTTATATATAGATATATGTATATATATTAGAAAGGCGTAGAAGATAATCCTGAGTCAGAGCACACGACTGAAAGTTCAAATGAGAAATACTTTTCGATCGAACTATAGACGAATCCTCTTCTCTTTTTTCTCTCTCTCTTTCTCTCTCTCTCTCTCTCTCTCTCTCTCTCCCATTTTGACTGGCGACGAGGAAAATAGAGAGAGAGAGAGAGATAGAGGAAGCCGCGAGAGCGCTTAAAGATTTCATATAACGGAGGCGTCGTCCTTCGTTTCCTCCTTCTTGCTCAGCCCCTCTTCGAAGGTGTTGAAGCTTAAGCCCGCCGGGAGGTATTTCGAAGGGTTATTACACGCTCACACGTTCGCATAGCCAGCGCCGAACATTTACACCGACTCGCTAACACGACGAACCCAGGAGAACGAAATGCTCCTCTCGTGTCTTTACTTGCTTCGGTTTTCTACCATACACATATGTGTGTGTGTGTGTGTGTACCCAGTCTTTGGTGCGCGATTTTACTTTTCTATATCATCTTTTTTCTTTTTTTTTTTATTTTTCATTGGCACTTTATTTATTTCTTTATGAACGGACACTTCATCATCCCGTTGTTTATATATACGTATACGTATACGTATACGTGAGAAAAAAGAATACGCGTTTTCTTTAGATTTCTCATTTTAAAAATAATAAAATATTTCGTTGTTTTTACTAAAGTATATGCATTACTTACTAATTATCGATACGAATTGTAAATTTGTACGGACATATGATTTTATAAGCTGTCCAATGAAGAAATTTTTTCCTTTTTCAGCATTTAGACCTATTTTAGTAGTTAAAAACACGTAAATGAAGGTACTTATGCTTTAATGTTTTGGAGTAGAATAATTATACCAATTAGTAAAATTTATTCCGAGTGGATTGAGAAACCACTCAATTGGTGTAATTGTTTTCCTCGAAATGCTTATAGATGCGAGATTCTCTAGAAAGTCATTTAAGAGAAATAAAAGGCAAGTATATTTTAAATGCTTGAATAAATATATTTTGGTTTTGTAAATGATAATGTAAAACTTTTAAAATAAATGACTTTTTATGTTTTACTTATTCATATTCATTATTTCATATTTTATATTCATTTTTATTGTCGTTTTTAAAATATTATTTAGCGGATAAGACAAAAAGAAGCTCGAGTTAAAGAATAGTTGGGTTCAAAAAGTGAAGTTTGAGTAATAGTCATGAAAAGAAAGAAAATCGTTTAAATAAAAATATTTACTCGACTCAAATGCCTGCTCTTGGTTTTACATAATAGATATTTAAATCAAAAGTAGAAATTCTGAAGTCAAGTAAATATTTTTCTTTAAAATGATCAAAATTATTTTACTTGATTCAAGCTAATTCTCCTATCGGTGTGGTATATATTTTTTAAAAATATTTTTATAATAAAAAAGATAAAATAATTAAAAAATATATTAAAATGAAGAAAAAAAAAACGTAGAAGAAAATATTTCTTTTGAAATCGTGTAATTAATAATGAACTTGTCGCTTTGGTAATCATGCAAGACGTTACGAATAATATTACAATAACTTCGTATCCTTGAAAATATAAAAACAATTTTTGTTTGTCTAGCAATAGAGTTTCAATCAGGAAAAGTTTTTTCACCGTTTGCGAATTCAAATTTTTTCTTTTTTTTTATTTTTTTTATTTTTTTTTTAAATGCTTGCACTTTTGCGAATACAGACCTATAACACTGTACAAGCACGATATGACCTATTTCCTAAATCTTTTTGCATCGCACGACTGTGTATAGTAGCAAAAGCTGGATATTTCAATCTAAAGCTTCTTGGGTTTCAATTTTCTCTTTCGTACCGAGTAGCGTGATTCTCTGCGAAGAAGAAGAAGAAGAAGAAGAAGAAGTCCCGTTTTTCCATTCTGTCCCTCCTTTTGCTCAAACCTTTATTTTGTCACTTCTCTATCTTTTCTCTTTCCCTCTCTTTCTATTTTTCAAGCAAGTAGGCAGAGGCAAAAGTACTTTCCCACGTGGCAATCCAACGAAGGAAAACAAATCACGCTGCTAGAGGAAGGGTGGAGAGGTGAAAGGAAAAAGACGAGATTCGCACCTCCATCGGGCATTTTCCACTCTTCGTCGGCAAGAAGCTATACGAAGAAGGAGGATCTCACTTTCTCCCTCTCTCTCATTTTTCGTTTTTTTTTTCACTCAGCTACCAGCGGGTGCGACTAGAACCGCTGCTACTACTTGGCGTGGAGACTTAATTGAAGGTTAACGACTATCAAGCGGCAACTAATCACCGTCAATTAAGCGGTGATTACTCCCTCTCTCTCTCTCTCTCTCTCTCTCTCTCTTTCCCTATCACTGATGCGAACACACATCTGTACGAGCATAGGCGAACAGCGCGTTTTCTTTGGACGACTCCTAAGAACAAGAGCTGTGTGCTTTTGTGTGAGATTGAGAATTTGTAGGCCGCGTATTTTCTCCTTGTAAGCGATAAGATTCGTTGTTTTGCGGAGGCGAGATGTTTGCCGCTTACTTTTTTTGCTCTCACCTCGTTTGCGAACGGTAACGCGCGTGTAAGTGTGTAGAAGTATATGTAAGTTTTTTTCTTCTGCGTTGCTTGAATGTATATACTCTTTTTTATTTTCACGCTTCGTGATTACGAAAAGTGGGTGGATTTTGATTGAATTTTCTTTTATATTCGTGTTATCGATTACTGGTTAGTGTAATGTACATTTGATAATATAAAAAAAAAAAATACTCTTCTTCAAGAAAGACTTATCAAAATGTTTATAAGATTTACATTTTTATTGTACAAAAAATTAAATTACAAAAATATTTCTATCACGATAAATATACCGTGAAAATATACTATAGGCACACTCGCTCTGCGCTCTTCCACAAAGTAAAATCGTTTTCATAAAAAAATTAAAAAAACAATTGAATAAAAGTGTGTCTGAACACGTGCAAAAGAGTTTCGCAGTTATATTATACTAACAGTCTTAAAAGTCAGTCTTTTTTTATTTTGTCAGTCAAAAAAAAATATTTTACATCACTTACCTCTATTTAAAATATCTATGTATGAAATTTAATGAAAATAGGTTAAAAATTGTAGATTTTAGAAGTTAGTGACACGCAGACAGACAGATGGACAGAGCGAAATTATAATGGTTCCGTATTTGACTATAGAACAACATAATAATGTTCGATAACAATTTTTTTAAAGAAATAATATTTTGTTTAAATCAAATCACTATAAATTTACAAAAAAAAATATACACGGAAAATTCTGCCTGGCTATAACAGCATAAGGTTATATAACGTATCGATGAAGGATTTGGTTTTAGGTTTCCGTTCATAAATAAGAAATCCTTATAAATTCGCTCTATTCGTCTGTCTGACTGCGTATCATCACCATTTGAAATTCACAATTTTCAACGGATTTTTATGAAATTTCATCTAGAGACATCTTTTTTAGTAACATAAAATATTTTTTAAAAATTTATTAAACTGTGCCAGCTTAATAATGCATCCCAGATATGTAAATTTGCAGCGCATTCCCTCACGTGGGTACCATTAGATAGTTCTTTTAAAATCAAGTTGAAGTTTCTCATGTCACTTTTTATTTTATCGCTTCGCTGCACAATTTTACGCTTATATAGTCAGTTACAAAGAGCTCCTACTCCCCTCTGTATTTTCTAATATACAGTTTATAGTGCTCGATAATTACCTAAAATTGAGATAGATTCTACGAAATTCTAAAAATAAATTAAAAAAGATATAATCAATTAATTTATTTTATTAGGAGAAACTTTCAACTCTGCCAGCGACATCTACGATCTTTTATGCGAAGTAGTACCAATTAACATTCAATTTAAGTAATTTGATTTTACACAAGAGCATAATTTAACTTTTTAATTTGTATAAAAAGAAATTTTTTAACTTCTTTCAACTTTTCCAGTTAGAAATTTTTTAATGAAATTCTGCTAGAATTATTCTTTTTAAGAAAGATTATAAAGGGCATGTTTTTTTATTTTTATTATAGACATTATCATAGCCGTTTTTGCAAAGTATTGTCATCTGGTGATAAATGAAAAATGCGAACACACTGAATAATTATACTTTTGCATCGAAGTAAATATTTTTATTGTTGTATTATATTTTGTTATTCTTTTTAATGATTTATTACGAGATTAAAGTTATGAAATCATATATAAATAATATTATTTATCGATTTAATATATTTAACAAGTTTGATTTATCAAATTTATTTTTTAAAATATGCGCATAAGAATATCAATTATTTAAAAAAAGATTAATTTAATCATATAAAATTGAATGAAAATTATATATATATATATGTATATATTTTTTTTTAATAAAGAGAAAAAATTATTATAACATAAATTTTAATTTAAGCAAAAATAAAATATTTAATTATTTTATCTTTTTATAATATTTACTCTTTTTTTTTAAATAGCTTCCTTCAGTTTTTAAATAGAACAGCACACAATTATTTAACTAAATATTAACTTTCCTCTAGAACAATTTTATTATTCTTGACCTACGTATTTACTCGACTTAAAATTATTTCTTGGTTTACGTTCGTTTACACTAACGAATTTTCCAGATATCATTATCTCGGGCAATTTCAAGCCTTTATAATTGCCAAAATTTTGGTTACAAGACTATATATACACATATGTGTATATGTAAGTGTAAAAAGGAGGACAGAAAAAAAGCGAGCGTTTCGCGAGAAAATCCGCGTAAAGGTCCGGTAATAAGGCGAAGATAAATAATCGCGCAAAGCCGCGAAGTAATTTCTGGCTCAAGCTCGAGTCTCGAGAACATTAAGGCCATTATTACAATCTCTTAATTTGCGAAAAAACATTCTTCCTCCGTCTTTCCTCCTCCGTCCGGGCTCCCTCCCGAAAAAGGAAAGCATTATATGCACCGCCTCGAGGAGCAGCTTCGCTCGTTCCCTTGTTTTCATCGTTGTTATTCATCTAAACACCGCCGAGTGCTTACATACATAAAACAGCCCGAGGCGGCAACCTGCTCTTGCCCTCTCTCTTTCTCTTTCACTCTTTTTATCTCACTCTTTTCGTTTTCGAGTTACATTCGACCCTTTCCTCATCTTCTCGCTTATAACGCGTGTATATATGTAGGCGAGCTTTTCTCTGGCGTTGGCGGCTCTAACTGCTAACGGACCTGTTAATTATGATTAATCGCGTCTCGGAAATTAAGGCAATTAATCTTTCGCCGTTTCGTGTGCCTATATATATACACGTATAAGAACGATATACTCTATTTATATGTATATATGTATAGGTGTAGGCGTACGCGAGAATCGGAACTGCAATGGCCACTTTTTTCCCGCTCGACTAGTATACGCGGAAACGCTGCGGAGTGTACAGAAAGTATAGCGACGCAAAGCCGCGACGGAAACTCGCTCGGTCTTGTTGATTAGGCGCGGCTAACCGGGGATTCCCCGTTTTCTCTTTTTCGCTCTTCTCGCTCATAAATTTGTTCCTCTTAAGTAATGTACGCCCGCTAAAACGATGCAACTTACCTTTCAATTCGATTTCCTCATCGTCTCGTCATTTCACTCCCAAGATTTACTTTTTAATGGGATTTGGCTTGTTAGACTTGATTTTACGGTTAATGAGCTCTCTCTCTCTCTCTCTCTCTCTTTCTCTCTCCCTTTCGCGTTTGCCCGTGGGTATGCCGCGCCCGGCTGTGCCGGAGAGGCTAAGAAAAGCCTTCTGCCTACCTATTAAGATCAAATGAAAATTTCGAAAATTACTTAGTCGAGGAAATTCGGATTAAAGCTAAGTTAATCTTTTTTTTTTTAATTTCGTTAATAATAATACTGCGTGCAACTCTATATATCTAGAAAATTTCAAACATTTTATTTGTAAAATTTATACTTTATTAAATATTTGTTCAAAATAAGCACTTTTTTTATCACAAAAAAAATGTATTTCCAACAAAATGTTAAATTTTTTAAAGTATTTAGGCTTAAAATATAAAAAAATTAAATAAACGAAAAATAAATCCATCAAATAAAACTAAGGTTACATTAAATTCAAAAATCGTATGTTCATACGTCTGAACAAATTTTAAAAATGATGAACTAATTATTTAGTATTTTTTATTAAAATTTATTATATCGAGTTAAATTATTTAATTTACATTTTTCATTAAAATTTATTACATCGAGTTTAATTTTTTAATTTATTAACGTTTCATTTATTCCAAATTAATCCTGTATATTTTACAATTACTTAAAATAAGAAAATAATAACGCTTTTAAAAAACTGTAATACTTTTTTTTTAATGCTTAATTTATATAAAATATTGTACGTTTTTACGTAGTATGTTTTATATTTGAATGAAAAAAAAAAAAAGATTACCTCAATTCATTAAAGCCTATTTTTATCATAAAAATAGAGATCATATTTTTCTGTTATTATAATTTTTTGCGTAATTAAAATTTTATATTCTGAAATTTAACAAGTTTTATTAAAATTCAACATTTTTGTAATAAATAATTTATCAGAGAGCAAATTAAAGAGAGCAGGAATTAAATTACTTGAATTTTTTCTATTAAAATTAAGATTTAATGATTTAATATTAATTTATGATGAAAATATTTTGCATTATACATGACGTTCGAATTCAAAAGTAATTGAAACAACATTTTTTCTTTTTAACTAATCTAAATTTAATTTTATAATTGAAATAGCTTTATGCAATTTAGCTGTCCGACATTTACGATTGTCAAAGTAAATTGTTTCAGTTTTAAGTATGATAAAAAAGAGATAACGTTTTAGATATAAAAAATACTGCGTAGAAAATTGTTATTCCGACATTTTTTTTTTTTGTGTTTCAAGATAAATAAAAAAAATGCGACGTTCTATGCAAACGCTTTTTTCAATAAATCAACAAATGGATAAAATCAAACGCGGCGTCGCATAGAATACTACGGAAATAACTTTCGTCGCGTTGTACTATGCAACATTTCCTGAATGACGATAACTTTTATGAATTATACAGTGAACACGGCATACAAAATTTTCACACACCTTGGAAAGAACACGAGTGCCATAAGTTAAAGAGGACGCGATAAGGTATCGATTATTCTAATAAAAACGGATAACGCTCGGAAAGAAACACATGGCTCGGAGCGACTGTGCTTTTTAGGTTTTTTTTTTTTTTTTCTTTGCTCCTCAAGGAGCGAACGATATGCAAAGAAGGTGTGGTGAGAGAGATATATGATATTTGAAAACTCTTTGCGAATTTTCAGCAAATTGGTATTGGTCGTCCTGTCGCGCTTACCCACCGGGGAACGTTCGCAAGGAATCAACTTATGAGAACTATCCAATTCTTTAATGGGCGTATATTTAAGTTTCGATATTAGAATTTTTGTTGAAAATGATGAAAGAAACAAGTCTAGTGTGTTTAAAAATTGAAATAAAAGAATATCGGAATATATGTATATTTAAATAAATTATACCATTTGAATGTTTTAAAACGTTTCTAATTTTAATATCGAATTATTGACTACGTATATTGTGGTACGCTTCTTAATTAAACCGTAATATCTCAAGAAAAACTACTTTTAAATGAAAAGACTAAAAATTAATTAAATAAATAAAAAAAAGAATTTTCGAATAAAATAATAACGAATACTTATTAAAAATACTTACTAAAAAATTTATCTGTAAAAAGTATAAATTTAAAGTTTGATAAAAATTCCAAAAAATATGTTCCATTTCTTTATCTTCTCCTTCTTCATTTCTTTTATAAGTCAAATTTTATTCTCAAACTAGGACAAAACTGAGAATATGATAAAAATTTTAATTGGAATTATCAAAGCAGTTAAAATTATACAGTTTTTGACCTCAGAAAATTTGAAAATAAAATAATTTCAACGAAAATATCGATAAATAAATAATGAATTTAAGGCGTAACTTTATTCGAATTATAATTCACGCAATTTAACAAGTTTCCAAAAATATTCTTTATCTTCTAAAAATTAAAATAACTTAATATTTTTAATCTTTTTAAATGGAAAAGTAACCTGTCATTCAGTTTCCTTGCTTACAAAAACATTATTTTGTTCGTTTTTCAAAAACTCGTCTTTAGTTAAACAAATTCGAGCTTTTAAAAACATCGTCGAGAATTTCGAAAAAGTTGTCAATTTTTCATCGATATAATGCGAAACACGTAGAAATCAGTCGGGACGTTAAAGTCGGCTGCTGCGTGCGTGCGGATGTTGGGGAAGGAGGGAGAGAAAAAAAAAAAAAGACACGTCGGTGAGAAAAGGACGATTACAAGGGAGCGAAGAAAGGTTGAGTTGTTGAGCACACGAGGAAAGTCCCTTTTTCGTATGCGCGCCACGTGTTTGCGCGCGTGCGATTTTTCCAAGGTAGAAAGGATGGAATTGCATTGAGAGGTGTGAATGGAAAGGAATTCTAGAAGAAAAAGGAAGGAGAATAAAGGAAAAACGGAGGTTGAGTTAGGAAAGGTGGTTTGACTAGGTGTATTGTTTAGGAATGGAAGAAAGATAATACACGCTTTCCTCTTCAAAAAATAACTTTTTATTTTTCCGATTGGCAACTTTAATGAATATTCCTTCGCGTATTTCTAAGATTTATAATCTATATTTAAAATTAAAAAAAAATCTTGTAATCTTTTTGTTATTGAAAAAAACATTTTACGAATCATATAATAAACGAGCATACATAAAGTTAAAAACAGTTTTTATTATTAATTAAAATTTTTTTATTCTATTTTATTATATATATATGTATAAATAAAAAGATAATACGAATTTTTACAATGATTTTCATTTATAAATAAAATGAAAAAAATATATATATTGCTTAAAATTCCACTAAGCAAAGTGTTTGCTTTTTAATATTTTTTGTTTAATTTTCTTGAAAACTATTTTGTTTGAATAATTGCTGTTTGAAATTTGTGATTAAAGTGTGATTTTAAAATTAATTTTTGATACTATATATCATTCCGGCATAAAAAATCATCGTAACGATTGTTATTTGTTACTTGCGAATTACTTGGTTACGCTGTCATCGCTTAATGTTTTGACCTACGCTTTTTAGCTTTGCTTAACCTTCTTACGTTACCCTTCAATTAAATCTATTAATTATTAATTTTTTTTTTTCGTTTAAAATCTTTCATTTCTATTATTATTATTATTGTTATACAAACTTGATGTTAATGAACGTATATAACTCTATGTATTTATCACTTTCGTAATGCATTTATTTGATTTAATTAAATAAAATTGATTGAATATTAGAATATCAAATAATAAATATTTGTCAATTATAGTTAGTTAGTTAGTTCGGAATAATATGCTTGTCATAAACATTATTATTATTAATTAATCATCTAAATCTACTCTACGATATTTACAATAAAACGTACAAGAGTATTGCAATCTTCCATAACCATAAAATTATCTACGGCATATAATCCAACAATTCTCTATAATGACCATAAAATTACAGAATTAATGCGCTCGTAATTCAAGAAATAGATAAATATTTCATAACGTCTAATGTTTAATTTTATTACCTAGACGTTACTTTTCGTAAGAGAAAAAAAAAAAAAAGAAATAAGAAAAATACACGAAGACGGGGAGGAAAAAAAAGCAAGTTAATAGGAAAAGATTCGCAAGGAAGAGAAAAAAAAAAAAAAAAAAATTGGAAAATATAGTACATCGCGAACAATCAATCTTTCGAATTGCTCGGCTCTCCGGTTATATGTACGGAAAACGATGAATAGCCGCTCTCAGTTGGCTACTTATTCATAATTATGGGCACTAGCGAGAGCGCATATAAACCGATCGCCGTGAAGGAAATCTTAAAGCCGAGGGTATCGCTCTCTAATCTCGATGATGGCCCGGTGCAAACACACGACGGCAATTTATGTTATCGAGTCAACCTTTTATATGTATACATATATATATATATATATATATATATAGTTATTTCCCTTTTCTCTTGGTACTTCTTTTAGAGATTGCACTTTTGGTGACAGCGCCGGCTTCTTTATTTCCTTTTGCCCGCTCTACCGCTATATCCCTCGGATTCGTATATAGTATGTGGACGACGTCGAAGGGCGTTTGCCTTCGTTCTTTTCTTTGTCATCTTTTACAGTGCACTAACTTTAAGTATGTACGCCGAAGAAAATGTTACATTCTTTTTTTTTTTTTTTTTTTTTTTTTTTTTTATATAATTAAAGTACCGACAATTTCAAACATTATGTTAATTAAATAAAGTACTGTTAATACGATTATGTCGACTCTTAAAATTAAACGTAACATTACAATCAAATTGCAATTCATTATTTGTAGAAAATTGAATAAATGGTTTTATTTTCGTACATTATTGAAGAATCGAACGCTATCCGTAAGACAAACTAAAATTTATTTTTGCGATAATAAAGTTGCTTTGTTTTCTTTATCGCGAATGGATATTATAATTTCTGCCAATTTTTTTTTTTTTTATTTTTCTTTTTTAAGACAAACTGGTTTATGATTTAACTTTTGAAATAAGATATAACACTTTCGAATTTTTTATTTTATTAAATATTAATACTGTAAATTTAAATTGTTTGTTGAGGAAAACTTTTAAAGACCAAATCTGAAATTCAATTTTGACTCGAATGAAATATTATTCGATAAATATTGCAAGTTTTTAAATATTCAAGTAAGCTTTTTTTCACTTTAAATATTGTAAATTTTAATGTATATTGCAAGAATAGTAAAATTCGTTACTAGAAAAATAAAATCGATAAAAAATACACACAATATTTCTTAGATGTACGCTAAAATAATTTAAAAATAAATTAAATATTATTTAAAAAATTTATTTACAATGATTACCAATTGCAAAATAATTAACATTTTTCAAATGTTTTTAAAACAAAATAATATAAATTACAATTTTTTCGAAGCGTACGTGTCAAGAACTCTAATATTTTTTATAGCGTAGTACCGAAGAAAACTGAATTGATTAATATGCGACACGTAATGATTACTTCGCTTTAAATGCGCGTATCATTAAGCGATATATTCCATGCTAAAGTTGCTTCTTCGAAGCACAAAAGCATTCGATATATTTTATCACTTTTAACTCTTCATTTTCGAACTGAACATTTCTCTCTCGTTTTTTTTTTTCGAAAAAACGAAGCTCTCTCTCTCTCTCTCTCTCTCTCTCTCTCTACGGTTCTCGTTTTAAAAAAATTTTACAAAATACCGAATCGCATATAAGCGTTGCCATGATGGAAAGGAAAGCGCGTTTTGACTCGTTGCTGCGAGAAGGCGCACGATTTGCGCGCTATCGCGCACACATGCCGACTTTTAAAACTGAAAATATATAAATGAGAGATCCTGTGCATCGGTGTGTGCATACGTATACGTATATACATGTATAGACTCGGTGTACGAAGAGAGAAAGAGTGAGAGGGAGCACGTCGAGCGCATAAAATATGCGCAAGCAACGTGTAAAAGGATAGTACGTGTGAGTGAGCGAAATATAGAGAGGGGGGGGAAGAGAGAGAGAGAGAGATAAAAATGGAAAGAGGGAGAGGAGAGGGATGGAATTTGATCGGGCCATAACTCTCACTATCAAATATTCATTCTGGATTGACTAATAGATGTAGTATCGGACTCGCGTTTTCCCAGATCCGCGCGCTGCCGTATGTATACCAGTCTCGTTTCGCAGACATATAGACGGGCTCACCCTCTATATATATATATATATATATATATATATATATACACACACACACACACTATGTATAAATGTACGTACCATATAAATATATGTGTATGTAAATAGTACATGTGAGCGGGCGCGTGCGCGAGCGCGGTACGGCTATTTTTTCGTTCGGTAAAGCGCGCGTCAAACGATAAAAAGACGACTGTTTCGTTCTGCATCGTTTCGCTATATTATTTCGTTCTGAGCGCTTTATAAATATCATATTCGATTCAGCAGCGATATTTTTTTTTTTTCCTCCTTTATACATTACCCGAGGAGTAAAATCAATTTTTTAGATACTTTATGTAGGTTAATATATAAATTAAGAGTTTGCGAAGCGATTAAAATTAAAATGTTTTAATTTTGAAAATTCGTAATAAATCAATACACGAGCTATACTGTTTTAATACATGTGATAACTTGAGATTTACGCATAAATAATAAATGTTTACTTAATTTACATAGTGCTATAATTAAAGAAGCAAATAAAAAACGTAATATTTTAACTAGATAAATTAGAAATTATTGAAGTATAAGTTGTTTACGACATAATAAACTTTATTTAATTATTCATTCTTTGACTGCTTCTTTTTAACGATCAAAAAAAACTTTGTCGTTGACATTGAAAAAATTGAAAGATTAGTTAATAATAACGAAGTTCGTCCAAATAATGGCGAACGTCATTCTCAATCACGTTTATCTATGACATATGAATATTCTCTTCCTCAAATTATTATTCCACAAGAATGAAGCCTTTTAATTGTCAAAAATGCGCTCCGCGTGCATCGCTAAATTTCAGTCAAACCCAACTAAAGCGAAATGCACCGATTCATCCAATAATTAATCGTTATCATCGACTAATTATCTGTCCGTGCAACGCAGCTTCGAGTCACATCATATTAGTTTTTCAAACTTCCTCTCTCTCTCTCTCTCTCTCTCTCTCTCAATTTAAATGGCAAGCCAGAGCATCGATCAGCTTGGCGCCCCGAGTCACGCTTTCGGAAAATCGTTATTAAACAATAATACTCAGCCGATGAAATACTAATTCTATATCGGGAAAGCTCGCGCTTACGCCGAACGGCGTCGCATGCGTTACGCAACATAACGGCCGAGTGTCGATTGTTTCAACGCGCTTATATACGCACGCACATAAACATCGATCGAAAGAGCGGAACCCTCTGGGTCTTTGACTCCCGCGTATCCTGGAAAATATCGGAGGAAACGGTAAACGAGGCACATTGTCGCAGTTTGCTCCATGACACTTGGCATTCCCCTGTCCCCCGTGGTATTATCTCAAATTAACATGCCCTTGGGACTACCCGAAATATGCTTCACCCGCATTTTTATCAATCATGTGTTTCCCAGATAATAATAGTCCTCCTCCTCCTCTTCTTCTTCCTCCTCCTCCTCCTGCTCCTCCTCCTCCTCCGCCTACCTTTCGCTCTTTTACTTTCATACTCTGCCCCCTTTCGTCGTCATTTGCCCATTGGCGATTTTTGCCCGTCTGCTGCTACTGGACTGTCCTCTCCGATTATCGGGCAATATTTTTTTTATCGTCACGTCCGACTGTAAACCGACCTTTTTTCCCAGGCTGTTAACCTTTTTTTTTTTCTGGTCATACTCGGAACGACAATAAACGCGAACTTTGGCTCGACGTTCAATTGCACGATCGGCCTGTATCGTCCTTCTTAATTCGTTTTATGCTTCGCTCTATCTCTTTCTCTCTCTTTCACTTTTTCTATCGGTCCATTTAGTTCTCTCATTTTCTTTCCACGTTGATTATGCTCGCTCTTCGAAAGGAAATTTTTCCGTCCGCTTTGCTTTGGCGGGAGATATCGAGCATTAGCTCGTCGGGCGATTTCAATGATGCGCGCTTACCGGAGCTTAATAGAGGTGGGTTTATGGCCGCTCGTAATTTTGATGCTCTCACGTAGAAAATATCAAGGCGCGTATATACGCTTCGAACGCCAATCGGCCAACTTCGACTGTACCATTTCATATCCTATTTCCCCGCCCCACCCCTCTCTCTCCTCCTCTAACGAAATCTTCTAACGTTCATTATCCAATATTGGTGCTCGTACATGTATTTATTACTTAAAATCATCGCCTCATTGCCAAATTATTATTAGAACGTGGATGATTATTAAATATATTCGTCTCATAATGCGACGATTATTTTTGTTATAAAGCGAATTATTTGCAGTAGTCGTGTAATGTAAATAATCGTTAAGATATTTTATAAAATAAAGTACAGTTCGAACGCTTGAACATTACTTATTGAACAATTTAAATTTTATAATTAATAAATAAAAATATAAATAAAGGGATTGAAATGCATGATTAAGAATAAGGAAATAAAAATTTCGTTTTAATTGTTGGCTTTGTAATTAAAATTGTGAAACTTTTCAATTTTAAAGTTAGAATTGAATTTAAAGCAAGCTTGCGACAAGTTAGATGAAACAATTATATAAATAATAATAAATAAATTCATTTTAATAATGTAGTGAGAAATCATATCAACAAAAAAAAATTTATATTTTGTCCAACAATACAACAATCGAGTTTTTATTGAAAATGTATCACGATATTTCTAAATATCATGTTATTTTTCACAATAAATTTAATTTATTTAAATTAACAAATATTCTATAATACAAAAATGATATTTTCTAAAAATAAACATATTTTTATATAAATTAAAGTTCTTTAATCTTCATTTTATACATTCAAATTGCAAAAAATGCAATTAATAAAACTTTATTAAATACATATTGTAAAATTTGTTTTAATAAAAATTGTATACAAATGAATTTTCCTTATATTTTATATATCGCTTGCGTGTGCGTGTATCAACGAGTGCGTGCGTCACGCCATAAAAATGTGTTAATTGTTATGCGTATAATAGCCAAACTGATACACGAAAATTCAATGACATCAGATTTAGGATTGATTACAGTTTTTTTTTTTTTTTTTTTTTCCTTTTCATTCATTTATTGCATCGAGTTTATTTTCAATCTGATAATTAAAATGGTTATATTAAAAAAAAAATAAAATAACCTTTTCTAAACACGCACGAATATTAAATTTATCGATCGCATTATTTGCTGCTCACTCGGCCTCTATTTAAAAACTTTTTACTTAATTAAATTAAAAATTTTCCTGTAATAAAAAATGACGTTTTTAATGAAAAATTTATTAGAGTAAAGACGAACGTCGATAATGCATCAACAATAATTTATTTATTTATTTTTTGTATTATTTTAATTTTTCTTTTTAAATAAAAAAAAAAAGGATCAATAAGATTTTAAAATTAAAAAAAAAAAAAAAAAAAAAAAAAAAAAAAAAAAAAAAAAAAACGACTTAAATTAAAAAATTAAAAAAAAAAAGAGGAGAGGGAAAGAAACGGAAAGAGCGAATGAAAAAAAAAATAAAATAGGAGAATCGCACGGGGCACAAATATTGAAGAGTATCGGGTTAATTTAAATTTAAACATTTTTCGAGGCGATTCCGCCCGCGGTTCTTTCATCGTCCCACCGTCCGAATTTATTGTTCTGTCCTTTGGTCGATATTTTTCCGGCAGCTTCCAGCGAGCGAGCGCATGATTCTCACTTTTTCGCCTATTTTTGTTTTTTCCCCGGCGGCTCTTTTCTTCTCCCTCGTTTCCTCTTCGTCTCTTTTCACTTTACGGTGCGCTCCTGCGACGTTTCATTTTTTTCCTTCTCCTCTCGTTCTCCGCTCTCATATTCTGTCCACCCCTTGTTTTTCACTTATACGCCTTTTTTTTCGATCTTTACTCCTCGTCTTTTCCTCGTTATTTCTTTTTTTCTTTTTTCCTTTGTCTCTTCCTTTTTTATTCCTCGCTATTTTTGGATGTACGCATTTCTTCTTGCTCTATAGCTCTCTCTCTCTCTCTCTCTCATTCGCGTGCGCGTGTGCGAGGGCGAGCGCTCCGGTTTCATTTTTCGTTTCCTACCCCCGTCTCCTCTTGCGAAACGCGGGAGCGCGCATTTCGCAGCGGCGGTAGCAGTAACGGCCTGCGGCGGTGACGATATAGGGTCGCCCAAAATTGTCGACATTGATCGACCGCCGGAGCAGTGTCCCGCGAGTCTGTTAAAATCTAGTTAAATACACATTGTGCTCGAGCTCGTTTCGATACGCACGCGGTTACATAGAGCGCACTACCGGCTCGTGTTAGCTTGAATTGAAACATTATTTTTTTCTCTCGCTCTCCTCGGTACAGCGCGCGACCTTCTCACTCGCTATGCTTTCCCGTCTCTTTCTCTCTACGGCCGATTTTCATTTCGTCTGCTCGCGTCTAGCGCAACGAAATCCCGGGAGAAATTCAATTCCGAAAGCAGATTCGTCTATTTGAAGAATAAATGTTTGAAGCCATTAAAGGTGCGTGCGTTTTATTTCGCGCACTCAAATGTATATATACACATATATATATAAAGAAAGAAAGATGAGTAAAGATAGTGTGTGTGCGTAAAGAATTATTGCGTTTTTTTAATTTAAATTTCACCAAAGCTAAAGCAAGACGTGAAATTTTCTTTATTTTCTTTCGAAATTATTTGAAAAAAATTTTAATAAAATTTGATTATACATAATGTTGAAACGTTAAAAATTGCCTTTATTTCGAATTGATTTTTATGCTTGTAATCCGTGAATGAAAAGTTTTCATAGCAGAATTATAAATAATAATATCAGATATTTTTAATATAAACAAGAAATTACTTTATTGAACATTCAATTTTTTTTCATTCTTTCTCGTTTCATTTTTATCAATCAATACATGTTTTCACGGCAATCTTGGCTATTTACTTTAAAAAAAAAATCCAATTCCATAGTAACAACCCATATGCAAATTCGTGGCGAATGCGTAATGTCACCCACGCATGGAGATATATATATATATATATATATATATATATACGTGTAACTATTACTATTTTTCCTAGATATTTTATATAATCAAAACCGTTTATTCTTTTATTGTTTCATTTTATTTTTCTGTAATAAACTTCTCTATTTATTTATTTATTTATTTATTTATTTTTTTTTTTCAGACCAAGACAAAAATTATTTAATAGAAGTAACCAGCATTAATTTGCGTGAACAAGCCTTGTTACGAATTTTATCTATAATCGCATCTGAGATTGTAGGTTTTGTAGACACGCTAGTATTTAGATATATCTAGCTGCACTGAAAAACAAGTTTAAAACTCTCTTGTAGTTTTCTTTTCTTGCTGGTCGAAATACTACGTATATCTAAGATCTACTAAAAAGATGTTTAGTTGCATCAATGTTTTATATTGATCATCGGTTTTTATATTTATGTAAAAAATGAAGTAAAAAAAAAATGGAAAACTACATTTTTTTATGAATTGACTTTTTTTTTACTCAAAAATAAAGTGATATTCGCAATGCATGAGATTTGTTTATAAATATTTTTTATAAATTGAGTATTTCAGGCTACTCTTTAAAGAATCTTCGTTACATATTTTAAGTATTTTTACATTTATTAAATATAAAAATATATTTGTTAAAATTAAGTATAAAACAAAATTGTTAAAAATTATCGTCAGATTAAAAATTAAATATTTATTTAATATTTCTTCTTAACTTCGATTTATCTATGACTAATTGCATAAATCATTTGGTTTTTTAATATACCAAACAAAAAAAAACAAAAAAATATTAAAATTCTTAGGCATTTTTTGCGCAGATAAATTTTTCGAACGCGTAAGTATGAAAATAAATAAACTTTCTTTCGTAAAAACGTGGAACATCAAATCAGAAGCATTTACTTATCAGAATGGCAAATGGCAAAGGAGTTCATACTCGTACTACATAAGCTCATAATAGACAAGTCCAATAACGTTATATCGCGGCTCGTGATTCGCGGCCGTGCCGCGAAGAAAATGGAGGTAAAAAAAGCGAATTATCCGCGTTGCGCGCTACCCGCCGGTGAATTTAATACGTCCCCTCGACCTTTTGATTTGTTACTTGCAGCGACATTTTCTCCATCTCTTTCTCGTATTTTTTGCTCCCGCCAACTTTTCATCTTCTCGGTCGCGGCGCACTTCCTCGTTTCCCGTCTTTCTATCCCCCTCCTCCCCCTCCTCTCTCACTCTGAAATTTTGTTACTCTCTCCCTCTTCCGGTCCTTTCCCTCGCCTCGCTGCACTCTTGTTCCCTTTCAAGGGATTGTCCACAACAGTGCATAACAGCTGACGCCATCAAGCTCGAGTGTCGCGCTGCTGCTTGCTGAAAAGGCACTTGAATACAGAGCTTCCGCACTTCAATCCATCTGTCTACTCTTGTTAAAAATTTTACGCGTACGTCTGTATCATAAAGTGGCTTGCCGGTGCTGTGGAAAGCGTCGGAAAGAGGAAAATCTCGGTACAATTCGACTGCGAATTACTCGCAACTTAAAGCGACTCGCGATAGCTTTTCACCGTCCCCTACAGGCGCGAATAAATATTTCGCGAGCTTTTCCGCCGGGGTTCCTGCCGGAGCCGCTGCCATTGCTGTTGCTGCTGCTAAGCGGCACTTGTCGCTTATGAGAGTTCGCGGATCAAGTAGTTCGTTCGTGCATATAAGCAGTGCCTAAATCTATTAATTTTCGAGACATTTGTATCGAAAATTTTTATTGTAAATAAAAAACTTTCTCCAAACATAGATTACATTGAAATAAAAGTAAATTGTTCATAAAATTCGTGATATTATTTTCGAAAAGAATCAATTTTTACCTTTAAATTTTGAAGTTTATTTAAAATGCATATAATTTAAAGAAAACGAAAATTCATTTTATATTAAATTTTTTAAAAGACAACGGTAAAAATAATTTAATTATTTATCGTATTCAATTCTATAGCTTACTTTTTAAAAGTTGAAGATAATTCTATAACTTTAATGAAATTTGAAATACTTATATTACGAATTTTTCACATAACGTATACACATAGTTTTAATGAACGATGTGTTTTAAAAGCAACATTTGAAAAAGTCATAATAAATCTAAAATACGATGATTATACTGTGGTTTGACATAAATCTTGAGTTTAGCCGGTGTTTCCGATTTGGGAAACTCATCTCTGTCTGATTCCAGTCAAGACATCAAAGTTCAGTCAACACTCTCGAGTTGAGAGGAAACTTTTTAATTGAGTTGAGAAAACTCAGCAAATTTTCGCCTGCTTCTTAATTTATTATTTATTTTAAATTGCCTTTTCATTTGAAAATTGCGACTTGAAAATAAAGAAATCGCGACGGAGTTCTTAATTAGAAAATATTAATTTAAATGATTACAAAAAAATGCTCCTTTTTTTTTATTATTAAGTTGATTTTATTCTACTATTTATATAAATAATTTTAATGGAATATGCTCACCTAATTTATGTTAAATTAAACTTATCTCAAATAAATAAAAAAAAAAAGTTGCAATAAAATTTATACTTGGAATAAACGACCGGCATAAAAATTAAAAAAAATATATAGATACAATACTTATACAACGTGCTTTTTTTTATTTTACAAAGGTCTAATAATTTATTATTTAGCTACAAAAAAACCAGTATATACGTTAATTTTCTTCCGCGTTTGATTTATTTTTACGAAAATGAACTTTCTTTAATGGAATTTCAGCTTGCTAACATTATTCGCGATAAAAATCATCAAGATTTTCATAAAGCATATTTGGAGCTTATCAATGCTCGCAAGAGAGGCGAAGAAAAAAAATAGCTTTTGATCGTTATATATATACAAATATATATATATATATATCGCTAAAAATAGTTAATGGGATGTGCGAAAAGAGAATAAGAGAGAAAAAAGAGAAAGAAAGAGAATAAGTCCAGTGGTATAAGAGAATGCCCGCGAGAAAGACCGGAAAAGAGAGTACGAGAGAAAGAGAAAATCTGAGAGAAAGAGAGAGAAAGAGAAAAAAAATACAAAAAAAAAAGAAGAGAGAGGATTAAGAGAGAAAATTTTCCGGGGATTTGCGATTTCGCGAGCAAAAACTAGGGAGTGCCGCAAGAGTTAACTCAAAATGAAAAGAGGCAACGTATCCGCCGAGTAAAAGCACACGATTTCGACGATCCGGAATAGTCCTGGTCTTCGTAAAAATCAGTCTCAAATATATCGAAGCAGTACGCTCAACGGTTCTCGCTGTCTCTCTCTCTCTCTCTCTCTCTCTCTCTCTCTCTTTCTCTTACTTTTTTTATTTCACTTTTTCATATTGACAAGAGAGGAAAAGAAGGCTACTTTACCGAAGAATAAAAGCTAGATGCGAAAGAAGAAAAGAGCTTCGATTCGTTATATAAAAGCAGAAAAAAGTTTGGCAAAAAGAAAGAAAGAAAAAAAGGTTAAGTTAGTACTTCGTTTTTTGCCACATGGCTCGCGCATGCAGTACTTTTTATGTATAGTCCGTAAAAACAATCCATTTAGAATAAAAGGTTGCCAAATATTCCACAAAAGTTGATATCGCCAAAAGAAATAAATCGTTTGCTAAAATTTTTATATTATTATGCTTAAAAGGATCGCTGAAAATTTATTTACCTTTTCGTTTTTTATCAAAATTCGTCATTTGGGAATAATCAATATTTATTTGTTAATTACTTTAGTTGACAAATTTAGTGATATTTTAACAGAAAAAAAAAACATTCGTATGAGAAATGTTAACTGCAAACAATAGTTACCACTATATAACTACTACAAAGTAAGACAACCAATCAATATTTAATAATGAATTCGAATTACTTATAAAAATCGTCTTTTAATTTTTTGTCTTTGTTCTTCGTTGGGCAATAATAGTTAACCAGTACGAGCTTATACAATCTTCCATTCAAGAAATCAAATAACAATTAGTCATTAATCAATTTAATTTTTTTTCCAATATTTAATCTTTTGTTTTCTTTTATCTCCGAAAATACCGACTCCAGAATTCCCGTTCAAAGATCCGATCAAGAAACTTGTTTATTTCCAAATCGTCGCTCTCAAAAAGAAACTACAATCATGTTACATTTTGAGATGAGTTTCTTTGTAAAAAAAAAAAAAAAAAAAAAAAAAAAACCAATCAAAACATATGCGGATATACACAGAACACAGGCAACTTCCTTATCAGGGTTGTCTAGGTGGATTTGTCACATCCATACCTAACTTTTGTAATCTGGCCGTAACTAAGTGCTTAGTTATTCGTAACTGATTTATACATTAGACCATATTCATACTTGAAACCTGAAAATACGTCGTTCACCGGTGCTAGGACGATCACCAACAACATCATTGAATTATTAAATTATTTTTAACGAAGCTGAAGAATATTTTAATGACTTATTTTTAACACGATCAAATTATACAGGTGTTTTTAAACATGTTTATGAATCATATGATCGTCTTTGCTGCTGTTGTTGATAAAAAAATTCTAATTTAAACTTGAATATACGACTTACAAACGTTAAAGTTATTATTCAATTTTTTTCACTTTGCCAAAGAATTATTTGATCATAACAATTTGAATTTATTAACTTTATCATCTGCAGATAGTTAAAATTAAAAAACATTTATCTTTTTATTAACATTCACTCAAGTTAAATCTATATGTATTTATGATAATGATTATTGAATGAATTAATGAAACTTCATTAGATTAAATAATTTTTAAATACGACCAATTACTTATGTATTTTCTGCTGTTTCATTAAACTCCTTTAGACACTGATGTGCAGAATTATGCACATAACATTTGAATGTCATTATATTGCTTTACCATTATTCTTTTATTTTTCATTTTTTTATTAATTAAGTAATTAAATAAGATAAATAAATCATCAAAAATACATATAATATATAATCGTTAATAATAATTTAGGCTGGATTAAGTTAATATAATTCTGATATCCAAATATTCTATTATAATATTTTTTTTCAATTTATTTTTCACATTTCATAATAAAATTTATACTATTTTATTGAAAATTTCCACAACTTAATATAACACATTCTACTATATTACGAATACCTCGCACGCAAAAATTCTCCAATAATTGCTGAAGTTCCTTTTCCGGCGAATAGTTTACTCGTGTATATGTTATTTGGATACCGTAAAAATTTTTACCGTAGGTTATATTTAATTTATCATTTGCAAAGCATCATAAACCGTATAAGTCCCAGTGTTCTGTGAGAATTGATTTTAGTCAGATGAGATAATATGAATATGTATGGCATTAATTGAATCAAAATTAATTCAGTAATTCGTCACTATACATGTCACCCGATGCTCTATCTTTTATAATTGATTGACTTTGAAGGTTTCTATTTAATAAGAAAAATTTTTGCATTTATTAACTTATTGAAATCTTAGTTTTTTTAATTACAAAAAATTTAAAACGACTTTCAAAATGGTTGACATTTCAGATTTTTTATTTGAAAAAAAAAAAAAAAAAAAAAAAAAAAAAAAAAAATGTTTTCATATTCATTAATGTTTTAAAATTTCAATTTTTATATAGGTATTTGAGAAACGTTAAAGTTGCTGTTTTATTATATAGTATATAGACAGCGAAATTTACGAATATATAAATTAGACGATTCTAAAATTGATTAATAAATTATTTTTCCTTAAAGAGTAAGTTGTCTGAATAGTAAAAATAACAAGAATAATAATATTTATTAAAATTACAAGCATTAATGAAAATTATTTAACTTTATTAGCTGCTAAATAATATAAAATCAATAAAAGTTGTTACGCTATAATACGCATTAACAATAATATGTTAAAGTTTAAAATAAACATCTATTGTTTATGTTTATGTATGAATGATTCTATGAAATTTTTAATGCACAACATGACAAATGTGCAGTTATAAAAATAACAATTAATGCAATCTTAAAATCCATAATAAATATTTTACAAAAAATAGTTTAAATAAAATAAAATTATTTAAAAAATCTTAATCCTTCATATGGTCAACTTAATACTTCTACACGGAATTTTTCGAAATTCAAAGTACGCAAATTGTTATTTTATTTTCGAAGAAGAAACGAGTCAAATACATGTTACAAGAAGTAATTATTGGATAATGCTGATGTTAGCGGTAAAAATATGAAAGTAGATTTAATACTTCAACTCATATGTTAGTAATTCCGAAAAAATCGCATTACTTTGCTTTTGTTTTTTAGCTAAGTTCTTATACTTTATAATCACCAACATAGAATAAAAAAGAAAAATTTTCTTTAACCAGTAATAGGCAAAAATACGTGTTTTTAGGTTTTCATATTAAAAGCTTTAAAATTAACAAAAAAATGTTCAATACCTTAACTTTTAAGAGATCTATGCTCATTTTAATATAGTATAAGTTAAGAATCTGTGTTTTGTTGGCGAGACTTTTGTTAACGAGTCTATTTATCAGCTTTCATGAGTTGCCATAGGCTGTTATAGCTATTTGATATTTTTTTTTCTATTTTATTAGCCCAATTTTAATGTCAGATGGATTTAATAAATTTATGAATGGACTTAACTTTAATATGAAAATCTAATTTTTATTCTTATATCTTTTTTGCGTTTGCGTGGCTCAAGAAATATGTAAGAGTTCTGGCTTTGTCAAAGATTATTCTTTTTATTCTGTTTACATACTTTTCGTGTTATTTATCATACATTGTCAGTTTCTAATTTATATTTAAATTATTTTTAATGATTATTTTTAAAAACGAAATTATTTAATTTTTGAAGATAAAACGAGCGTCCGTTCATCTGTCGGTCTCAGAAATTATGCTCGAAAACAATGTGACGCAGATATTTAAAATTATTGCAAAATATCAAGTCTTTATAACGCACTCTTGTAACGACGGATGAAAATTTTTTTTTGTAGGAGTAGGTTGAGTCCTCTACTTCACTTCCTAATAAAAGAGCGCTAATTCAGAGTCCGCTTGGAAAAGCATTTAACTCGGAAATTGCTTAGAAATAGCGCTAACTCAGAGAGCATTTAGAAAAGATTTTAACTCGAAAGCCAGTAGAAAAAGCAGCTAATGCAGAATCCGCTTGGAAAAAGTAGTAACTTGAACTCTTACCTTTTCTAATCGGACTCTGAGTTAGAGTCTTTTTCAAGCAATTTTGAGGTAGCGTCCTTTTATTTGGAGGTGAATATGTGTAGTCCTTTTTCTATTTTTTTTTTTTTTTTTTTTTTACTTAATATCTTTACGTTGCTTTGATTTTTTACTACATTAAGATATTTCAATTATTCATTCTTTTAATGCATATGATAATTATTCTTTATAACACATCTATATTGCGTAACTCATTCATTATCAAGCATTTAATTTCTTTGATTTATAATTTTAAGCCTGTTGCCGATACTTAGAGTTTTATATTTCTTGTTACATCCGCATATATTAGACACTATGTTATTTTTTTGCGAATTTTTTTCATTATTTAATTGTCCGGTTCTGATATGTTGTTTATATATATAATTATTGATTATCATTGAGACAGTTTTGACCATTATTTTTAATCTTTTTTTTATCTATATTTAGTTTATATAATTTCTATTGTGCGCTAATAAAAAATTTTTTTTTTTAATAAATGCTTAGCCGTTTAATCAAAATTTATAAGTTTACCTAATAAAATTTTAAATAAAATTTTAAATTACGATAAGTTTCTATAATTTATAAAATTAATTAATTATTAACAGTAATATTTTAATTAAAATAACATTTTTTTAGTTTTATTTTACATAAAATATCATTATACTCAAAAAATTGAAAAGTAAATTCTTAAAAAACTTCAATAAAAATGAAATTAATATAAAAGAAATATAAAACGATCACGTCGATCGGTTACATCAAATAATATTACGATAAAGGAAAATCCATTTTACCTCTATAATGTTATTGAAAAATTTTCACACCCTGTAAAGTTGTCAATTTTAACTCTTTTCTCGATTTGATCGTAGCCCGAGTAAGCTTGAAAAATACGACGAATGGGAAGGAAAGTACAAAAGGGAGCAAAAAGAGAAATATACAGGAGAAAGATGAGTAGGAATCACGAAGCTCAAAGTACGGAGAGGGGGAAAAATCAGAACGAAAATGTTCGATTCCATACGTTAGCCTCTACGAGACGAGAAACGTTGCCGTTGCCTCTGCGGGAGGAGAAGAGTTCGAGCGAGTAACCGAGCGAGCGAGCAATGGGCGCTTATCGAGATACAACGGAAGCTACTTTCCCTCGAATTGAATTTGAGTATTCGGTGATAAAGCGAAATAGCCGCGCAAACTCTTCCTAGTACTCCAACACACGTCCTCTCCTCCCTCTTCTGACTTCCCTTTTGCCGCCCCTCTATCCTCTCCTTTATAACAATTCACTTAAGCGCATAAAGGCGCTTCGTATGTTCGATTTACCGTAAACTGCCGACTGACCAATGAACCGGCACCGTAAAACTCTATCTTTCTTTTTCTTACCTATACATCCAAGTATAGAGAAATCTCCTTTCCCTCTCTTCCTCCTACATGGAAAGCCTCCAAGTAGATTAGATTGTTAAGGATTCGCTTGCGCATACTGCGGTAAAATATATAGAGACAGAGAGAAAAAAAAAGAAAGCGATGAAAGGAGAGAAGTAAAGAAGGCCTGGGATGACGCTCGCGAAGTATCGAATAAAGTGAACGTAAAACGGCTATAAATATATAATGACCTACATAAGGTTGTTAATTTTTGAGAACGTCATTTTTTTTCTACGCGCATTCGGTAGAAAGAGACGATAGTGGATGTATGTACGGAAACACTGTTCGCGGTAGAAATTAAAAAAAAAAAAAAAAAAAAAAAACAAAAAAAAACAAAAAAAAACAAAAAAAAATAAAGAAAAAAGATAGGAAAAAGATGAAAAGAGTGATTTAAGTCGCAGCAAAGGCGCTTTTATTTTACGCTGGATTTAACGGATACCGATGTGTCTTCGAAATGCCGATAACGATTCGCACTCGCTGCGGTTCATTGAGTTTGTCACATGATGCGGAAAACTTGCCTTTCTAGATTGAAGTACACATCTAAGCCCAAAGAATTAAGCGTTCGCGCATTGCGCGAATTAAGCGTTCGCGAAGACAAAGTCGCTGCGCAGTTTTATTGGCTTTTTCAACGGCGCCTCATAAAAAATCTGCACTTAAATAAATAGAGAGCAATAAAATTGGTATGATAGTGTGATATAATCGCACGAAATAAGATTGTACTGTGAAACAAAAAATAAATTGCGATTAAAAAAAAAAAAAAAAAAGGTTTACCAAGAGTAAAATTGAAAAATACCTTTTTTAGTATGCATATTTAATAAAAATAAATTTTTAATTTTTTTCAGATATATATTTTTAAAATTTTGCAAATATAATTTAAAAAATCAATCTATAATTAATGAAAAAATTTCTTATTTCGTAAGTTTTAAATATTCAGAAGTTCAATAATATATAATCGATTGATAATAAATGTTTTATTACAATTTCTGCTACCAATTTTGATCTGAATGTTTTATTGTTTTGCGTCGACACATAAGCAATAATATTTTATTCAAACGACAATAAAATTGACATTACGTACATTAAAAATATAAAAATGTTAACATTTTCTTTACTTTCTTGAGCATTACACGGTTCTTTAATTATTTACAATCTTCTCCTCTCAGTCTCTTTTTCTATCTATTTATAAATCCTGAAATATCTCTCTGTATTATCGATCCTACGTTCCTTTACTGTTGGAAGGTTGACGCTTTGTTTATATAGTAGATAAATATTAACTTATTCCTTTCTCAGTGAATTTTTCTTTTACTAGATTACCGCTTAATAATTTCTCTTACCTGTGATTTTTTTTTAAGAAATTTTAATGTCGATCATGATATTTTTCGTATCATCTTCGCAAACAACTTTAAAATTGATGCACAGTGCCATTTAACTGATCTAAATAAAATTAACCGTAGATTGAACACTGCCGCCAATCATATCTTAAATTATATGATCTTAAGTTGGGCTAAAAAAACAAATGATATCGAAATAAAAGTTCAAAAAAAAAAAGCTAAGGCCATTTCTTTCGACTTCAAACTTTTCATCAGAGATATTCCTCTTTTTGCAAACAACTTTAAAGAGATCGGTTGTGTTAAAGTTCCTTTTCAGTTCTCTGTACGTAATTTAAGTGTCGTGTTTGACTCTATATTATCATAGAAAAAACATACTACTATGTAAAAATGTAAATTCCCTTATGTATTGTCTCAACTTTATCAGAAGAAGCATAAACATCAATTTCCAACTTATCTGCATAATCTTACACAGTGTATGTACGTACACTCCCCTGCGCATACTTTTGCGCATCCAACACAAAAATCGGAAGAGCTAAAAAGTTTTATTGCTTAGCGAAAAGTCATCGTAGCTCAAAAATTTCAACGGCATTCGAAAGAAGAAATAAAAATTTTTGAAATTTTATATTGTTGACTTTGAAAAATTCTGTGAAAACTTTGTAAAAAATAGTCCGAAAAAAATGCTATAGTAGATCTCTTGTTTTAAAAGTTGAGCAATCCTTTTTTAAACCGCGTTTGATTTTAATTCCGATTATTGGATCAAAATGTACAGCGATTTAAAGGGAGATAAAATTTAGTTATGTTTTTTTATCTCTTTTTAACTGTTATAAAAAAGACAGTTGTTTGAATTTTTCAAAGTCAACAATATGATTTTTCAAAGATTTTTACCTCCTCTTTCAAATGCCGTTGGAATTTTTGAGCTACGATGATTTTTTGCTGTGTAATAAAACTTCTTAGTTCTTCTGAATTTTTTTGTTGGGTGCGCTAAAGCATGTGCAGGGGAGTGTATATACATATTTTATGCTATTATCACCTTCATTGTTCAAAATCTTGTAACTTCTTTTGCACAATATATACATGACTCTCTCTTTTTTTCTAAGATCTGCCGCTTACTTTTCATTTTTTAAAGCTGCTGCTTTTAACTATCTCCTTTTTCTTGGAAGTGGATTTGTCCGATTACTACAGCTACACTTTTGGCTAGCTGTTAAGTGCTTAATGTCTTTATTGTATTATTTTAGACTATAATAATTATTTTGTTTGCTTACATTCTATTTTTAAGTCCCGACGTCTTTTATCGATTATTTTATTTTTATTTATATTTTATTTATTTTATTTATTTTATTTTATTTATTTTTATTTATTTTTATTTATATTTTATGCAATATTTCATTCAATTTGCAAATTATCTATTTTCTTTCATTGTTTAAACTGTCTATTACGTACGAAAATAAATTTTCTCTATCTGTCTTTAAGTCTTACACCAGTCTATCTCTATCTTTTTTTTATTTTTCTTTCTCTCTTTCTTTAACTGCATTAAAAATTAGCGTAGCCTTTTTTTGCCGATACCAAAAAATTGCGATAAAAAAAAACGGGGCCAACGATGTAGTCAGCTACGTACACGACATACGGAAAGCAGAAGGGAAAGAATAAAGAAGAAACGACGTCTGCGACGATTGGGTTGAATACGGCGGTGAGTATCTCACTCGCTCTTGCCCTTTTTCTCCCCTCTTTCTCTTCGTCTTTTCATCTTTCTCTATCCTTGCTAAAATTCAACGAGCAGAATTAATTCCGCGAACTAACGAGGCATCAAGCCGGAAGTTCGAGGGCTGGGCACACAAACCTCAGACTTCGATTCGTTCCTCGAGAGACTTTGAGAAACAGGCAGAATGGAGAGAGCAGAAGAGAGAAAGAGAGAGGGGGGAAAGGAGGAGTATAAGAGACGGAGAGTGCAAGGTAGAAAGGGCCGAAGTACGCGCGCGGACGGACGCTCGATCGCTAAAGAGCGAGAGAAGGTGAATTGTGTGCGACACTTGGTCGACTCTTCGGTATAACAAGTGAAGGGTCGCAGAGTCGATTCGAGGGCATACTCTCTTTCCCTTTCTCTCTCTCTCTCTCTCTCTCTCTCTCTCTCTCTATCTATCTCTCTTTCTCTCTTTCTCTCTTTCTCTTCTCCAGACTCTTACGGGGTATGTCCGCTCATTAAAAGGGGGAGGAGGAGCTAAAGCCTTTGAAATATTCATTTTCCATTCTCATTCCGAGCTTTTCAACAAGAAAGAGAGAAAGAGAAAGAGAGAGAGAGAGAAAGAGAGAGAGAAGGAATCTCTTCAAGTATTTCAATGGCCTTTTTTTTTTCATAGAGAAACGCGTTTTTCGCAATCGATTGAACCCGCTCCGACACCTCAATCGAATTTCCGCGTGAAACATTTAATCACGTCATTAGAGAGTAATGTTTCTCTTCTTTCCGCTTCATTCGAACAATGGGCATTATAGTTGAGTTTTTTACAATCGATGAATAGATTAAAAAAAACCACTTCAATAATTTTTTTGAGTTGTGGATTTATTATTTTTAAAGCAATCTATAATATCAATTAAAGTGTATGGTTATATTCAGGAAACATATAATTATAAACAAAAATATTGAGCTATAATTCAATGATGAATATTGTTTTAAAAGAAAATTAATGATGTGATAAATATATTTTCTCCGTTTAACGAAATTTTTATTTGTAAGCCTTTCGCTTTCAAAACAATATAACCCATATGTAGTATGCTTGTGTAGTTAAAATAAATTTAATCAATTATTTATTAATTCTTATTATTTATTTTTGTGAGAATTTTTTTAATCTAGATAAATTTTTACTAATGCAAACATTAATAAAAATAAGTCATATCTTGTTATTTATAAATAAAAGGTTTCATCACGAGGAAGAACAATAAACATTCTTCGTTAAATAAGTATAAGTTGAAAGCAAATTATTGAGTTGAAAGAAAATTTAATATTAAGTGTAATGGTAATAAACCTATGTTTTTATGTTTGTTATTTTTAACTTCAATTTTTTTTTTTTTTTTTTTTCATATCTGTATATCAACGGTTAAATAATCTAAGAAAACTATGCATTATTAAAAACAAACTTTCATTAATTTATTACAAGGTTTCTGACACTAAAACTTAATGGTTCTTCGCACATGTATTTGTTTGTAATATTTTTCAGAATTATATTAGAATGTTGGTAAAGATCAAATAAACTTTCTATTAAATTTAATTAATTAAATTTTGTTTTTATAATAAATTACTTTAGCATTAATTATAAGGTTAGCTTGTGCAAGTTCAGATAATATTCATTAATCGCGATGACTCTTGGAAACAAATTGCTTTTTCACCCCGTCTACTTCGCGGAGAAAAAAAAAATAAAAGAATAAAATAAAGAAAAAAGGAAAAAAATACAATCTACAACTAAAGAGCATTTCACAAAGTTCAGCAATTCTGCAGTCAAGCGGAATAAAATTGCTGTCTCTCTCTCTCTATCTCTCTCTCTCTCTCTCTCTTTCTCTCTGTCTCTATCTTTTTCTCTTACTCACCCACAAGTAGTTGATTTATTCTCTTCGGTAAAACAGTCGAAGATATGACGAGGAGAAGAGTTTGGACGAACGAAACGGGGATGGCTACACATGGACATTCTTCCTCTTCCACCACCATCTTCTTCTTCGTCGACGAGTTCAAGCTCAATGCTGGGGCTTGATTGAGTCTGTTTTACGGAGGGATCTATAAAAACCATTCCTGATTACAGCGCTATCTCTCTACCCTACACTTAGCCCGGAATACACCGAATATCTCTCTCTCTCTCTCTCTCTCCCTCTTTCAGTCTCTCTGGCACTCGCTCTTTCTCCGGTACTGCTTCGGTGGCGCTATAATACCAAGACAGGAAAACGATCCGGATGAACGAGCGCGCGGATCTCACTCTCTCATTCCCTTGGTTGCCACCGTTTCTGCCATGGCGTATAGTTTGCTCTCTCGAGCGCGCGCACCAAATTGCGGTTTCATGCCGTCAAAATTGATCCGGCGCCGTTGTACTGTTTTTCCTTCGGCGCGCACATCAACCTTTCCTATCGTCGGTTCGACGGGACGCTCCGGAGTTGCGCATCCTATATTGCAATACTGTTTTCCTCTCTGTGTATGTGGGTGTGTGTGTGCGTGTGTATGGGAGAAAACGAGAGAAGAGAGGAAAATTCTTTTCTACTTTTTTCTCAGTTTTTGCTGCGGTGTTTTTTCCATTCCATGGTATCGGAGTTCGTTAGGTTGCCAGGAATTTTTTTAATGCATATTAATTGCGTCGTACGTTGAAAAAAAAAATAATAATAATAACTGAATACAACATTTTATCTTACTATATTCGAAGATTTATTGAAAAAAAAAAAAAAAAAAAATATATTGCAATGAAAAATTTTGAATAATTTTACAAATGAGAAAAAAAATGAATTCTTATAACCAACAATATGGTCAAAGATGTTTGTGGAGCATTGGAAACAAGATTCATACTCTTTTTATCAAAGTTATTTTTTTAGTAAACTTTTTATGGACAGTTTAGAATGATAGATAAATAGAATGATGATGATTATAATAGATAGAATTTGCAGAAAATCAAATAATGAGTCACACGCGGATTTGTTTATTAAAAGCTTTAGTACAAACAAGATGAATAATTAATGAACTTAGAAGTTTTCCTAAATTGCTTTTATATTATTTGAGAAAATTTTGTAAATTGTTAGCCATTTAGTTTTTACACTGATAATGTAATTAAAGAAACGCGGTTGATAATATTTGGAAATCCAAAGCCGCAAATTTCTAATTTGTTTTAAATAGTAAGTAATAAACAATTTCATAATTTAAAATAAAATCAAATCATTAAAGTAAAAATTTTGATAGTTATTGTAACAATTTAGATATACGTATTTTCTTTCTAAACATAAAATAATTGTGAAATTTAAACATTTTTTTTTTTATTTCAAATAATTCTAAAACCGTAAATCAAATTTAATGTGTATTTTTATCTTTTTTATATCAACCGAATATATTTTCTAAATTTTATCTTTATAATTCTTTTAAATATTTTTTTATAGGATAGGAATAATTTATTGATCTATTAAAAATTTTATAATCTTTTAATTGTGAATAATTTTATAAACAATCTGTTGAAAATTGTGAAACCTATATTTTGTTGTGTCTGATAAATTTATCGCTTTGCTCTCGAGCAACTTAAATTTTTTATTCTCTATTCTCAGTAAATAGCAATTTTTAATAAAAAATCTTTAATAAAATTTTTTTTTAACTTCCTGTCTTTTTTACTATCAAATAAAGAAGTATATTTTCTGAAATCTAATAAAAACTATCATTTAATATAATAAAAATGATAAAAATAGTTTTAAATTCAAGACACTATTTAAAAAAAAAAATTGTTTATTTTGTTAATTTAATGTTATTCAAATTTTCACGAATTTAATCGACTTATACATTGTGTATATGTAAAAAAAATATATAAACAAAATTATCAAATTTTGATCATAATTTACTAAGTACATTCGAACAAAATTAAATTTGTTTAGATTTGTAAAAAATTCATTGAATTTTCTCATCGTTAAATAATGTTACTTAAACTGCATTGATTACAAACTTATTGTTTTTATCAATATCAAAGTTAGGCTAAATCCATTGATTAATTTGTTGTTATACAACTACACTTATAATTGTAGAAACTAATAAAAAATAAAAAACTAAAAAATAATCTTTGTAATATTCTAGAGCTATTAAGTACAAAAATTTCTTTAACGTAAAACTTTTTCAAACGAGATTTTAACACTTCGAACTTTGCTCAAGAGACTTTATACACTTTACTTATAGGAAAATTCTGACAAAGTACAAAGTATACCTCTACTTTGATCTTTGTTTGTCATCGTTAAGAAAATATATTTAGCTAGTTAAACTAGTTTTCGTTTCATAAATCCGGTCATTTATTTACACATGTATTGTGTATTGTATATTTAGATATCAGATTTCACAGACTTTTTTATATTGTTTTTTCAACTGCACACAAGAAATATATTTTTATTAAGCATATTTATGAATTATATATTGAATATAGATAAATTTTATGTCTTTTTAATGCATTAACTGCTTTTTTATTTCTTTGAAACGGTGCGTCGCTCGTTCTAAATTTGACCAATTTGATAGATTTGATTAATATTTCGTATTTGATAAGTTTAAATTTAAAAAAGAAAAATCGTTCTCAATTTTTAGTAGTTTAACTTAGCAACTATTAGCAACAAAGTTAACGTAATTTATAATACTCGAAAAGCAAAGTGACAAACACCAGCAATCCCAATTTAGCTTCGAGAAGGAGAAAAGAAAAGCGAAAGAAAAATTCAACGAGTGTGTAATTCAGCTCCCATACGTCTTAGCACATAAAAACGCCCGTGCGAGTGAAGCACTTGAAGCGGCTGAATTCATCAATCGAAGCTCTTCCATCCTCCTCCTCCTCCTTTCCCCCCCCCCCCCCCCCCTCTCACCCTCCCTCTCCCCCGCTTTCCTCCCTTGATAAGTAACGCGGCAGCTATCGATCTTTTTTAGCCATCAATTTTCTCCGTGACACGTTCTGTCTGTTTACCTAGTTTGTGAGTGGCTGATGGGGCAGCTAGCGGGGGGACTACTTCGAATCTTGTCCACGGTGTTTCCCAAAGAGGGTTACCGGCGAAGTGTCTTCGGTATACACGGCTTCGCGTATATATATACACACGCGCGCGTACACACCGCATCGAGAGAGCGCGTGGGAGGGAGGGGTAACGATCACGCAGCGGCGTCGACGACGTCGAGATTCCGGCAGCTCGGTGTAATTGGAGTTTCGAAAGTTCCTATTCATTAGCAGCGAAGCGGCCTTATCCTAACCATCTAATGCGGGCTGCTACGCCACAGGGGAGGGGGGGGAGGGGATATAGGCTATATGAAAGAGGGATAAATGAGAGAGGTGGAGAGGGAAGGGGGAATAGGTATCTCGGCTATACAACTCGCGAGGACTTTTCAAGAATTTCAAAATGAATACCTCGACTGCTCTACTTTCCTCGCGGAATTATAATGCGCGCGAAAAAGTTGAGTTTCGCGTGCGCGCGTTAGCCCAAGCTCTCGCAACGGCAGCGTAGCGCGCTCTTTTCAACTTAGTTCGAGTGTTACGAACATTTCTTTTCGGCCCTGAATATGAAACACGAATAAATAGTTTTTAAACTTGCTGTCATGCATACACGCGTGCGCGTGGATATATTTTTCCTTTTTTATTTTTTATCGTTAGCATATTTATTTAAATGAAACGTTCGGTGGTCATGTATGAATATAATTACATAAATGAATACTTGTGAACTGTTAATGTTGTATGATATTAGGTAAATTTTTATGTTATTTCGTGAATGTTTGCTGGGATACATGAATCTTTATAATAATTTAAAATAAAATATTGTATCTTAAATTTATTTAAATTGTTTCATTGAAATTTTGCAACACCATAGGTAATTTGATAAATTTCTTTAATTTCAATTATTTTTGAAATTATTTCAACTAGTTTCTCTCTCCACTATGTTTTATAGTATATATACATATATATATGTAAAGTGAAGTTGTGCGAAAGTTCGGGTATTTAAAAATTTCGTAAGAGCGCTCGTATTTATTCGATGGTTTGTGCAATTTGCGATCAAAGTTTACACGCGGCATGACGCCCAATTATGAAGCTTTGTGCAAATACATAGACGCTGACATTCCGTATCATTTCTACATTTACATCATTCGACAAAATTGCAAAGAGGCCCCAAGACAGAACACTGTGGCACGTCGAGATTGGTACTCAACCAAACGGAGTTACCGGTCGAGGACCAATCAATCAAGTTACAATCGATTGTACTTTATCAGAAAAATATGAGTTAAGTCACTTAAGAGCTTGCAACAATCCATATATCGCATCATTAAAATTTAAATTTAGAAATTTTTTGAATTAATCTTTGTTTTGTTTACATAGGGAGTATTGATTGCTAGATAAAAGTTGGATGTCAAATCTCTTAAATAAACGTAAAAATTATAAAAAATGCGATTCATGCACACATGCATTTAATATCCAAAACGACCAGAATGGGGAGTGAAAAACGGAAAATAATGTAGCGTGAAAAAAAAAAGCAGTTTTTTACGATTTAAGCGCTCGCGCGATAACGTCAATATTGACGAGCCTGAGTTTAGAGTGACAGGGACGAACTCAGAACCTGGATAAGAAAGAAAGAAGTAGCGCAAAGTTAAAATCGAAGCGTCGAAAATCAATTTCCTATTTCGGGACAGTAGCAGCAAAAACGTCTGCTCAAAGATTCTCGTCTATTAAAGCTAGTCTTTTCGTCAGGAATAGGCGTTTATGCCGGAATTCTTCTCTCTCTTTCTCTCTCTTTTTTATCTCTTTACTTTTAATACCAATAAACTTTCCAACGGGTAGTGGTATGCTATTCGCAAGCGATCGATCGCACGCAATTGTACAACCGGAGGAAATTGGCGAAAATCATAGGGGAAATGTGATATAGCCGATTAAAATAAAACGGTTACCATCGTCGCCGCTACCATCGGCGTTTCTAAATAAATTGATTTTAATTCAATTTTGCCCGACTCGGGCAAGGTTAGCGGAGAAATAAGAGGATGAAAGAGAGAGAGAGAGAGGAAAGAGAGAGAGAAATTGTGCGTTTGAAAAACCAGTCACACGAAAGCGAAGATGAAATGGCAGCGTTAAAGAAAAAGGTAAAAACGAAAGTTCCCGAGAATGGGAATATAATGAGCGTGGCGAAAAAATGAATAATGGCGGCATTAGGGCTCGTCGAGCCATTAGTCGTCGGGCACTATTGGTAGCTATCTTTGGATTTCAACCATTTTCCCGCCGAGCAAAACGACCGAACGTTATACTTTCATAAAGGGGGAGGTGGAAGTCGTACTTTCTTCTTGTTCCTTTTTTGGTTCGCGTTCTTTTTCTTTTTTGGTTTCTTCACTTCCCCATCGTCCTATCTATCGATTGCCGATTCTCTCGTTACCTTTTGTATACATATACAAAAGGGAATGTATATATGTATATTCACACATATATGCGTTCTCATGCGAGGCACTCGGATTTGATTAAAGGATGTCACGGAAACCTAAGCGACAGTAAAATATAGCAGCGCAAACAGCGACCGAATTGTCGAACCAAAGTTGAAGTGAGGAAGAAAAAGAGACACTTTTCGACATGCGAACACGCTCAAGTGTAATTAGGAAAATAGAATTATATACTGTCGTATATAAGTATTTCTATAAGACAGGATAATTAATAAGTGGGCGATGTGATGTAAGTGGGATGTGATGATTGGTAAGTTCGTAATTGGCATCGTGTCGATTTAATTATTCGAGTGAGATAGCAAGATGTCAATTAATTGTTTTTTTTTTATTATTTTTTTTTTTTTGAAATAAATTATCCTATTAGATTCATTTAATAATGCGTTTTTTTTTCTCTTAATTATTCACGAACGTCATTGTAAAAGTCGTATTGGAGAAATTGACTTCATGTGTGATTTAATATCTTATTAATGAAGGTTGAAAAATTCATATTTGTGAAGAAGTATAATATTTTAGTAGATCTGTGAAAAAATTAATTATATTAGTAAAAAAAAAAAATAATATCTGGGTTGAAACGAATATCTTGTTAAAGTAAACAAGATGGCAAATTAGTATTGCAATTAAATTATTTTGCAATCAATTTAATATTATTAAGATTTTTATGACAAAATCAAAAAAGATTCCATAAATCTAAATGTGATTTGAGCCTAACTAATACGCAGAGTGAAAGTTATATATTGAAAAAAAAATATATAACTTTTAACATATTTTTTAATTTAATTTCAAAATAAAATAATTTTATTTCCACTAAAAAGAATCTTTTATCTTTTTCTCGTATTTTGAATATTTAATTGCATTTTTTTCTTCGAATATTCGAATGTTTTAAATATAAAATACTCAATGAACAAATATACGCAATACACATTCAAATTACAAATGTGTTTTTACTTATGAAAATGAATATTTATAACGCGAAAAATCATCAAATTAAAAGCTAACGACGTGTATTCCTTTAAGCCTTAATCCAATACCTCCATTAGAGTACGGCTTTTATCAATCATTTTTATATTTTAATGGATGAAAAATAAACCAAAAGCATTTCGGCGAAAAAAAAGAAGAGAGAAAAAAAAACATTACGGACTCGAAAAAGTTTTAAATGTAACAGAGTATTATAAAAATATGGAAAAGTGTTTTGTATTCATAACGTTGGCCATTTATAAATACACTTTCCTAATACGAGAAACAAAAAAGAATAAAAAATATAAAATAATTCACTCACTATTGATGTATCGATTGAAAACAAAAAAAAAAAAAAAAAAAAAAAACAAAAAAAAGAAAACATTTTGAAAATTCGTCGGTGCGTTTATTGTCCGATTGCACATCGACGAGTAAAATGGCGATGCAAACGAAAGCGTCGCGTCGCGATCAAATCACTTCGTTTCTATTACCGGTGGCAGGAAGCCGAGCGTATATACATACTTTAGCGCCGTGCGCCGGGGTTTCGCTGTCGGGGAAAACAAATGCGGGAGCGAGCCACGACGCGAATTTGCCTCGGAGCCAAAACGGACAGCCGCGCTCCGACTCTCCCACATATATCCATCCAGCGCGCATTCTCCTTCCATCCGATAAGCTTGCCTTTTCTTAGACGCATTGAAAAGAGCGAACGAGGGGGAGAGAGAGAGAGAAAAAAAAGTCGCTCGAGTTTCTTATCCCGACTCGAGCGACGGTTGTCTTGCTCCACTTGCGCGTGTCACGCTGTCTTTCAAAAGCTTCTCTTTTATTATTATGACAAGCTTTTTCATCCCGCTTCATTAAATAAATTACGGAGTGATGACTTTCCGGAATTACGAGCAATTGGTGGATCGCTGTTGCTGCTCCTCTTTTATACCTGTATTCTATTGATGTTGCAGTTTATTTGCTGGGAAAGAAAAAAAAAGTAAAATGAAAAAAAAAAAAAAAAAAAAAAAAAAATTACACTTGTAGGTGTAATCTATTATTTTCCTTTTAGTCACGATCTGCTACTGGGTATAATTTATGAATTTTTTTCATAAAAATAACAAAAAAAAAAAAAAAAAAAAAAAAAAAAAAAAAAAAAAAAAAAAAAAAAAAAAAATGTTTAACTTGATTTCAAACATCAGAGATGATCGCGTTTAAAATAATAATTTATCTGTCTGAAAGATGACAAGGATATTTTCGTTGTATAATTTAAGTTTTTATCAATTTTAAAAAAATGATGACAATAAAAATTTGACTCGTACATTTTTTTAATGAATTCAAATAAAAACGTTTCTAAAATTCCATAAATCTTCCTTCTGTATTAATTATTTTATGGATTCTATGTAAAGGTATTAAGAAAACTAAATAAATATTAAAAATTTTTATTTTACATTCAATCATTCGTCATTAGTTTAAGTCACACTATACAAATAGTTTTTAATAAAACGTAACTTTTATATTAAAAAATATTTTAAGGATATTTATTTCGAAGTAAAATGTTATGCATTCACGTTATTTATTAAAAAAATGCGCAACTTAAATGGATATTAAATTGTTTTTTTAATACGAACAAAAATAATTTAAAAATACTTCTTCGCATTCGCTATCTTATATAATTTTTGATGAATGTGCGATTTAAACGAAAATTAACCGATCAAGTTCTAACGCACGTCAGAGACATTTGACGTCGGCAGTCCTTACGCCCGCGAAGTAATAAATTTTGGAAATTCACCTCGCCGTTAAAATGAAATATCATTTTTAATAAGATTTACAGAAAAATTCAAATGAATATTTGAAAGATAAGTGGCAGTGAAACTTTTATCTTTAAAATTTCATTTTTTTTTTTTTTTTTTTTCAAGAGGTAGTGAAATTTTTATCTTTAAAATTTCATCAATTTTTTTACTTACAACTAAAAGCTATTATTGACTTTATGAATTTACTTTATATTTTTGAAAACTAAACCAAGAGGCAGTAGAAAGAGTTAGAGAGGGGTGAGAGAGAGAGAGAGAGAGCGAGAGCGAACCTGTTAAAAATCGTCTGGCAAAATCACAGGAAGCTTACTCAGCTCCGTGCTTATCGAGAAAGGACTTTGCGTTTTACATAGCTCATCCTAATTTTCACTAATGGTACGTTCGTCTTCATCCTTCCGTACTTTTTTTTCCGCTGTTTTTATTACCACTCTTCTTCTTTATTTTAGATCTCTGCGAGAAGGAGTGACTCCGAATGAGAGAGAGAGAGAGAGAGAGAGAAGCAGACAGACAGACATAGAGAGGAAAGGAGAGCTCGAGAAAAGAGAGAATCCCTGTTGCTTATACGAGAGCTCATTTCCGAGCTGGTCGCCGGCGATCTCTCGTCATCGGGTTAGATTTGAACGACCGACAGCGCCGGCCCCAACGACGTTGTCCACGCGGCTGACCAGATCTAGGCGTAACCACTGCCAGGGTACATTCGACTTTTCAAGGGGCTGGATTTTTTGAAATCTAGCGCTCCTTTTTTTCTGACAACATTCGAGTGAGAGATTCTTGGTGATTTGCTGTTTTATCGAGAATAGGAGAATTTTTTACTTATCAACATTCCTTGATTGTTTTAAAATTGATCATATTTTTAAATTGATTTAGTTAAAATATTGCAAATGAAAAATTTAATTGCTATTTTTTTAAATGAATATAGATAAATTTTTAGTATTAATTTTTAAAAAATTAAAAACATTTATTATACTTTTATTTTAAATATTAATAAAAAAACTTTATTTGGTTTTTTAGATTTTACCTCTTTTATTGTAATATTTAAGAATGTAGAATATTTAATAAACAACTGTAAAACGATAAAGTAGAAGTAAATTTTACGAAATAAATTTAATAAGAAAACTAAGTACTTAAAAAATTCAAAATTTTATGAAACAATTTTTTTTTTTATAATTTTTACGAATAAGTATTATGTTTATTGACAGAAAAGTTTAAAAAAAGGTTAATAAATATGCTATATTCCATAAAAATTATCTTAATGCATTTTTCATGAGCTATTCAAAGATAAATTATATCCTTTTATTTTATCTTAAGGAACAAATTTAATTTCAGAGTTAACTCTTATATTGACGAGTCGAGTCGATCGAAGATATTTGCTCAGATTGACTAGAGTTAGGGCTCCCGACTTAGGGAAGGGATTGAAGAATACGCATCTGGTTTTACGTCAATCAAATGATGGATCACGGATAAATGAAGAATATTGACTAGAAGTGTTTGATATATTAAAAAGCTTCCTCGAGGAAAAGAAAAGGAAGAAAGCAAGCGAGAGGAGAGAGAGAGAGAGAGAAAAAGAAAAAAAAATTTACTCATCTATATAAGCTTTCAACTCTTATCGCCGTCATATTGAAACTAAACACCTTGAGTCGTTCGATCGAGTCCGGTATTGTATCCCACACTCACTGTGCATTGTTTTCATTTCAGCGCTTCGGTACTTTAATCCAATACCTCTTGTATTCTACCGTAAAGCTTCGGCTTGTGCATACACTTTGAAAGAATTTATACTACTATTCATGCGTTGTCGATTTCTTGGTAAAAATAGGCACTTAAACGTAATAGGCTTATACAATGTAAAAGATTTCACGAGTGCTTTGAAAAGTTGAATATATCTTTTGAAGAAAAAAAAAAAAAAAAGAAAAAAAACGTTTGCATTTGCAAGTATGTTTACTTTTGGGATTTGACCCATTAAAATACAATTGATACTTAATAAATTCAAGTATTAATTGTTTACTTTTTTCAAAAGATCATTAGCATAATGAATACTATATTTTTTAGAATATTTACCAAAAATATTATCGTTTGATTAATTTTAAGACTTTTATCGTGAATAATTTTTCATAAATAAAGAAAGAATTTATAAGCCCTCATTAATCGTCCGACGTAAGATTTTCCATTCAATTTCCATAAATAAAAAGCACGTATTATATTATTATTTTATTATTATATGACTTTAATTATTCAGTTTACTCTAATTCACTTTATTTTCGATATGTAACCATCTCAACGCCTCAAAGACTCTTTCCTCTCTGTTCTTTCTAGTTTCTGAATATCGAATCTATTTCTGTTAATAAAGATTCGGCTAAAAGCAAGAGTAGAAATCCTACTCCAACTTCGAATAAATTTATCGACGATTTATGTGGTTTTTTTTTTTTTTTTTTTTTTTTTTTTTTTTTTTTTTTTTTCTTGTTTTCACATACAGATTTAGACGAACGTCGTGCTCGAAAGGTGTCTCGTACACGTATACTTGCAAACTGCAAAGTGCTTGCGCTTCGAAAGATTTCATGGGTCTTCTTTCGTAACCGCGAGAATGTGGAAAAGTGTACCCAGGGGTGTACCCAAAAAATTGCGTTCGTCTTCAGTGCGGTAGCGCGCAAGTGAGAAAAGGAAAGCTCGTCCGTTGAAAAACGGAAGGTGAGGACGAAAGCAGACGAGAGTAATGAATAAAGAAGATTAAAGATGAAAAAAAGGGACGTGTGGATAGAGTAAATATTTAGCCGATTCTTAATTCGTTAAAAAAAATATTTAATAAAAAAGTATGAGATCGTGGACTAATAAAATATTGTAGATTTCATTAGTTTATATAATAATAGTAATACATCGGTTATAGCGAGACTGAACACATGACGTCATCGCGTGGACCATTTCGTGCAATTCTAGGAACTGATAAGAGATGACATAGGGAGGAGGTGGGGAGAGGGATGGATAGTACGCGGTGGTGACATGCCGACAAAGGTAATATTTATACAAACGAGTAATTTTTTTACATAAACAAACAATAAAAAATCAATCAACAACTAATTAAGGTAAGATAAAAAATAATAACAATTTAAACGATCTTCACAAGGGTATTTAAAAATTTAAACGGTCATGATGGTCAATAATTTTTATAATTAATTTTTTATAAATAAACAATATTATTGATTTATAAATTATTTAAAGTATTTCATAAATAATTAAATTTAATAAATAAATAATGTTATTTATAAATTTTCCAATAAATTTTTATAAACTATTTATTTATAAATATTCTAAATATTCAATAATTACACAGATTCATATATAAGAATGCGTATACATTGCAAGAAAGAGAGAGAGAGAGAGAGAGATAGATAAAGAGAGAGCTCTCGCTTCGCTCGGGCGACAAGCTCGGGAATCACCTACTTCCCGCACTCCTTACGTAATGTACTATTTCTGTCACAATTCTTCATTTTTAAATAAATAAAGAAAAATAAGATACATGTCAAAATATATAAACAAAACCAAACAAGTTTTAATTAAGGAAAATGCTGGGACAGATACAGAGGGAGAAAATAATTGAGAAAAAGAATATATAAAAAAAAAAGAAATACATAAAGATGAAGGATAAAGAAGGAGAAAAGAATAGAAAAGAGCTAGAATGGACAAGCAAATGAACGATAGAGGAGAAAAAGGCAGGAGTTTTTGGTAAGCCATTGTGGCACGCACAAGCAGCGCTTTCCAATCTCTTGTTCGCGCTGGCTGGATTAATCAGTCGTAAATGAGATCAATGAGGAGCCGCTACCTCGACTCGCTCTCGTTGGACGAGAAAGACTTACTTAGAGGAACGTATTCCCGGCTTGTTCTTTACCGAGCTGCAGCTCGCGCGACTCGTCGCTTTTCCGTCGCCTTCTTTCTTTCTTTCGCGCGTATGACTATCCTTACACCAACGCGTGTATAAAAGTGCACACACGTAGGTAGGTAAGGGAACGATATCCAACGCGAGAGCGCGCCTCGTGTTAGAGACGGAAAACGTACGTTTCGACGTAATCTTGGCCAGGGGCTGTTAAACTTTTTTTTATGAGCAACGCTAAAACCTAGCCGAGACTGCTGCTGGTGCTGCTTCTGCTCTGTCTCTCTCCTCCTACGGTTCGTCTTCTCTTACTCTTCTTCTTTCGATGGCGTTTGGCTGGTGTGCGAAGGAAAAGTTGGCCGAGCTTCTACGTGTATAGGAGAGACGCGGAGAGTGAGCGAGAAAAAGGGAAAAAAAAAAGAAAGAAAAGGCCAAGGAAGCACAAGTGAAAGCGAGCGAAGAGAGAGGGATGGCTCGAAGAAAACAGCCAAGCTGGCAAGATTGCCTCTTTTCTAATTTATAACTAGGCGAGGCTGGCCTTAACAATTTACGCCTCGCTCGCTCGCTCGCTCGCTCTCTCTCTCTCTCTTTTTCCTCTATATATGTATATAAATATATACTTACATATATACACAAGTATTGCCCTTTTGTCGGCTAGGAAATCGTTACACCCTGCTAGACGACCTAGGACATGCGGGACTGTTACGCTGTCGGGACACAAGATTGGCCCTTTCAGCCTCTTTTTTTTTCCACGTCTTCTCTCTTTCTCTTATACTTTTGCTAGCTCCTTACTCAACTGCTACGTACTAACTCACTCCTTTCCTCTCTTTTCCTCTCTCTCTCTCTCTCTCTCTCTCTCTGTCTTGCTCCCTTTTCCGCTAGTTGGTCGCTCGCTCGCGCGAAGGACTCCTTCCCTCGCAACTTTTATCCGCGTCGAATTCCACGGCGAGAAAGATTTACGTCGTCCTGTCAGCAGGACGGCTTCGAAGCATCACCGCCGTCTCTTCGAGGCGTTAGAGCTCTTCGGGTATTACGGCTACCGCGCGCTAGCTTTTCTCTGTTTTCTGCGGCACCACTCCCTAACCCTCTCCGATTTTCTCTTTCCACCAGCAGTTTTCACGATAATAAGAGCGAATCGAGACTTTAGCGCTCGAATGTAATCGAATTTTACGCGACTTTTGTACCTCGTCGTTGCAAAAGTTTTTTGTTTTCTTTAAACCGTTGTTAATTTAAAACGCTCCTGTTTATCGAAATGATATACGTTTTTGACTTTAAAATAAATTATTGATAAACAAATAAATGTTTATTATCAAATTTTACAAAAATAAGAAATATATTTTTTAGAAAGTTTTACTTTATTATAAAATTCAAGAAATTA
The DNA here is from genome assembly GCA_949987625.1 of Chalcis sispes. Taxonomy (NCBI): domain Eukaryota; kingdom Metazoa; phylum Arthropoda; class Insecta; order Hymenoptera; family Chalcididae; genus Chalcis; species Chalcis sispes. Next base: position 17,892,418 of record OX465096.1, read on the forward strand.
ACCATGTGATCTTGATAGAAAAAAACGAAAGTTTCCACTTTGTGCTTTGCACTGAAATAAACATTCTACTATAACTAGAACAAACGTTCGTAATACAAAATTATACGTCTGTGTATATGTGAATTTACGAAGAGGGAAACTAAGGTTAATCCGATTATCCGTCTTCGTATGATTGCCGACATAAAAACCGTATAGCGGAAATGAAAGTTTTTTTATGAACATATGAAAACTTGTAAACAAAATGAATAATACATAAAACAATATTGAATATTAATTAGAACATGATAATTGAATTACAAAAATTTATTAATAAATATCAAATTATTTGATAAATAATTGAAAAATGCATTGTAATTTATGAATTATTTTATAACTTGTGTAATTAGTTTTGATTAAATTTTTATTATTTTTGTAATTAAAAATGTAATAATTATAATAGTATTTATTGAGACTAATTGAACGATCGATTTGAATACACTATGCATATCTGTATGTGAAATGTATATAATTTGTATATATCCTATGATTATAATTAATTAGATCATGTGAACTTGTAAATTTCACATTAAAAATCTTTAATACATGTATAATATAAATAAACATAAAGAATGGTTTATCTGTCATACTGACATTTGTTGAAAGCTGACTCTAATGAGCTACAGTATTTTCGTAAATTATTATTATTAACTGTTGAATAATAGTTTTATTTTTTCAGCACAAAAAATATCGTTTCAAATTATAATTAAATCTTAATTAAATAAATAATCGTTATTTTGTAATATTTTATATAATACAAAGAACAATTTTTATGCTATAAAAATTTTAATATTAGAAACACGAGTTGCGATTGCGATTATTTTTTAAAAAAGATTCATGTAAATTTTACAATTTTCGTAAAAAGAAAATTTAAATGGCTTATGTTAAAATGTAAAATTCATAAATTTATATTTAAATAATGTAATGTACATTGTTTAATGTATTTTAAGCGTTTCTATTTTTATAATATTAATATTTATTAAAATTATCAAACAAAATAAAAACTTGCTAAAAAAAAAAAATAAAAATTTATTTATCAGCGATTGCTAGCAAACTAATCGTTTGTTTCTTTTTTAATTTTCTTAATATCCATTTTATGTTGAATAAAATGATCCATATTTTATTAAAAATATATTTAAACAAAAAAATTCTTTGTCATAAAAACTTTTTTAAATTTTCTTTGAATTTTTGAATATTAATTGCAAGTAAAAACATTTCAAATTTACTTGAATGTAGTGAACACTCAAAGGAACGGAAATTTAATTTCTTCGGTGGGAGCCTTCAGTGATTCGATTTTCACCTTTCGTTAAATTTTCAACCGGTAAACGTTCGATAAATGCATTATTCAAATTCTCATCCTTTTATTTGTCGATGACTACCATTTGTGGAATTCGTCGACGATGTCATATTTAATACATTACCGCGAGAGTAAGAAAGAGAGAGAAAGAGAGAAAGAGAGAAAAAGAGAAGAAAGAAAATCCCAGAGTATTTTGCAATCCAGAAGTCAACTGCTGGCCTGAGAGATTATTAGAATCGTCGGAGAAGAAAGGATATGGAGAGAAAAAAAGAAAGACTAGCTGCAAAGCAAAGAATGGAGGAAATAAACGTAAGTTGATATCGAGGTATAAAACAAAAAAAAAAAAAAATAATAATAATAATAAAATGTAAAATTTAGAAGGATCGCTGAAAATAATAAGTGCTTTAAAGGCTGCATATGAATATAAAAGGAATTTGAAATAGTCTTTGTAAAAAGTAAAACTAAAGAAGAAAAGCTCAAAGTATGCTCTAAACTAAAATGATTTACTGACGTTTTATTTGCGTCATTTTTTAATATTTTTAAACGAGAATTATGTGAATCGTTAATCAAGAAGTTAATAAATCAATTTATTATCACGTAATTAAAGAAACTTCTAAATACTTCAAATATTTGTTTATACTTCATAGCAGAAAAGCTCATCAACGGTAAATGCTTATTATTTCGTCAAAAAATGTTCATTCCAATGAAATTAAGCGGTAAAAAACAAACAAAAATAAAAAACATCATGAAAGCATGCTTAAGCGCTTGCTTCTTTTAGCACATGTTTTTCAGTCTTTCGATTAGACAAAAAAAAAAAAAGAAGGTACTTTCCCTCCCACAAGTCCATGCGCGTACACGAGCGTTTCGTCAATCGCAACCGTGGATATATAAAGAAGAAAAAGAAGAGTTTTTCAAGCGTATGGATGTATAGAGCGCGTGCCACCGTATATATCCGAATTGCAAATTTCATTTTCTTAATGGAACTTCAAGTGCCAGACTATAAGCGGTTCGATACATACGTATCCATACATACAGCTGCGTAGCGGATTCGAGCGGATAAAAATATACGAAGCACGCGGCGAAAAAGAGAGAGAGAGAGAGAGAGAGAGAGAGAAATAGACAGAGGAAGTGGAAGATCTTTCATACACAAAAATTTTTCATCCCTCTTCGAGCGCTCCTACCAAACCGACCTCTTTCTACTCTCATCCCACGTAAAACGGCAATCCTCGAGTAAACTAAACGCAACGGCACCACCGCAACTCGGCCCGACAGCGAAACAAAATTGAAATTAATAATTTTCAGATGCGAGCGTATACGCGCGCACACGTGCACACACGCGTATACAAGCTTGTACACAGCGTGTAGTACGACGCCTGTAACTATACCTCGTTCGATGGCGAATTAGCGAGCCGATACAATCGGCAATTTACAAAATTTTACAAGGAAAACTATACCGGCCGTGCGTCGTGCAGCCTTTGTTCGTTCGGCGTCGATACCGACGGACTCGTGCCGTTGTATGTACGGATTTTTCGCTTTCGCTCGGCGCACAAGCCCGTTTACATTTACGTACGCGTCCACCGCTCTGTAAATCCCCAAATAGCTACGTTCGATCATTTGTTATTAATTGCACGTCGATGAGGAACGGATTGTTGATGCTGTAGGACTTCGGATTTTCCCTACCTCCACTTCTACGTTTTTTTTTTTTTGTTTTTTTTTTTTTTTTTTTTTTTTTTTTGTTTCGTAAAAGGGAAAATCGGATATTTTTTTTAATTTTGTTTGCATAAAAAATTCATGGTACAAAGAAATGTAATCGAAATTGAACTGTATTTATGACTGTACGTTCGCTTTCTATAAGTATCTGTGTTGCAGATTTAAATAATCGCTTCCATTGCGATTAATTTATAGGGATTACAGGTTGGTTACATTTTAAATACGATTATATATTTAGAGAGATTTGACGATTCAAATTATTCGATGGGATCGATGACGCTTTTCTGTCAAGTATGTATGTTTTGACTCGCGTATTTTAAATTAAAATTCAAATCAATATTTAAAATAAATAAAAAAGCATATATTAGTTATATGCGAATTTACTCAAATACTTGATATAAAGAAAAAGAAATAAAGGAAAATATTATAAATAATCCTACGACGGTAAAATTTTTTTTTATAAATTAAAAGAAGAAAAATTACAATATTGCCATGTTTCGTTTTACATTCGTCAAACACGATTTCTTAATATTCCTTTAGATTTATTTTAAAAAAAAAGCAGCATGAAATATTCGATGTTCATGATAGTCAAATCATTCATATTTATAAACTTGCTTTTCCGTGTAATTGACAAAAAGATTTAACTTTAAATAATATAGAGAATATGAATTTAAAATTAAAAAAAATTCTTCAAACATTAATAAAATTCTCATCACTTGATTATACGTTAAAGTAAAAAATACGCATGATAAGATAGAATATATAATTGTTAATACTGATTGCTTTATTACTGGTATTTTGTTACAAAAGTTTTGTTATAAATTGTTAAAGTGATATAACAAATTTTCAAATAATTAATGCAGAATTAAATTTTTGAACCTCATCTTAATGATTTTTAACGTCGACTAAATATGTTTTTGAAAATTAAGTTTATAGTAATGTGAAAATAAGCTTGAAAAAATATCATTGCATTTTATAATGTTCTGATTATAATTAAATAAATTCCTAAATCAAGAATTTTATTTAAATGATATAATTAAGTGATTTTGTTTACGAGTACTCGTACATAGTCAAAATAATATATATATACGAGTATTAATGAGAGCAATATTTAAAATTTTAAAAGGAATATTAGTTTATATATTAAAATAATTATTTATTTTAAATAATTAAAGCATTATAATTACTTTTTATGGATAAACTCAAATTTATTTAATTTTATAATCAAATATAAAAAAACGAAATACTGAAAACTAATTTTACAAAATAAAAAAAAAAAAAAAAAAAAAAAAAATTTATTTCCAATACAAAGTAATCAATGTTGTAACGTGTTAGTTAGTCATTGAATAAATTAAAGGGTCGGATGCAATAAAGGGATCCACGCTTGAAAACGCCTAAAAGTATGTCCAAGCGTCGAAATTTTTTAAATAGGCAATTTTTAAAAAATACTACTTGCAAGAGATCAAAAGGGAATTTTCCTCTAAAAGAGATTTTTTTTATTTCATATGTTTCTTTTAAATAAAAATTAAAATACCAAAATTTTGTCTATTTTTAATAGCTTTAAAAATTATAAATTACTCAAACTTGATCAAATATCGTTGAAATTCAGCTACTCTTTAATTGTATACTTCTCTTTTCTTTAACGAAAAATAGTATCGAGGGAAGTTGGAGCTATAAAAAACTTCCAGCGAGACATTTGTTCTTTAACATTTGAATAAGTATTGGCAATATTTTTTAATTGATTTAATAATTAGGGCTAAGTTGGAGTGTTATTAAAAAAAAAAAAAAAACATGCGTGCCCACAGTAGCAACAAGCTCGGTGTGCGTTGCGCATATTTTTTTAAGCTTATTTGACGTACTTGTAAAGGATAACGAATTATTTTTATGTACATCTAAATATATTTTTTAATAGCAATAAGAAAAGTAAACAAAAATTCAAACAATGAAAAATTATCTATAAATAATTATTGGAAATCTATGTAATTCATACATAAAATACATATTTCTCGTAAGCAGTTATTTAGCCGTAATAAATTATTCTTAATAATCTGTCGTAAAATTTTCACGGACTGAATTTTAGTATACTCACGAAGCGCATTCGTAAAATTCACGCATTCCGAAAGCCAGCGTGTTTCCTTTGGCTTTTCCGAGAAATAAAGCCACAAAATAAACAAACCAAGAGAGAGAGAGAGAAAGAGAGAGAGAGAGAGAACAGAAGATGTAGAATAGAAGTTGAAACTGGCTCTCGCGCGGCGCCGTCGAAAGAACGGACAAAGGGAAAAAGACAGAGGGAGAATGAGTAGCGGGATCGTTGGCCCCTCACCTCTTCGCATCGGCATTGTTCTCCGCAATCTGGCGGAGCTCTCTTTCTCTCTTTCTCGTCGCGCGCGAGCCAAGTATGCGGCGCACGTAGCGCAAAGGTAAACTTCAAAAGTCCGAGAGAGAAGATATTCGTCTGAGGGCCAGGACTTCTCCTCCACCTTCATCCTCACTCACGTGCGTTTGCACTCGACTCCTTCCATAACTCCGCACCTCTCTTTCTCATTTGTACCGACTTTGAAAAATTTTTTCCATCCTCCCCTCCCTCATATAGAGCTGGCTCTATAACTCTTTCTGTAACATCCTCTCGCTATGATGTAATATCGGTCGAGACAGTTGGTGGACCGCGATACGGACGGCGGGGATACACCATATACGCGTAGAAGACGCGGCTGACAGTTGGACAGTTGTTTGCAAGTGTGCGGGAAGTTGCGCGCGAGAAAGAAAATCGGAGAGAGTATGTGCCGGAAACCGGGCTCGCCGAGGACTTGCTACTTGATAGCAAGGACTCGAGACTTCCAAGACGTCTCTTGTCATCCACAGTTTCCGACGGCCAAAGTGACGCCTTTATCGAGTTACCCCGTCCTTGTCTTCCAAGAGCCGCGCAATGAGAGTCTCGCCAAAAGCTTTGGAGAAAAAGGTGAGAAGGTTATTCGAATTACCGCTAAAACGATGCTCGATTAACTTTGTAAAAAAATTCTTTTTTTCGACCATTGTTCGATAATTTTTTTAATATATTTCATTTATTATTATTATGATTATTATTATTTAATATAAGACAATATTATAATGTTTATCAATTTTTCAACTTTTAATAAAGATTTTAATAACAAAGGTACACTATTAATAAATGTAACAAAAAATACATATTTTGAAAATTAACTTTTTTAACCGTTGTCCGATATTTTTATCAAAATATGATTTTTTTTCTTTTTTTTTTTTTTTTTCTTTTTGTAAAAATTTACCTATTCATTTATTGCGTGCATCACGATGAATCTAGATAATTGCATAAAGGACAAAATAGTAACATTAGTAATATAATGTATAATTATATTAAAAATTAAGTTTAGAAGATCGACTATAAAACGTAGGCGATGCGTTCAATATCTTTTATCGCAATTTTCCAATAACGAAAATATTGTTATTGATACTTAAAATATGTTTATATTGTATGTTCATTTTATTTACTTGAATTGGTCAGATTTTAGTGCGAAATTTAACTGATAAATTGCTATTATGGATAAATCCATTTAATCAAAATCATTTAATTAATTAATCTGTTAATTAGTTTAAATTTCAATTTAGTTTTCGTATAGTTTTATTATTACGAATTCAAATTTCAAGTTAATTAAATTTACTCTCAAGAATAAGTTAATTCATACGACAAGGCCATTTTTATGATAATAAAGTTTTTTTTAAAGGTAAATTAAAATTTTTATTTCATAATTACAACAGTTGCCTTTTGTTGTTAAAAGTTAAAATTTGCATAGTTTACATTTAACATTTGAAAATGCACTTTGTAATGTAGATGTTATCCAAAATTTCTGAAACTAAGTCTTGATGCGAATACGAATTTTGTGTTTATATTCTTTTGCAAGTCACGTAAAAGACATCTGTCAGAATGTAATCCCATTGTTTGAACTTTCTAGGATTTGTTTGTACACAAATATATTTGCTCAAAAAAAAAATCTAATTTTTGGTATAATTTCACTAGCTTATTTATTAATCAAAAACTTTCCGTCTTACTTCGCATTTGCAAGCTGAATAATATCAAAAAAAAAAAAAAAAAAAAAAAAAAATATTTGACATTTTTCACACTTTTATTGTATTACATTTTTTTTCTCCACCTTTATTATGACTTTATATGTAGATTACAACATCAATCATTAACACGTACACAGGTGAAATGTTCAACTCAATTATTAAACGTAATAAATTAGCCACATTCTTTTATAAAATGTAACGTATAATTTTATTTAAAAATACGAAAATAAATTGCACAACGTTCTTAAATTTCAAAGAAGTTTTAATTAAAACTTTTCTTTTTGAAGAGCTCTACTTTTACACTTGTAAAAGGAGTAAAAACTTGTGTAGTTATGAAGAACGAGGCAGTTGTTAATATATCAACAAAAAAACATCTAAATATGAATGTATATTTATATTTAACGAAAAAATTAATAGACAAGAGTAAGTTAACTTTCTAATTAATATAAATTTTATACAATTTACATACTACAGAATGTTTATCTAAATGTAAATTTTGCATAAATTATTGTACTTATTTTCTTCCGCATTTTTTATATTTTTTTCACAGACTGTATTGAAAATAATTAAAATAATTTTTATAGAGTTAATTAAAGGTCTTTTTCTTGAAGTTTTTATTTTTTGAATTCACATAATGTCACGAAAGAAGCCTGCGAGTGAAATTGCGACTGAGAAACTATCGCGGCCAAAAAAAAAAAAAAAAAAAAAAAAAAAGACGAGGCCAAAGAAAAGAAACTCGGCGTAGGCGAACGGACGAAAGAGCTTCCGAGTAAGTAGCGGGTTTCTCTCGTCGCCGGTAAAAACAGAGGCAACCCTATAAATAATGAGGCTGCGAGAGAGAAACGAAGAGGAGTTGCGCGAAGAGAAAGAGAGGGAGAAAACGAGAGAACCTTTCTTTATCCGGTTGGCTAAATCAAATTGTCATTCCGTCCCTCACTCATCGAATTTCACACGAGCTTTTCTCGGGCCACCAAAGTGGCTAAGGCACTTTGGCCCAAAATCCTAGGCTCGACCGGGCGCTTTTTCGCAACCCTGCATTTATGACGCGCGGAAAGCCGGACGCGGCGAGAAGAGAGAAGAAAGTCCGACTCTTCCTCCGAGACCACGAAGAAGAGCTGTGGCCGGGGCCGTGGCGCCGCTCTCGCCTATGCACGGCGCGAGAATCAAAAGCACCGCGAGCCGAGGGGAGTAGCCGAGATGCGCGAGAACGGAAGCGAAGGGAAAGGAGAGGAAACGAGGCGAGTGGTACGGGCCGTCGCTAACGTAAACAGCAGCTAACAAGTAGCAGCAAGTAATAATTGAGTCAGTCGAGTATGCTTCGGATGCGCACGCGAGGGTGAGAGAGAGAGAGAGAGAAGGAGAAAGTGAAGAGGAAGAGGAAGGGAAAGAGGGAGAGAAGAGATAAAGAGAAGAGAGAAGATGCGAATGGCTCTCTCGCATTCACCGCAACGCCCGTGACCAGAATTTCAAAACAGCCGCCACCCCCTACAACGGAATGCCAAGAATGTACTCGCGGAGTAAGAAATAGAGGACAAGAAAAACAAAGATAGCGGAAGTGAGAGAGAAATGCAGATTTATTTGTCTGTTGAAGAGAAAGAATGAAAGAAGTGCTGAAGGGATGCACAGACAAAGAGAAAAAGAGTTAAGACTAGCTTCGGTTCGTTGATTATTTAAAAGCAAATCAAAAAATTTTTATTACTGAGCGATGCTAATTTATCATATATTTTTATGTTATATATTTATTATTTACACTTTATACTGGTAAACAGAAAAATAGCAATTTTTAAAATGAAATAACAATCGATAAAATTAGATTTTATTAAATATTTAACAGAAATTGATATTTTTTTTTTTTTTTTTTCTTTTTGTAATGACAAAAAAAAAAATTTTTATTGAAAAATATTCAGGATGAGATCATAAATTATTTAGAAACAAATGTGAAATATGAAGTATATATGCTTAGCACGAAATAAACAAATTATTCAAGCATTTATAATTTTAAATTCAAATTTTTTTAAAAATCATTCTAATGCGAAAAATGTCTAAATATAAATCGATTTATTTATTGTATTGAGCCCAATACTTTATATCAAATAATTTTATTTACTGTGAACAATAACAAATCAAGGAACAATATGTAAAATAAATTTAAACTAAAAATGTATGAAAGAATCGAAATAATTATATAAGCTTTTAAATCTTTTACATTTAATAAATCCTTAAAATACATTTATATATATTTATATAATAAAATAAATATTAATTATTTAAAACTTATTGATAAAAATTAAAGAATATAGAATCTTAAAAAAATAACAATACAAAGAACAAGTAATAGTTGAAAAAACTGATTAGCATTAAAGTGTTGCTAACAATACGAATAGAAAGGAAACAAAGGAAAAATAAGGTACAGAACTTTAGGGACTATATATATACCGAATTTCCGACATTATAAATGTTGCGATAGTAAAGCTCAATGCGTGCTTACTTCCATATCCTGTACTCAATCTCGTACACATCGTCGAAATGGCACTTCCGGTTGATTCTGGCCAGCGACGAGGGAATAAAGTATATCATTCAAAAGTCTTTCGCACCTCGTTTCTATAGGGACTTTTCACAACAGCTTTTTTTTCACTGCCTTACAACGGTGACGTGACTATTTTTGTAAGTATCTTAGATATTGTGTATTACTCCTTCTCAACTTTTACATTTTTATGACGTGACAAATATTTTTTTTATTAGAAATAATGTTTTTTTAAATTATTTAAAATTTACTGAATTGTATAAAAAACGAGCATAAAATACATTATAAAAGGTATTTTTTAAGAAGACTATCGAACAAAAGTTGTCTACGAGATAAAAAGTTCGCATAAAAGACTTCTGTACATATTAAATTCATTTTATAAAATATATATTAAAGTAATAAGAAATATAATAATTTAATTAAAATCATCTTTAATTTAATAATATTTTAAATATAATTATTGATGAACGAATGCCAAGAACTCGAAGTTAAAATGTTTTTTGAACCGAATGCGTAAATTTATTTATAACACTTTACGCGTATCAATTCATGAATGAAATTCTGTTTTCATTTTTATGAATGAGAATTCTTTTCATTCATAAAATTTCAATGAAAATTATATTACGATAAAACATACAAGAATAATTAAAACAAATAATATTTACAATTCAAAAATCATGATTGCATAAATTAAATTAATATAAAATTATAATAAATTAAAAGAAGAAAAATATATTTACAAAAGTTTATTTTTATGACTTTATTTTTTATGTATAGACAATGGATTAAATATTGGATATATGGTTTTCCTTACGTAATTAATAAAATCCTATTTTGTTTTCCTAGATTTTTTTCATTACACAAAGTTATAATTGTAGCATTGAAAACTTATGTAAATTAATATTTATTCAAATATCAAATAAAATATTTAAATATCTTAGAAGAAAGGATAAATAATAAATCGTGGGTTACAAATTTTTAATACATTCTTGTATGCGTGTGCATAGTTCTGGGTTATTTTCAAAAGAAATTTTGAATAATAAATTTTTTATTTAAAATATGAAACAATAAAATATTTCACATAGTTAATAATTAAAGTAAAATGTTAAATGATTTTATCTCACCCAAAAATATCCGCCATTTTGTAAGGTGGCCTCGTAGTACCGTTCGAGACATGATCGAGAAAAGATGGCGGCGCCACTAGTCTTTTTCTCGTTGCAGCGACTGCCATTACGCGAATCAGCCGCGGATTGACACTCGCCATAGCAGACGGAGTCCTGCAACAGCGTATCAACGTTAGCCGAGCTACATGCACGACAAATTGTTTCGACATCTATAATTTCCTCGGCTTCTCATCAACGCCATTGATAAAAAAAAAAAAAAAAATAAGCGTCCTGGAAACAGCTGATGGAGACGAGTCAAAGTAGCTTATTGCCTGGTTGCATCTGTAAGTCTCTTTCACAAAAATTTAACTAAATCTTCTTTATTCGGTAAATTTTTAATCACTAAATCAATCCATCATTTTAAACGAGCTCTTTCGTCAATGGATACCAAAAACTTACGTCGTCACGCGACTTTTTTCTGTGTATACTGCGACAACTGATACGATTCTGACACTCACGTAAAGCAATGAACTACGTTAATGGCGGCTTTCGTTTATTTATTTGCGCGAGTGAGAAGAATAAAGAAAAAAAAAAAGTGAAACAAGAGCCGCGACAAACGGCGTTTTGCTTCTTCCACCGCCTCGTTACTTTTTCACCTATGTCTATCTCTCTCTCTCTCTCTTTCTTTTTCTTTCTCTTTCTCTTTCTTTCTTTCTTTCTTTCTTTCTTTCTTTCTTTCTTGCTCGGTTTCGATGTCTTTCGCCGTAAAAAATGTCTGCGCGGCGGCGGCGGTCTCGATTCTTGGTAATTGCCTGCACAGCGAGCTAGCAACAATATTGCCGTCTTCGTGCGTGATCTCGTTGTATGGCGACTAAGATCTGTAGAAATTGAGGGAAAGAGAAAGAGAGAGCGAGTGAGTTAAATGTTACAGCACCTATGTCGTCGCGACAATTTTTCTTTCTTTGCTGAGATGTGGGAGCTACCCGAGAAAAAAAACTTCTTGTGAGACGTTGATTCCAGTACTTTTTTTTTATCGTCAGGATTAAACCTACGCCAATCGAAGCAGCAATTTGTCCAAAAATAATGTCTTTTGTAACGTCAAGAAGTATAAAACCATAAAAAAGCGTCAATCTATCATGTTTGTGCAAAAAATTAAGTTTTTAAAGAATTTTTATTTTTTAATTTTTATTTATATGAATAATAAATAGGTTTTTAAATTGAAACAATGGCTTATTTAAATATATTTTGTATTTAATTTGCACATTTTCATAGAAATTTAGAATGGAATAAAAATTGTACTATTTTAATTTAATATTACAATTACCAAAAAATAATGAAAAGTATAATATTTTTTTTAAATTACATTTGAATTTGACTTTATTAATTTATAAAATACATTTTAAGTTTTACAATTTACTGCCCAAAAGAGTGAAATTACTTAAAAAATTTCATAGTAAAAGTATCTTATAACATTTGAAATTTCAAAAATTTATTTATAATTATAGTTAATTACTGCAGTTGTACAAATTTTCGTGTTATATTTTATATAATTATCGTTTAAAAGCTGTTTTATGTCATTTGTAAAATAAATCATTGTTTTATTTATTTACTAAAATAAAAATTAAGTATAAATATTTATAATATACTGTTTATATGAAAATTCGTCAAAAATAAATTACTGTAAAAATATTCAAAATTAAAGTTTTTTTATACATATTTTTAAAAACTATGAAAATATTTTGCTTTGATTTAAAATTAAAATTTTCTTAAATCCATAATATTATTGTTCGAATTCGTTATAAAATTTAGTTTTTGAGTCTGAAATTGATATTTTCAACTTAATTTCACATAAAATATAAATTTCATAAATTTGTTGCGTATAAAAATCTTTATGCAGAATAACCAAAAAATAAAAAAAAAGAATGATATCATAAAGAGAAAAAAAGATATATCTTTTAATAAAAGCACCTGCCGGTGTGGAAATTTGATTTTAAACTGATTATATAATAATTCAATTAGGGGAGAGCCAGCTCGAGGAGTCGCAGATGCCGAGCAAGTCCCAGGACGAGATCATCAGGTATACCTAAACGTTCGTTTTATAGTTAGTCGCGTAGCCGCGAGCGCCGCAATCCTGATTAACGTCGGTAAAAAGATTGAACGATTTTCGCAGCGTCTACGAGGTTTTCGTGAAAGACGAAGCGACCGGTGGCCAAGGAAGCACCGGCAAATCCGAGATATCCGTCGTTTCCGCATTGTCCTCTGGAATTTCTCAACATCGCCAAATAATTCAAGTAATTTTATATACCTAATTCTCTTTTCCTTTTCTTTATCCTTTTTCCTTCATTATTTTTTATAAAAATTTTTTACGCATCTTAATTCGCGAGCGGTAAACTACTTTTTAACGTTTCGTAGCTGATTAAAGCGTTTGATATGTGTATCTCTCTCTCTGTCTCTCTCTCTCTTTCTCTCTCTCTCTCTCTCTCTCTATATATATATATATATATATATGTATATGCATGCATATCGCAACGATCGATCAGGGCGAGTGCGCGCTGGATCTGGACACGATTGACATTATCAGCGCGGACGGCGACGCCGACAACGAGGATGAGGCCATTGCTACAGGCGTTGCTGTGAGCGATATGCTTGAAAAGGACTCGTCGGCTCAACTCGAGGTCACTATAAGCATTTGAGCTCGCTATTTATTAACTTGAATATTTTTTTTTTTTTGTTTTTTTTGCTTCGAGTCACAAGTTTAAGTTATAAATCTCATAAGATGTCTTATTTTCTTTTTAATAATTGTTCAATTACATTATTACTTTAAAAAATAACGATCAGATAACATAAAGTAATATTTGTAAAGTAAATTTAATACTATGAATATTAAATCAATTAAAAAATTGTCCTCTCTTGGGTCTAATAATCTTTACATCTAAATTTTAATAATAAAGATTAATAGATCTTCTTCATTAAGAGCTATTAGATAATGAATGGTAAATTCATAGAATAGACTTTAAAAATGTCTAATTTATTGAACTCAATAATTCAAACTTTTAAGTAAAAGACGTTATAAATTGAATTATGAGAATTTTTAATTTTATGAATTATTTTCTATTCAATAATTTATGTAAAATAATTATAAACTGTGTCGTTATTTATATTAAAAATACATAAAAATAAAATAATATTCTTTTAACGACAATTTATTCCACAATAAATCATAAAATTAAATTTAAAATTTTTCAAACTACAAAGTATATAATCTGCATGTAATCGGTGAAGTAACATGAATTATTTGAACTAATATTCTAAATCAGCTGTTAAATGTTTTTTTTGTAATTTTTTTAAATTCAAAAGTTTCGGTAAAAAATCACTCAAAAGAAAGTTTGCAAAAAGTATTAATACTAGAAAAATCTTAAGTTTGTAAAAAGTATTGTAAGAAAATGAAACGAGAAAGTTTGACTACTTAAAATGCTTAGTTTAAAGCGCAACCGCCTTTATTTTTTTAACTAATGCCTTAGATAACCAATAAAAAAAACTGTAAAAAATACTAATTACGTAATTGTAATTATATTTTAAAGCGATAACATAAAGATTAATGAACACTTATTTAATTTTTAAGATATATGTTAGTACAGTAATATTAATTGTTTAATAAAGAAATAAAGAAGAATTTAAAACTTTAAATTTATTGATGGATAAAAATATTAATAAATAGATATCATAAAATTAAATTGAAACTGTAATTGAATTCATAAAATAATAAATTTAAAATTTACTTTTATAAGGGCTTAAAAACTGAATTAGAAATTGATTACTTATCAGTGATATTTGTATTGATTCCGAAAAACAAACCGATTCGTAAATGAATGCGACTTTAATTAAAAACTTCTCTTGCATGTAGCTTGAAAAGCCGGATCCATTTGTCAATTTTTCATTATAAATGAAATTGCAGACTCCCCAATCAGTGGAAAATGCATCGGAGGAAAATATGGCGGGGTATAGCTATCCCATCGAGCGACCCTCGTCAACGGCTGCTCGGCTAATTGATAAAGATGATCCGCGATCGAGGCTTCACTACGTCAAATACCTCAAACGAGATGGCAAAACCTTAAAAATCTGGGAATGCGGAATATGTAATTTAAAGCTTTTTTTTTACATTATAATATTGCAGTAATTCATATTTTGTTGATGTGCATTTTTTCTATTACTGTTAATGTACATTAAACAATGTATTATTTATTCAATTTCAATAGATCTGTTACAAGATTAACTAAATTCTTTATAAAAATATTTAAAATTTTTAAATTGTATTCATTTTTTCATCTATATTTATAAAAAAATATCTTAAAATAGCAACTCTATTATATTACATAAATTCTATATGTAGATAACGCAATATATTTTTTATATATTAACAATAGTTACATAATTTAAATTAATATAGGTCAAATATTGTACGTTTGAAAAATATTCTTATACAAAAAACATTATTTAATTTTTTAAATTGAGCGTAAAAACAGTATGTATAAAAAATTAAATGTTTTTTTTTTCACCTTTTCTCAATAAATAACTCACGTAAAATAAAAGCAAACATTTACTATGAAAAAAACAGGCTATTAAAAAGAATATGATATAATTAATGAAAATTTATTCAATAATAATAAAGAATTTAAGAGTTTTTTTATTTACTGAGAAACAAATGTTGAATTGTTTGTAAAAAAAAAAAAATGACAGTTTGAATGTTATAAAATTTTTTTTTTAACAATATTTTTACAGGTTCGAAGGAATTCCGACATCAATATACGTTGATGCGGCACTTACCTACTCACACCGATGAGCGAAACTTCAAGTGCGACGCGTGCGGCAAAGCCTTTCGGCAGCTTTCAACTCTGAGCCAGCACAAGGCGATACACAGCGACGCCCGACCTTACGTTTGCGAGTTTTGCAAGAAGACCTTTAACAGGTTGATTACGCCATCCTTGCTTCCTTCCTTCCTTCTTTCTTCTTCGTTCGCTCGCTCCTTGGAATCTCGGCGAATCCAACGAGTCTTTTTCCTTATCCCGACAACACCGGGAATTCTATAGACTTTTCTTTCTGTGAGAAAACTTCCTTTTTTTCCTCTTCTGTAGGGTTTCCACTCTGATATCACACCGGAAGACCCACTCCGAACACAAGCCGCACAAGTGCCACCTTTGCGGCAAGGGATTTCATCAAAAAGGTGAGAGAATTTTCGCACTTTGCAATTTACTTCGCAAACGTACATACATACTTATATACATTTTATGTTTTAACCATTTAATTATGTTATCGATGAATAAAAGTCAAGTTTGTGCGAGTTGAAAGAAAACAGGTGAGATTATATTCGAGTTTCTTGTTGCCGATTCTTTTTGTTGAATTGAAATGGACTTGTTTTTTCTTTTGCATCTGCATTGTGTCGTTTTTAGTTTTCATTTCACTTTTAACGTTTTTATGAGCATTCTTCATATATTTTTAATACATTAAAGTTACTTTGAAAATTACGCGTTGTTACATAAAGTTCACTTGGTATTTAAACACTTATTAACTTTAAACATAGAACTATGCACTTGATTTAGTAGAGTAATTATTGATTCTAAAAATTAAATTTTTATTTAACTTTATTTTACAACGGTAATTTTAAAGTTTCTTTGTCGCTTTATTCATTAAGAAGTTGAAAACAATTAAACACTTATTTTATTACATAATCTATTTATTTTTATATATCAGCAAAATATTCTATTATTTTCTAATAATGTTTCGATTGTATTATTTAGATCTATTATGATAAATTTGATTCCTGTAGCTTTCATTATTCTATTTTTAAACATTTCTTAATGTTTAAGATAAGTATTAGGTATAATATAATGTATTTAGCTTACAGTGACTTAAAAATTTTTTCCAAATAAAATACCAATTATTTAAGTTTTAATTCATTCGACTGTTTATTTTCTTACTTTTAATTTTATTCAAAAGATTTTACGCTTAAAGTAAAAAACTTTTCGCATTCGTCGTTAAAAATTGACGATGGTAATCTTATCAGACCGTATCGTAAATTATTCAAGCATTTGCTTAAGGTAAAATGCTAGCAATCTCATTAAATTATCAGAGAAAGCCACAAGCTATTATATTTCACGGAACGTTAACGAATAGCGCAACTAGTACAGTCACGTCCGAGAGCAAGTGCGCCCGAATATTAACAATGTAACAATTATGGTCGTTAATGGGTGCAGGAAATCTGCGCAATCACGTATTCACCCACACGAACGAGCGCCCGTACAAGTGCGAGCTTTGCGGCAAGGGGTTCAATCAGATGTCGAACCTCGTCTGTCACAAGGTCAAGGCTCACGCCCACACCGAGAAGATGCAATACTCCTGCGGGATTTGCGGCAAGGAGTTCCCGAGGCGATTGTCTTTGCGCTCGCACGAGGAATACAAGCACGGCATCAAGTATCGTCAGACCGCAAGCTCGCAGGCCGCTGCTAATGAAAACAGGAGCTCTAAGAAGTATGTACACATCCCTCATATCGATAAATTTTACACAAACGTTTAAGAATAATGTTACAATGAGCTTGTTTTTTTTTTTTTTTTTTTTTTTTTTTTTTTTTTGTCTTTTTAGTAAAAGCGTACGAGTCATTCACGTGTCCGAGGATGAGCAGCAGAATTCATTTTCCGATTCACGGGATAAGGATATAAACATGGTATTACGATATTCTTTACGCATAAACTTTTTGCATATGTATATTATGATTTATATTATTGTAAGAAAACTGAGAAAATAATTATAACGCCTAAATAACAAAATAGTTAAAATTAATCTAATTTATAAACTCATCTTATATTTTTTATATTCATTTTTTTAATATTTTAAATCTTTTTTAATGCTCCAAATAATTTTCACGAAATATTTTCTGTAAATAAATATTTAAAAATTGACTGTATTTTATTTTTGGTAAATTTGATATTAAGAATTTAAAGATATATATTTAATGAATTATTTTTGGGTTGACAATTATAAGTCTCAATATAAATGTTTTATGTAAAATATTGAAAATAAAAATGTTTCGGGAATCTAATAATTTTTATAAAATAAGATTGGTTTTCAAGTAAATTATAAGTGGAATTGTAAAGCTATTTTTGTTTTACCTAATAATATCAATGATAATGAAAATGTTTCGTGCTTCAAATAAGCTTTATATTTTTTAAAGTTCATATTATTAAGTTATTGATAACAATTTATTGCAAATTTTTTTTAAAAATATAATCAAATAAAAAAATTGTTTTGATCAATCAGACGGAATTTATGGAAAATATTATCATCGATAAAATTGAGACAAAAGCGATGGAAACTGCACTTTTGCAAGGACAAACACCTTTTGCGCTATTTAAACCAGCAAAGGGTATACCCGTTCTCGTGAAAGTTACGGAAAGTGGAAACTTTAATCACGTAAACATTAATTGCTTATATACATAGACTATAAGTATATCATCAAATTCAATTAATTTGATGATGTTTAACATAGATTTATTTGTTATAAACATTAATTATTTTAAATTTTAGCTTTTAACACCAGCTACTGCAGATGACTTAAAAGTGTCCGGAAAAATGAATTCTAGTTCGGCACAACTTCTAGATATCGACGGTTCAAAATCAGTGCAAATTAAAGTTCCTGTCGTAGCAACTGTTACTGAAAAGATTGAAGCGGATGGTAAAATCAGTTTTCTAATTGAACCACCTGGTCCAGATCAAGAACAAGGTTTGCTAATTCATAAGATATCATGAATCACTAAAATTTATATTTTATTAATGACAAATATCAGATATAAAATTGAAAAATTCAAAAATATTAATATTTTTTGAAGTAATAAATATAAGATATTACAAATTTTTACATTTTTATTTTATAAATTGGTAAAAAATTGCTTTATTTCATTTGATATTTCTACACTTTCTACGATATAATTTTTGGTTTGGAATGTTAAAAGTTTATCTACAAACTGCATAATTTTTGTTTTCAAAATTATTTATATGTGCATTTGTATTAATCATTATAGTTTACGCGTTTCCGAGTTTGTGGGAAAATGAGAGAGATATTCGGCAGATCTTTATATATATATTGCCTTTCCCTCTCCGTTCAGACAGTTTATTAACGCCGGTCGACTCGGTCTCCGAGATCCTGCCTTGCGACGAGGACGACTACTCTCAAGCCGAGCAGATCCCGAGTCAACAAACTCCAACAACTATTACTGCTCCGGCTGTGACTCATGCCGCCACGGATGACGAGCTCCTCGAATTGGCCGCAATAGGGGGCATCCAGTTCGTGCGTGCTACCGAGGACGGTCGATACGAGGTAATGACAAACAGCGAAGCGCGCGATTTGATGGCCCAGAATTCGCACGATGTCAAGATACTTGGAGCCGAAGAGACCGAGGCGATCAACAGCGTCATAAGCGTACACGGCGACCTCGACTTCCTTCCCACACCATCGACAGAAGAGATACAGCAGCAGCAGCAGCCGCCGCCGCCGCCGCCGCTGCCGCAACGGCAACCGGAGATCATATTGCCCGATTCCGGTGACATCATGGTGCTTGATCCGAACAACGATCAAAAAGCTCTCACCCTTGGAGATATCGAGATTTTAGAGGATAAAGAATTGAGGCAACTTCTGGAAACCAAATCCCTGGAGGATCGATATGGAACTGACGCAGTCGGAGTTACTTACTTGTCGCAGGTCAAAATCGATGAGATCATCAACTCAAAGCCGCTCAGCGTAGAACCTGAAGTCACTGTAATTGACAAAAGTAAGTTTACAAAGGGAGAAAAAATAAAGCAAAATTTTTTTTTCATCAAATTTAACATTGCAAAATTAATGTTATTGTATAATTTTAATGTTTCTATTATTAAAAAAATCTTTACTGAAATGGATTTTCAAAGAGTTAAAACAGTTTGACATTTCAAATTTATAAACATTTCAATATTAAATTTGACCTTTTTTTAATTATATATAAATGACAGTTTCGTGAAAGTTACACTTTAAAATTTTCAACGTATTCTGTACCTTTGTATCTGATTTTAAACAAAATGTTCCGAATAATCATTGATAAAAATTAAATATATTGAAATTTTAATCTTTTGAATATATTATCATAAACATTTTTAGTTCACCCGTAAATTTTTAAAATATCATCGGTATCTACATTATTATTTTCAACGTACTATACTTTATATAATGTTACACAATACATTTATACAAAATTTTATATCGATGTTTTACTTTTAAAAATGTTTCATAATACATTTTTAAAAAAGATAAAAAAAAAATGGAACTATTTTTACTTTAAAATTGCATACCTATCTATACATAAAGAATATTTCAAATATTTATATTTTCTGTGAAATTTGCGAATAAACAAAATAATTTTGTTACAGATATCAATCCCTCGACAAGTCAAAACGAACTGCAGAGTATTCTGAATCACCGGAGCGAATTACCAACGATAACGGCTTCGTCTCTCTGCAGCAGGAATACGCAGCATCATCCACTTTCGATTCTGCACGAGCCAATTCCTTTTTTGAAAAATGGTCAAACTTTTAATGATGAGTTTAGTGCCATTTTTGGCGAGGAATCTCCGCCTGTGATCGATTACTCTATACTTCCCGAATATAATCCACGAATGAAGTTATCGGAATTTGAGGATGATCCAGATTCTATTTTTATGACTTTGGGTCAGTCGGGTGCCAACGTCATTCCACAAAAGACTCAGGGCATGCAGATATTTGAATCTGCAATTGAAAAACAACATGATGAGGAAAGTGTTGTACGAATTACTGAAAATTCTGCTGAAATCGCGGCTGAAGATAAGACTCCGGCGGTTGATTTAAGTTCTCAGTATGAGGATTTCAGATTCCTGAACACTTACGATCAATTCTTCAAAAATACAATGTATGACTCACATTTTTCAAGTCTCAATCCGCTTGGAACTTCGCTTACTTCGTTTATTCCCGATATTGATGGCATGAAGAAGGATATGCACATTTTAGAGAAAACATTGGAATCTAAGTTTTTTGCCTCAGATTTTGAAAATAAAGAAAATGATAGACAAGTAATTTTACGTTTATTTAAAATATATATAGAATTTTTTTTTTTTTTTTCTTTTTTTTTCTTTTTTTGAAGAAAAATATTTTATTTTTAATTTAAAAAAAAATTTTTTTGACATTTTTTACTATGAAAATAATGTGGTTAAACAAATTGTTTCTAGAACATTAAAATTAATTAATTAATAGAATAATATTTACACTTTAAATTGCCTGAATTCAAAAGTATCTTTTCTTAAGTTTAAGATTCTTGATCAGATCCCTGCAGAAGGATCATACGGACACAACGGTAGTACAATAGCGAGTGTGCTGTCGAGTGTTGAGAACTTCTTCGACAAGGAGCAGAATAACGTGAAAATGGACACTGGGAACTTTTTACAAGTAAACAAGTTCGAGTTTGATGATTGGTCATCGAACTACAACTCCGTCTTTTTTTCCTAGGCCTGTAGTCCATGTGGGCCGGCCGATTTTCTTTATTTCGAGAATCGTTTCTGTGACAGAGAGCTGACAAGCAGCCCGTCTCGAACTACCTTAGAAAAGTCTCAGCATGAGAGAGAATTCACAACGAACGGATTGCCGGACTTGGATTGTTGAAGATTGGCTCGATCTCACAAGATTCATTCTCTAGTGCTATTGCGGTAAGATTAATCTTAGACTTCGGATTGTAGCTTTAAGCGTGAGTTTGAAGTATTGGAAACTCTTACGGAGATAACTCGATATAATGCGCATAATTTTAATGCATGTGTCTTGAGAAGATATATATTTTTATTCTTTCACAAATATTGTAGTGTACGAAATAATTATTAAGTAACATTAGGTTATTATTTAAATTTTTTCTCTATCGCTGCGTAAGAAAAAATTTATAAATTTAACAATCTAATTTTTTACAAGAAATTTTTTTAAGTATTCTTCAAATTTCATAAAATATTGTGATTATGCGTTCGAAATGATTATTGATATTTTACAATATTGGTAACTTAAAGATTTTTATTGTTTAATTAGGCTATGTGATATAATTTTTATAATAAAAAATCTTGAATGATATTCGCATGTAATTATATTTTTTTCCATTGAGCATACATTGACATTTCGCAATAAATGAAATTTTTTTTTTTTATTCAAACAATGAATTTAATAATTATTTTTTTTTTTGTAATTTGTAAAATATTAAAGAATGTTAGCTTTATTATTGTAAATTTTTATCCGTAGATTTCTTATACGCGCATGCAAAACCTTTTTATATATCATAAAATGGTACTTGTAAAAAATGATAGAAAAACGTTAAATTATATATACATAGAAAAAAGTTTGTTAAGTAAATCAATTGTAATCTTGAGGTTAAAAACAATTTTTAACAAATAAAAAGATTTTTATAACTTATACGACTTGTTATTTTTACGATTGCAATGACATTGAGTTCATAATTAACTATAAAAAATATAAAATTTGTTTGAAGTTTAATGTACGATGTAATTGATTTTGTATACATTGCAAAAATAAGAAAAGAACTTATTAACATATATAATTATTTTCAATTTTAATATAAATTTAATTAAATTTGTACAAAAAATTTATATCACACAAATTACTATCTTATCTAAATACAAAAATCAGTAATTTAATTAAAAATAAGAAAAATTTTTAAAATGAAAAACGTAAATAATTTTTTCATTAATAAATCTACTATATTTTACTTTGTTGTTTATTTCATTGAGCTTTCTCGATAAATTAAAAAAGTAACAATAATTTTTCGCGATACCATCATTTATAAAATAAAAATTATGTGATTTAAATCGCTTCTAGAATAATAAAGCCTATAACGTCAATGAACAACACAAATAAATAAATCCAGTTATTGAAAACAAAAGTAAAAAGAAAGAAGTAATCCTTTAGAATGTATTCAGCAATATATACAGTATCGTCAAGCTCTGGATAGTAGACAAACGGAAATAAAGAAAAAGAAACTTCTTTCAAGAAACGAAAGTTTCCGGTTTTAAGAGAGACTGGCGGAAACGAAATTATTAAATTACTATCGATTTCATCGGAAAGGAAAAGAGAACACACGTTTGTCGAGGTTGTTCATTCTCGCGTTTTCTCTTTCTTCCTTAAACTCCATTCGATCTTTCTTACCTCTTCCTCACACCGGCGTACTTTTATTTCTTCCCCACTCTCTCCCCCTCTCATTCTTCTACGTTGTTACGATGGTCTTTTTCAGATTTCCCGAGTCTGGACGACTCGTCAATTGCACTTTCCAGAGAAACGTAGTAACTGTCGGAAGTGGCAGTAAATCGACCGTCCGGATTTATCTTGACATTCGAGACAAAAGAAAAGAGAGATAGAAATGATAAAAAAAAAAAAAAAAAAAAATTATACTAAAAAAGAAAAAAAAAAAACGATCCTTGATCGCACACTTTTTATTCGGTGATAACAAACAAGCTTCGTGCATATAATTATGTTCCCAAATTTTTCCCGATCTCCGTCTTTTTCTTTTTTTCTTTTCACCAATATTTCTTCATTTTTACTGCGCTCTACAAAGTAGTAGGTCTCCTCGTCCCTTTCTGTAATACGCGCGGTGGATGCGGAGAGAAACAGCCATTTTCTGGCGCACGTAGGAAGATCGAATTTGCGAAATAACTGGGTACGAGGGTTGAATTTCTGACGAGATAATTTGAGAATTCAAGAGAGGGTAAAAATGGCGGCAAGTTGTGTCAGAGAAACGCGTGAAGGAAAGATGGGGTCGTGAGTGAAAGGAAGAGTGCGCATAAAAAAGAGACGGTGCAAGGATGAGAGAAAGAGAGAGAGAGAGAGAGAGAGAGATAAAGAAAAAAAGGATAAGTAGGACGCGAATGCTTCTATTTCCGAGAAAGAACTATGTGGAAGAAAGAGCTCGTTAGCCCTTGGATGCATGGCGCGAGGAAGTCGCGCTAAATCGTGAAGACGTTTCGCGATGAGAGAGACGCCCGGCAATGTCTTCCCTCGCATTCATAGCGAATTGGCATTCGGTCGCTCTTTGCGGGTGAAACTTGTGAAAGAGCGCCGCCTGGGCTTTTCTACGGATTATAGAAAACTGGCTCTTTTTTCAGTGTTCAAGGCTGTATCGGCGCTGCTTTTTGAATTTGTAAATGTCGCTTTTATAATTTCAGCTAGAACATTACTATACGATAAGGTAGATATTATGCATACAGAATGTAAGATAAAATATTTTCAAATTTTTACAACTTCAAGTAAATAATTTATTAAATATCTTATTCATTCAATATCTTTACGATTTGATTTGTAAATAAACAAAAAAATATTTTTAATTTTGCCTATTATTATTTAATGTTGAATTTGATATCTGCGTGATTTCATCACAATAATTACGTGTCTGACTTAATCATTACCTGCTCTACTTTTGTGGGTACACTATAATATAATGTAATTCTAAAAATAATTTTAAAAATACTAAGTATAACTGATTACCATGAATTAAAAAATTTCAAGCATAAACATAAATTTGTAAATTTATAATATCAATTATTTTGTATAATTATAAAACGTTATAGAGTAATTTAGGATGACAAGAACTTTTGATTTTTAAATATTTATTTGATTTTATAAATTTTCTTTATAAAATTATTTTTTTTTAATTTATTCGATGTAAATAAAAATAAATAAACAAGTTTTTGAATATTTTAATTTTTAAAAAGAAATTTTATGATGCTCTTTTCATTATTAATCTTTATAACTAAATTAGAGAAAAACTAGTTACAAGTTCATTACAAAAATTGATACCGATATGATAGACAAGACGATTTAACGATGAAATGAAAAAGAATAAAAGTGGTAAATGCTCTTAAGAGAATAATTAAAATGTCGATTAAAATTTAATAGTTAAGCAATACTGTATTTCGCAAAATAATATAAGAACTGCGATGAGAAACTACCGTTTGAAATGAAAATGTCAGCTTTAAAGCAAAGAAAGTTGCTCATGTGTTAAGATCCTTTCCTGGCATGTAGCTCTTAAATTTTGTATATAAAATAAAGCAAAAGAAAAAAAAAAAAAAAAAGGAAAAACAGATGGAAAAAAGAAATAAGAAAGGAAAGGAAAAAGTAAAGCAAGGGAGATAGAGTAGAGAAAGAAGAGAAGAAGAAGAAGAAGGTTAAGTTGATAAGGGAATAGCTAATGCGAAGAACTTTTTAAACGAGCGGAGAGAGTCGCCAATCAAAGCGGCTTCTTCAAGGGGATTTTCCTCTCGAGGCGTGGCAAGTTGCGCTCTAAATAAATTATCCCGGGTTAAAAGCCTCTTCGCACTTCTTCGGATAATCTCGCGCGCGCCCAACTAACACCAGCGGCAGCGTCAGCAACGCGCCGGTAGCACGCCGTTGCTGCTTTGTGCAGAGAGAACCTCTCGCTTTTCCTACAGGAGAGACTGACGAGAGAGAGAGAGAGAGCCAAGAAAGATGGGGCTTAAATTCGTCGTTTCACGTCGGTCAAAAGCCGACGCGGATACCCGCTAGTCTGGTCGGCCCCCGCTTATGTACGTGTAAGCTTCTTCCCCCTCCCCCCCCTCTCTCTCTCTCTCTCTCTATCGAATCTTCCCCTCAAATAAACACGAAACGCAAACGACTCCTTAACATTTGTATGTGCACAAACGATGAATCAATTTATAAAATTAACGTTGCCTCCCTTCCTGTGCCCCTTCCGTTTTGTTCCTTCATGAAAGCAACACTTACCGCGAATCAGTTCTTGGTATTTATACGTGTAATGGATCTGAATTAATTATTCAATAACGTTAAATTAGTTCAATTAACTTAGTTTTACTTATCGTTGCACTGGCGCGCAATAAAAAATATTGTTCCTCTCCTCCCACTATGGATAATTAGGTTAAGGTTTTTAAGGTTTAAAATTATTTATGCTTTAATATTTATTATTTTAATTTTGTACAATATAATATTACTAATCAAATATGATTGTTTCCAACCATTATAAAAATGTATACATTTTTTTATTAAATCTTATTCTTTTGAGAAGTAATATAAAATTGAAGACATAAACATTCTGCTTTAAGTAATATTAAAGATTTTAATCAAGATAACTGTAATTTAAAAATACTACTCGTTATCTAGAAGTATTCCAAGATTTTTTAATTTTAAAATAACAAAACAAAAGAGATTTTTTAATAACTTATTATTATAAATATTTATAAGATATTTTTGGAAACAAAATAAAAATATTGTTTATATTAAGAAAAAGATCAATGAAAATATTAAAATTTACTTACGTATCTAAAAACAATTAAAAAAAATTTAATTAAGAGTCTATGAAAAAATTTAAATAACTATTTAAATCATGATACATCTTACCGTGTTAGTTATGAAGTTAGGAAAACTGCTTAATGTCACGCAAAAGACGATAGGTTTCAATTTTATCAAATTGATTCTATCATTTTATTATGAAAACGATGTATTTCAGGTCACAAATTATATTGTATTACGTTTATAATTCATATTAGTCATAAAAAACAAAAACAAAAATTGATAATAATCATGATAAAATTTGTAATACTATTACTATGGTGCATAAGTAAATATTAAATGTGATTTTAAAGAAATAATAGGATTGAACTAATTAAATATTAAAAAAATCTCTCTTGGTAAAATTATAAAGTTTAAATATTAACTCATTCGCTGCCAATCACGCGTATACTCGTATTTGATTTTACAGGTCTAAACAATTATTTATGGCAAATTATGCTTGTTTATTAACGGGATTTATATAAATAATTATGTTTATTTTATATTTAGGTTTGGCAACGAATGTATTGAACCTTCAATCGCCTTTTATTTCTACGCTTTGCAGCGAATAGGTTCATTCAGACATTTTTCTTTGTAAAGAAAATCATTTTAAATCTTTTATGGTAAATTTTAAGTTATCGTTTTTTTTTTTTTTTTTTAATAAACTTTTCATAAAATGTGATAATAATAAAAGCTATCATTTGATTATCGTAATAATGAGAAATTTACAATTGTTTTAAATGTATAGTATAAAAAGAAAGATTTCATCTTAATCATTCAAAAGTTTAATAAGTAATAAAATTAATTACATTATTATTAAACAATTTTACTTAAAAAACCAAAATTTAAAATCAATTGTTTATTATTTTTTAATGAGTGCTTTATGAATTAAAGGAAAAGTGTCTTTAAAATAATTGATTGAAAATTATTGAAAAATAGAGATATGGGGAGAGAGAGAGATGGGCACTAAAAACAGAAAACATACAAAAGGATTCTTTAAAATGTCATTTTAATGTAAAATTTATAAAAGTTAAGTAAACTCCGTTAAGTATTTTTCCGGCGCTTTTCTCCATTTCTGTTTCTTTAAGCAAAGAATGGAATCACGGAGCTTTCTATCTCTCTGCGTGTTTCGTAAGCTTTACATAAAATTATTTCAAAATGTATCCGCTCACCTGCGCAACATTTATTTTTTTCACGAGCGTCTTAATGCGCCGAGAACCGTGAGAACAAGGGCTTTAACGACGAGACGTCTTACTTACGAAAAGCAACAACGGAAATCCTTTACCTATGAATATTTCGTATCGCAATCTTCGTATTTTACTTTGAACCCTTGAAAATATGTTTTATATAAATAATAGTACCAACATTTTTATTATTTATTTTAATAAATTTCTAAAAATATCGAATAGCGCGTGATTTAAAATTTTTATTTTTTTATTATTATTATTATTATTTTTTTTTTTTTTAAATATTTTTTACGTTAATGGATTTATACCCATTTAAGTTTAATACAAATTATAAATAAAGCTGTATCAATTTTTTTTTTAATACTTGAAAATATTTAAAAAAATTATTTTATGATATATAAATGTTTTAATTTTAACAAGTGGTTTGAAATTTATTTGAACGTTATTCTTAAAAGTTGCTGCGAAAATTCTCAGTATTTGGGTATTGATCCCGGAGGAATATATATATAATCATACATATATATAGATTTGACCTTAAAAAATAATTTATGAAACTGATAAATAAAGCACAAGAATGTCTTTCGTAAATAATTAAAAAATTTTTTAATTACAAAAATATAATTTTATTTATTTTGCATTTACTTATGAAATTTGAAACGAATATAATATTTTGTAATATAAATGCTTTAATGTATCAAATGATAATGTCTCAATTTTGAATTATTGATTGCACACGTTATCATTTAAACATGTTTACGTATCCAAGTAGCGCAGCGCCTAATCTCATAACGTAAAATTGAGAAGTGGGAAAAGTAAAAAAAAAATAATAAATCGCATAATTTACAGCGAGGACAAATCGAGAAGCGTCATGAATACATTGATATCGAGAAAAAGGTGAAACGATAATGTAACATCTCAAATTCAGTGTAAAACGATAGGAGTCGATCGAAGCGCGCGTCGAGGCGAGCGAGAGAGAGAGAGAGAAAGAGAGAGAGAGAGAGAGAGAGAGAGAGAACGAGCAGAAGTCTCCGACCGAAATCCGAGACGAGTTGGGCGCGAGATAGAAAGCGAAAAGAAATAAAAAAAAACCCGCGCGGGAAGAAGCCGTTGTCTCTGCGAAACAGAAGGGACTCGATCGGAATGCAGAGAAGACGGACCGTCGCGTCACGCTCCTCGGCTTTCAATATGTACAATTTGTACGTATATATATACAAATACATACAGTGCGAGGAAACGAGGAGGACAAGAAAGCAGCAGCTCGAGTCAGCCGTGCGAGCCGTAAAAGATCACGTCGAGGAGAAGCGATGCTTCCATCCGCCTTCCTTTTCCCAAAGTCGATCCATACAGAATCGGTCACGAGTCTTCGCTCGGCCACCGCCGACGGTCGCTGACTTCTAAAACGGTATATACGACCCGTCTGTACCATGGATTTTACCGAGTATGCTTTTATACGAATACGTATGTATCTATATATATATATATATATATATATAAACGTCGTTCACCGATTGCTCCTCGATTTACTTGATATTTCGCGGGCGAAAAATGCTACAGTCAATTTGGGATATTGTATTGATTCGCTCTGGAATTTATGAGAATTGATTATCGAATTATCTATTATTGATAATTCTTTCTTATGCAATGTTTTTTTATAATAAGCATATTATTATGATTATTATTATTATTATTATTTTTTTTTTTTTTACATGATTAACGTATCGGAAATAATTTTATAATTTCTTTTTTTTAACGTAACTTTTTTATTGTGAATCGAGTAAAAGATCAATTTATTCATATCCTTATACCAGGTGTATATAACATACATATCACCGTTATATACTTAAAAGTTTTACTTCATTATCCATAATAATGTTACACATGTGTTAATTTTTAAATATTGCATTTTTTACAAGTGAAAAATTAAAGGAAATTTCTACTATTGATTGTAATTATTATCGTATAAAAATTTATTAAATAATAAGTAATAAATTTTGTTTTTCAATTGTAAAAATAATTCTCTTAAGTTCTACTACGTTATAAAGTAAGTTTTTAAACAATTTACAATCAACGTATTCTATAATTAAAACGGAGCAAAAATATAATCGTTGAAAAATGTTAGAAAATAATGAAAACAATCTCATGAAAAAAATAATTTTAATTTATGCCAAAATACTTTTATGAACGATAAAAAACAACCGGATGCATGAAAAACGAACGGGAACAAATAGATAATACTATAGATTAGGTACATATAAGAAAAATAAGGAAGGGGACTGGATTAAAGGTAAAGAAGAAATTGGCATATTTTTTGTGAACGCGCAGACACACACACACACACGCAAACACACACACACACACATACATATATGTATATATCGTGCAGGAGGTGTAGTCTCGGAGTTGTCTAGGCGATTTTTTTTTCAGCCGACGTAGCGAAAGAAATCGATTTCCGAGCGATTTCCGTCTCGCTGCGAGTAGATTTTACCAATTTCAATCAGCTCACGTGTGCGGGCGCTCGCTCGGGCGGGAGAAGCCGGGCGTGCGAGATTCTCGAGCCCGGCAAATAAATCTAAATAAACTCGGGCGGTCGAATACATCGGGGTATTCGCGCGCGTTCGCGTGGCGTACACCTTTAACGCGCCACGAACGCTGCGGGGATCGTTCGTTCTTTGCGCCCGATCCACTCGTGCGCTTGTTGAAAACGTGACGCTCGGAGAAATGATTCTACGGGAGATTCGAAAGTTTAAGAGAGAGAGAGAGAGAGAGAAAGGGATTGTACGTCGGTGTGTCGATGCGTTGGGGATGCGCGCGAATAAGGGAAAATGCGCGAGAGACACCAAAGAAAATATTACTCTTCATCTGTGAATTTCACCAAGACTGAGCTTTAATTTGAAGAAATTTATGCTATGTTAATGCGATAAGCGCAAAGAACGAAGGAACAAAAGGCTCCTCTGGTTATTAAAGGAATCGCTGATTTGACTGAGGTGACGGATTTTCGTTTTACTTAATCTGATTTATAGTTGAGCCCGTAAATAAGTTAGTGATTCGCCTTATTATTTCATCGTTCTTCGTTTGCTACACTTTCAAATAAGATTACCCTAATACTTATTAAAAATTGTTATTTAATTCACATCGTTCCATTGAATTCGATTTATTTAAATTACAGTTACGCGTAGATAAATGAAAAGCTTTAACATAAATCCGTATAATTAATATGTTTACCAAGACATTGGTATCTATAATTATATAATATAAGTATGAAAACTATGAAAAATTAATAATAATTACAATAAAAATTTAATTAAATTATTTAACACAATATCGGATCACGTGCAGGTTTAACATTGAAGAGTCATTCGATCGGTTAAATTAATTAGTCGTTTATTTTATACTTTAGAAAATTTTCATTGTGCTATAATTTATTTCTTAAACGTCACAAACAGATAATACTTATTTAAGAATACTATTTTTAATTCAAATTTTAAAGAAACATCAAAGTACATAAATGCGAAGTATTGTAATAAACTGTATAATTTTTTATTATCGAAAACAGCTTTTTCAGAGTAGATGATTGATCGAATCATTTTTGCGAGCAACGACGATAAAAAAATCTCACTAAATGCACTCGTACGTTGGATTTTCTTTAGGACTGAATTTAGCTGACCAGCCATGTTACTTCCTCCCTCCCTCTCTCTTTCTCTTTTTCTTTCTCTTTCTCCCTTCCTTACTTTTCAAACTGGCGGATACGAGCAACGAAGCTTTGGAGCTACGAACGTTTTTCCCCTTCGCAGAACTTACGACGGAATGGGCACAACCTTTTCTTTCTTTACTTGATTTCCGATGTTTCCCAGTGATTTAACATTTATCTCAGATTTTGAGGAGAAAGGAAAAGAAAGAGAAAAGGAAGATTTAGCTGATGTATATAAATAACTTATTTGATTTTTTATCTATTTTCTTTCAAATGTACTAAAATTTTCTCGTGTTAAGTGAAAATTCTACATTTTTAATTCTTATTATTTATTATTGGTCACATAAATATTATCATATACTTTATTTTACACCAAATATTTATTTTTTAAAATTTATTTTTATTAAAAGATAAATAAACTTCGTATTATATTAAAAATCAATAATTTCGCGATGAAAATAGAAACAATCATCGTGGAATACAAATAGAATCTGAGTTACGTATCTTTTAATTCGAAGATCACTGGGACTTTAATAATAAAAATTTTAAATCATTCATTATAAAACTTAGCTACTGAACAAATTTAAATAATAATAGTTAAAAACATTGCACTGAATTTATGATAATTGAAATTTACTAAATAAACAAATATCTTAGATAACCAA
Organism: Chalcis sispes; assembly: GCA_949987625.1. Lineage (NCBI taxonomy): Eukaryota > Metazoa > Arthropoda > Insecta > Hymenoptera > Chalcididae > Chalcis > Chalcis sispes. The sequence continues at coordinate 17,924,102 of OX465096.1, forward strand.
TATTCGACAATAGATATTTATCAAATCGTCCATGTACCTACATTATGTTATTGTTTTCTTCCTTTTAAAAAATTGAATTTTAATTTGATACAAACGATAAAATTACAAATTTATAAATACACGTCAAATATTATAGAATAAGCAAAATAAAAACGAAGAAAAAAAAACTGGTCCGATGCGATTGCGAATAAATGCAATCTACATTGATCGAACGCCTGAGTCGAAGACAATTCCATTAGTATTATCAGAAATAACAAAGTGCCGAGTAGCGCATGCCTATCTAGCGAGAGCTTTAGAGAATGAGAGAGAAGGAAAGGAAGGATTTAACCAAAGGAGGAGGGAAGAAGTGACTTACTCCTAAACCTATGAATTTCCGGGGCTAACATTCGGATGCCTTTGCCTCTCCTCTCCTTCTCTCTCTCTCTCTCTCTCTCTCTCTCTCTCTCTTCCTCTTCATCTCTCTTTCTCTGTCTCTCACTCCCTCTCTCTTACTCACCCTTTCTCACTTTCTCCCGATATTTGAATCGCGAGAAAAGGGAGTCCGCGGATATTGGTATCGTTCATTTGCTGCGATATCATCTAACGGTTAAATTAAACGCAGTAATACATTTAAAACGAGCGAGCGAGCGAGCGAAGCGTCTGTTAAAAGTTTGCTGGTTCGCGCGGGCTACTCGAAAATAATTTAATAAAAGGCCCTTCATTAACTAATTAGTAATCGGATCAGTATAAGAACGGAGTGGCGAGCGCGCATAAATTACTTTGCGTGATTTAAGGTGCTTCGTCGATTCTTTACTAACTTTATTATGTGTATATACCATCTTCCTGTATAATAGCTTTCTGTACTTATACGTTTATCAGTTTTTTTTTTTTTTTTTTTAATTAATTTTATTTCGTAAAATAATTGTTTGGTAGATGAAAATTTCGAATAATTAAACGTTAAATAATAGTAGGTTACGATTTTAAAAGTAAACAATTTATTAAATTTTTTTAATTTATTGAATTAAAATAGCGTATTTGATAAAAAAAAAGTCTTAATTAAAAATAATCGAATTAAATTACAGTTATGTACGATCAAAAAAAGGCTTAAACAAATTATACTTTTATATGTCCGTATTATATGTTTTAAATATATGCTTAATAAATATTAAACAAAAATAATTTGAAAATGAATAATAAGTTTAAATCACATCTCAGAGTTAATATAAAAATTATACGAGAAACATTAAAAGTTGCGATAAAAAATTTATTTATAGGTAGTAATTATTGTCTCATAACCGTTAAATTTTCCGTTAATCGAATTGTATGCTTAACAGTGTGATATTATAAATAAATAAATATTATTTTACAACACGATTGCATTTTATATTACAATAATATTGCCGTTATTTTAATTGCTCAATTTCAATGATAATAATACAATGAAAATTGAAGGAAGGGTATGTATATTATTTATATACATACTAAGAAGATCAATAAAGTAAATCAAAAAAGTATTTTCTTATCTAATAACTGAAAATTCGATCATACTCATAAGTGTGAGTGCGTTTATAATTATAAACGTGTAAATTTAAAAGAAATGTAAGTTAATTGAAAGCGATATCAATTAATTATTAAAGACAAAATAATAGTAAAACTTACAATGAATGACATGTTCAATATCATTTCTAAACGATTGTTTAACGAGCTCGCGAATGAATTATTGAAATTTCAAGCATAACCGTCAGATGGCGAGTTTAATGAGAGAAATTAAATCGTTCGTTGAAATGGTTGCGCAACAATAGAAGTAACTCCCCGTGTCATCTTGAGCATTTAGAATTTCGACGTTCGGTCGTGTAACATCTGTTCTATCGGTGTGTTAAGTTCCTTTGATATGGATTACGAGAATTATAACGATTTGATTTAGAGAGAATTGTGAGCGCAAGTGGTTTTAATCACAGGATTTTATAAAATTGATATTAAATTATCAGTTAAAGAAAATTATTTATTATTTAAATTTTTTAAATGACTCAGGATTAATAAAAAAAAAAAAAAAAAATCAATTAATTTTTTAAAAACTTTAAATTAATTGAAATATGTTATTTATGATTATTAAATAAAAAAATTAAAAAAAAAAAAATTCATTTATTTTAAAGAAACAATTTATTTAAAATGACATTTTAATACTTAAAGAAATTATTGATAATACATTTTTGTGAATACGATGCATCCCTTGTTATTTATTTAAAATATCTTTATGTTCAACATTATGAGCTCATTTTGTTTTAAATGTCGTTTATAATAATTACTTGTGTGTGATTAAATCTCGTCACCTGTTGATTTTTAAATATTACATTAGTAATCTTCATCATTTTTACTTTATATTAACATAGATTAAAACGTGCAAATTGTTTCATTTAACATCGTGTGTAATATTTTCTACAACGTTTGAAAAAAAAAAGAATAGAAACCTTTTTTCTTTTTTTTTTAAACAGCATTTTCTCATCAAGTACAATAATGTGAGTATGAAAATACCGAAACAGAAGAGATATGAAAAGCTCGCAGATTTTTCATTAACGAAAAAATTAAAATTTCACGATGCCAGATGCACGGTATTTTATTATTCACGGAATTTTAAATACCAAAATCTGTTAAAATTTTAGGATCGTTGTAGCCGATGAGCATTTTACGAAAAATTAAATATTTATCCGGCGTTGGTAGGAAATCGATATATTCGGGTGCTCGATAGATCGAGGTAAAAAAAAAAAAAAAAAAAACCAAAAAAAAAAAAGGGAAGCAAATTTTTTTCTCGTTATTTGTCTCGCGCTCGCGGTAAATCGACTAACGGAAAAAAAAATAGCCGTACGAATTCGGTAATAATAAAGGTAAGCTGGCGGGGAGGAGAGATTCAACGGCGGGCTGAAATGAACGGATGATGTAGAAAGAAAAAAGAAGGGGGTGGAGGTGCGATTTTAATTAACAAAACGCGCGTCGATGGCCGACGCTTTTAATTGAAACCGCGCTCTAGTAGACTGACAACCTAATTTTTGACGATCCAAGTTAAGCGCGCTCGCTTGGAAAATCTCGACTCGGAACATTCGGCAAATCGACGTTATTTTTAATTTGTCTTCTCGCGAATTTGAATATTTCGAAATTTTCATATTTTATGCGGCTAGTTTTACAAAATTTTTTTTTTTTCGTATTTTATCTTAATTTTTCCTTCGTATAAAGTAATATACATCGATGCAAGAAATAATATATATTATAATAAAAGACGATTGAAAATATCAAAATTTAATTTTATAAGTGAATAATATTTTTGACGTTAACAATACATATAATAAATATCTGATTGTTAGTTTTACATATTTATCTTCGTTTTATAAACTTAATTTTCACTGTGAAATAAATTATGATTAATTTCACAAAAAAAAATATGGTTTACCTTCGTAAAATAATTTTCCTTTTAAGCTATATCTAATCTAATCGTATAATACAATACTGAAACTTTTTTCGTTTCTTGAATAACAATAATTTATAAGTGTTTTATACAACATAAGTTAAACGTAACTCGCGTTAATAAAAATATCCCATTCTTGCTTCGTTTTAACAAGTTCTTTATGCCATATTTTGTCATGTTCTATTTCTCATTAAATCAGCTTTTAATTTTATCAACAAACTCTCTTTTAAGGCTTATCCAGAGGTCTTTTTTTTATTTTAATAGTTTTCCAAAGATCTCGATAATAAACATTCTATAATTTTATAAATTTCTTGGTAGTATTTGAATTTTATTTTACACCTTAAACATATTCTTTTAAACAATATAATTCGGAAGATTTTAAATTTATTTTACATTTTTATTTTAATATATATTTTAATAATAAAATTTTCTGATAATAGCTGGAATCCTAATTGTTTATTATTAGGGCATCGTAAAAATATGCTCTCTTCATTTGTAGCCTTCTTCTGATTTTAGTTTACGCTACTTCGTATCGTTTGCTTACTACTGCAATGAGATATTTAAGTTTGTTTACCCGATTAAATACTACGTTGGCTACTTTTAAATGCTTCACTTAATGCTTAGTCAATTTATGCGATCATGTACTTTGATTTTTATTATTTTTTTTTTTTTTTTATATTTACTTTTAATGTTGCTTTTTTTTTCCTTTTTTTTTCTTTTTAATTAAAATTTACGTTTTTCTAATTGTGGCAAATTTTAAAGTCTGCAGATTAGTCTTAATCATTTGCATATACCAAAAGTTGTCTTGTTCATATTATAAATATAGTAGTGCACTCATAGTCCGAATTAGCGAGTTTTTGTTCATAAACGACGGTATATGTACATAGTATTCATATGTATAAGTTATGCATCGGTAATTGATAACTTCGCGAATTTTATCCGCAAATTGAATGAAACACTTTAATTATTGTATTTTACAAATAATACCGTGTTTCCGAGAAACATTGGTCGTGAGAAGAAGAGAAACAAGCTCTCGCGTCTCGTGCAAGCTACGGAAAAAGAATCGGATATCTAACATATAGTGGGTAGATTGTGATCTTGCGTGTGCACATATACATGTGCGTGTATGTAGGTGAACCTAGAACTGCTTCCTGATAATTTAGCTTCGCATATTGTCATCTAGCCGCGAAGTTGAGCACCGATATCGTCAAAATAGATCGGTTGCCGTGGCCCGCAATAGAAGGCCCGCAAACCCCTTAGATCTATCGGCAGGCTCAAGATTATCGATTTCAGCTGCTCCTATGCACACGCTGCGCTTTGATCGCGCGCTCTTACACGTCTCGCGTCTTGCTCTTGATGAAAGCGCTCGTGGTAAATGTATCTTTTAGCGTTTATGCGTATACGTAATTTCTAAAGATAAACATTTATCGTCGTTAGAGTCACGCGTTTAGAAATTTATTGCGCGTATCCGTAATTCAATTAAAATGTAAATCTGCAGTAGAGTAATCTTAAAACAATTTAATTCTTATTTACTTTCTTATAACTTTTCTCTTTCTGTTCCCACTAATTATGATTTCAAAACAAGATAAAGAGTTAAAAATAGGTAAACGTTATTTAAATAAATTGCGCAGGTCAAACATTTTTTACCTAAAAATGTTTCATTCAAAAGCTGTGTCCACGTCTCGAAATAGGCACGTCAAATCAATTTTTTTCACAATACCATCCCATTATTTTATTAACAAAATAAATAACCATGTCGAAAAAATAATTTGCAAATAAATATTATTTAACATACAAGCTCGGATTACATCAACAGCTAGGGCTCTTTGAGCGCGAACGCGGAGTGAATAGCGAAACAAACACAGCGAGTGTGTGAGAGCGCAAAGGCAGATGCACACCACTTATCGATACTCGTGCGCTATTAAGGAAACAAATATCATCGCGATTCACGGATATGTGCGCAAGCATTATATCTCGCCTCCGAATGCGTCAATCACGGCATCGGACTGGAGAAGCGACCTCGACGGCATACGCGCGGTGAGAGCGGATGGCTCGCGGTGCCTTTATTACTCCCTCGATCGTCAGATATAAACCAACCGCGCATGTTTGTGTGCGCGTGTGTCTATGTGTTTGTGTGCGTATACTCTCATCTTTCTCACTCTCTCTCTCTCTCTCTCTCTCTCGCGTTCGCTCGAACTGCAATGACCTATGGATACACATACGTTGCCGTCGAATATCTGTTTACGCAATAGATGCAGTGTAAACTTTGAGCGTGGTTAAAGATGAAAAGCCGTTTGTTGTAAAAAAATTTGCTAATTGTCATACCGATCGAAGACTTTTTTTATACGTTCGTTATTAAGATTATTAAGCACATTTTATTGTTATTAAAAAGCAAAATATGAAAAAAATCGAATTGATCAAAATTATCATAATATTAAGTATTATTAATTTCAAATCGGAACTATAAATTATTTTTCAATCAAAAGTTGACGCGCTAATTTCATTTAGTTTGTACGTACTTTATAGATGCATATTAAGATGAAATAAGTATAGATATAGATAAAATGAAAAAATTAAAGAAATGGTCTGTAAAGAAATGAGCTCACAGAGCGTTATTCCTTTTCGCTGATAATAATTAGTTTTACAAGGTAAAAAAATCTCATGAAAGATAAAATTATGTTAGCTATTGAAGAAATATGAGCAAAAATAAGCGCTAAAAAAGCGGAATATAGCGAGTGCGAGAAGAAGAGGGAAAAAAAGAGAGATAGAGAAGAAAAACTTATCGAGATATTCGAAACGCGCGGCGTCGTCGCATAGGGCGCGAGCTGCTTGGCACTCCTCGCACATCAGATAAATTTTCAATCGGGCAAATTCTGAAAAGACGACCCCTCTTACCAATGCTTCCGCCGCTGCTCGCTCGTCCTCTCTTTCCATTTCACATCTTGCGAGAGCTTTTTTTTTCTTTTTCTATCTTTCTCTCTCTCTCTCTCTCTCTCACTCTCATTCGTTCTCTACCATTGCAGTAGTAACAGCAGTAGCAGCAGCAGCGAAGCTCTCCTGCCTCGAACAAGTTTAAAAATCGATGCAGTGTACCGTATGCGATGGGCCACGAAGCTGCCGTGCCGCCGTCGTTGCTGCTGGAGGCGCGCCGTAGCGCTGACGAGTTCTATCTCGTGAATAGGGAAAATGGTACGTAAGCTACAAATAGCACGATGCGTGCGAAAAGTGCAAATTTGGATTTTTCCAATGTCGCTGTTGGCGCGAAAATCCCGTTACCCTGCGACGACCCCCTAAAATGAGAAATAAGTTGGATAAAAAAAGTATAAATAAATAAGTAAATAAAAAAAAAAAAGCAAGCGTAGAAAGGGATAAAATTTTGAAATTCCCTTTAGAGCTGCAAAACGTGGCGTCGATCGTTTGCATACGATTTTCATATCATTAACGAAGGTAAGATATCCCTGTTTGTCGAATACTCATTATATTAATATAAAGTCGAGCAATTTCTATAATTGGATTTGATAAGTATTAATATTGCTGAGGGATACTTTTTATAAGATTTCGTACAGTTTTATAATCTTCATTGCATTGTTAAGAAGCGCGTGGAAATTAAATAATGATATTTTTTCATCTAAAAAAATGTGTACATTAAGAAAACTAGAATATCATTAATAGAAAGTAGAGTTTAATAAAATTTTCAAAAAGTCAAAGTTAATTTTATTCCGCGTAACGCTGTAATTATTATTAGTTTCAATAACGTAAAAAGAAAGATTAAATAAGCATTTTATATAATAGTTTAAAAAAAGAATATTTAAAATTTAAATATATACTTATATTTAGAACTATAGAATTTATAACATGTGGTGGAAATAAGAATTAGATACTAACAAATGTGAATGCGATTGCAATTTGTAAAACTTATCGTATGTAAAAGAAAAAAGATAAAAAATTATATTGCTCGAGAATAAAATATTTGTGACTACAAGCACTTATTACTTTTCTTACATCTATATCTCCGATAAGCCTTCTTAGTATTCCAGAAGGTAACCGTCGTGCAGCCAATATCCCAGTACACAAAATAGCCATTAATGAACTTTTCCATTATCCTCCTAAAAAAGCCAACGGAAGAGAGATAGAGAGAAACGTAACGGAGAGCGGGAAAAGCAAAGAGGAGTGAAAGAGAGAGAGAGAGAGAGGGGGGGGGAAGAGAAAAAAATAGTTAAAACAATCGGACCGACGAAGGTGTACAGAAAGTCACTTTATACCTTTTCGAAGGTACACCCTCGTATCCGGCAAAGGAAGAGAGGGAGGAAGAGAGGGAGAGAGAGGAGCGTACGCCTTCGGAAAGAGAAGCGGCAGGGTTCGAGAATTCGAATGCAGGCCACGTAGACGGTAAAACGCCCCCATGATTCAATTCGCATCAGCCGGCACCCCCTCCGCCCTCCGGCTTCGCATCCCTCCGGTTCTCCCTTTACTAGCTTCTACTCCGCGCCCTCTCTATCTCCTCCGTCTTCTTTGCTCCTTTTGGCTTTCCTCCTTTTCCCGTCTACTACCTGTCTCTCTTCTCCGTTCTCTCTCTCTCTCTCTCTCTCTTACTTCAATACTCCGCGGTTGCCTTCGACTTTCGAGCATCGACGCACCACCCTTCATCCGTGAAGACACTCCTTCCCCTCTGCCCCCTCGTTTCCTCTCTTCAACCAGCCTCTTCGCCCGACTATATACTCTAGACACACACCGCGCACTACTGTGTCAACTCGCTACTTACTTCAATTGTCTGGCTGCTTTTCTCGCGAAATTTCCTTTCTTTTCTTCTTTCGCTAACGCGCTCCTCTCCCTCCTCCTCTCTATTCCTTTTCCTCTCTCTCTCTCTCTCTCTCTCTCTCTCTTTCTCTTTTCTGCTCTTATAGCCTAGTTCTTCTCTTCTTTTTTCTTCTCTCTCTTAGCTTCTCCGCGTCTCGCCTCTTCCTTTTCATTCGGCTCTATGCTACTATTTCTTCTTCTACTTCTTTTATCGCATTTTACATTATGGGCCTGTTTTGGTATTCACTCTTCTACCTTACTTGAGTACACATACCTCGTACTGGCTTCACTCGCTGGCTGTGACTATGGCTGCATATTTAATATTCTATAGAATTTTGTTAAATTTATTTCTTATTTGTCTATTCGATTCGTTCCCCCCCCCCCCTTCGATTGTGCAGTTTTTTCTTCAAATAAACTTCCAAAGGGTGATATTTTTTTTATCATATAATCTCATTACGTGGGTAGTTTGATAATTTTATTTTATTTTAAAGATTTTTAATTTTATTGGCTTAAATTTATTTTTGTAATTTCAAATTGTAAGGTATCACTATATTGTTCTTTTTTGTTTTAATTTTTAAATGTAATTTTATACATTTGATGCTATAAAATATGTATTGACTGTTCGAAATAAGAATTTTTAAACAGATTCTCCGATTGCATCAAAAAATTTCTTATTAATAAAATTTTAAAAGAATTACACTTATTTATATATTACATTTAGACAATAATGTAGTTAGTTAAGAATTAACTTGTATGTTATTTATTGTATTAAATAACATCATTTTAATCATGTTTTTTATGACAATGTCATAAATTTAAATAAATTTCCAATAAATTGTTGTTAGTATCAAATATTTGACAGTAAAATCATTAATTATCTTAAAAAGAAAATTACCTATGAATATCATATTTTTGTGCTTTAATCATTGTAAATAAATATTATATTAGAATATGTAATAAATAATGTTCAATATTTTAAAAAAATTTATGTTAAATAATGTTTTTTTTTTATTATTTCTAATAAACTACAAATACTTTCATTAAACACATTCATTACTGATCTAAATTAATGTAATTAGGGTTTTGCAAAATGACAAATTTTTCAAATTACAATTAAAAACAAATTTTTTTACAATTAAAATTTACAATTTTTAAAAATTTAATAATGTTGTTACCTTCCTGTTGATACAAATGAATTCCGGATGTTACATTATGTTTATGCATCAGTTTACATGCGAAAGTGTAAAGTGATACAGTTTAGGGTATTTAGTGTTAAATGGTTAGGCGGGGATCAAACAAATATCAATTAACTCATACTATCGTATTTCACTTTGATATTAATAATACTAATACTTCATTAAGTTTAAATGTTAAAACAATGTTACTTAATAACAATTGCATTATATGAAATATTTGACATTATTTATAAAATAAAATCAAATTTTACAAATATTTAAAATAATTTAATTTATGTACGCATAATAGGATCTATATAAATCAATGTTATTTATTAAAATAACTTAGTAAATATCTCTATTTTGATACAATTGAAAGTTTATCTTCCATAAAACGTAGATATAGTCAACATTTGAAATCATCTGATTTACAATTAGAAATTTTTAATATAAACTGTGAATATGAAATACGTTTAAAAAAATTCTATTAAAATTTTGAAATATTATACTTTAATTAAAATAAATTGAGCTATTTTAATTTTTTTTTTTTTTAAACATCAGCTAAAAATGTTACGCCGAACTAATTGACGTTGACATGTTCGCGCATACAATTTTAAAACAACACATTTTTATTTACTTTTATCGATAACTTTGTTTTATAATAAAATCAGTCATTATTTATCAAATATTTATTGATGATCTCTGCAAAGAGACGACATAATTTCGCAAATCGTAACTAAATAATTCAAATAAATCTAGTAGCTGAATTAAATAAGAGAGTAGCCATAAGTATACTTTATAGATTTCATCGAAATATGAGTAAGTAATTAAGCAAAAGTGATAACGGAGCACGGAAAAGAGGTACTTTATTGAAAATCAGCAGCAATTCGAAAGGGCCAGCGCGCGACGTAATGAATCAAAGTAACACTCGGGAAGCTGCGCAAGCATCCGCGCCAAGTGAGCGTTTATATCGCAGGGAGAGTCACGTTTCGGTCCAAGAGCCACTTTCTCCAAGAGGGAGAAAGGGCCGGTTAGAGGAAGAGAGAGTGAGAAAGAGAGAGAGAGAGAGAGAGAGAGAGAGAGACGGCGCTAGTATATCCTCACCAGGAACTACTTAATCCTTTTCAAGATTATTACGTATAACTAGCTGGAAATTGCGTTACGCGATCCTTTATATTCCGATAACTCGAAGGAAATCGCTCTATTCTTCTATTCGTTCTTTTTATTATTTCCCCCCTTTTTTTTCTCATCCCTCTTTCTATATTTTCTAGCAATGTCCAACGAGCAAAAATGTGCATGTTACACGCGCGTTATATCGGGGCCAATTCGCACCCCGTAAACGTATCGTGCGACACGTGTGCGTGTGCTTCGGGTTCTTACAGCCTTCTTTCATCCCTCGTATTACCCTTGAATAAAAAAAAAAAAAAAAAAAAAAAAAAAAAAAATGCTGAGCATTATATTGCGCTTCTTAACCGAGGGGTGAAAAAGACACCGTGTCAACGAAAAAAAGCCCTTTATAGCGACGCTGGTTATCCGTTTTTACGACTCGACAACCGTTGCGCATTAAATGATTTTTATCAATATGTTTTTCTTCTTCTTCTTCTTCTTTTTATGATACCGTCAATTTATAGATCTTACCTCCGTTTGGAATTTCAAATGCTTTTGTAAAGAATGAAGATACTAGCGATAAGAAATTAAGGGTTTTTTTTTCGAGAAGTATACTTTGAAGTTTGAAAATAAAATCTATAAATAAAAATATAACAAAATATAATTTTCTTTGTTTAAAGGAGGATTGAAAGAATAATAAATAAATATTACGATAATATATTTTATAAAAATTTTGTGTTACCAGGTCGGATAAAGGTATTCCTAATTTTCACAACTACTTTCGATGCAAACACGTTTACAGACTCATACACGTGTATCTTGTTATCTCTCTCAAAGGAAGCATTTGACGGTCCTATGATGATCCTTTGCTGTTGCCGTACACACTTTCACCGTACTCACGTTCTTTTATATTTACCGTGTTGAAAAAATAGCTACATATCTCGGTGGTTAAATAACATTTATTTTTTATTTATAAAGAAAAAAAAAATAAATAAAACGCAATATAAAAATAATTGATTCATTTTATTGTTTTATTTTCTCATACATAATATTCTTCATATATTTGTTTTAAAAGGAATGTATCAGCTTTGCTACTAATGCAGCTATATACATTTAAAAATATCACTATAATGTATAAAATAAACGTTTGGTTTTCATTGTTTGCATAAAGTTATTATTTTTTATGTTTATTTACTTTTTTTTTTTTTTTATTTATAAATAAATAGAGTTGAGATTCTATGTATAACATAAATCACTAGCTGTTTCAGTTGTGAGAATACAAATTAATAAAAAAGGTACAACAATCAAACAAGTTAGAATGTAACAGTCATGAGTTTATAGAATAATGAAAATTGGATACACGTAAATGAAATGTAAAAAAGCAAGAAAAAATTAAAAAAATATGTTCGACGGGTGTTGCAAAAATCGATCGTGTAAACCGTTTTTAAAGTATACTAAACGGTATATGATAAATCTAACTAATAATTAAACTTATTAACAGCTTGACAAATCTACGAGTATCAATGATAGATTTCCGATTCAGGTTTATACAACCGAGATCAATATGTAAAATGATAGTATTTGCAAACAAAAATATTTTTGAAACTTATAAGTTAACAAAATTAAGTAATTCAAAGGCATTCGCATGTTTTCTGAACAATTGAAAGAAAAAAGTACGTAGATTAAATAATAAATTTTTTTAAACGATGTTGAATCAATAACCATCAATTTAAGGTGAGTAAGTTAGAGCGAGTTTCACAAAAGTTTGACATAATGCAGAAAATATTTTAGTAATATTGAAGTCTTCGCTCTATTAAAATACGTGTTAAAAAGAGATGTAATATTTACCAAGATTAATATTTGCTATATCAGTAAATAAAAAAAAAAAAAAAAAAAAAAAGAACTTTGTGTATCAATATTTACTTGTAATCTATTGAAAATTTAATTAGATAAATTATGAATTATGAAATTATTAACGAATAACGAAAGAAAAGGCACTTTAAAAGAGTAAAATCTCATTAAAAAATCTCATTTCGTCGATGAACAATCGCTTCAGCGAGTTCATACTAGCATATCAAAAAAGATTTCTAATCATCCGAACGATGGCAATTTTTCTCTCTCTGTTTCTCCCTCGGCACTCGCAGAATTCGAGACGCTGACATATATCTCATACCAGGGAGCCATATGAAACCTATGAACGCGTCATAATTCTATTCAATAAATAACCCGAAGGTACGCGCCGGTCACGTTCCTACGTGTCCAGCAGTCGCGTCGATTCCTCGGCTATATTGCCGTATCGTCCTTCTGCAACGTCACGCGCATCGCAATATGCGCGCGAGTCCGTGCGGAGTCTACTCTCGCGCCGAAAAAAAAAAAAAAATAAAAAATAAAAAAAAGAAATAAAAGGGTAGGTCCAAGCTCGCGGCTAAATAACGTAAATAAAAGAGAAGAGAAAGCGAATATGGTGGTCGAAGCTTAATAACGGACTCTCGCACAAGTTTCGGTATTCCGTTTTCTCTCTCTCTCTCTCACTCTCTCTCCTATTTTACGTTAGCGCACTTGAGGGATTTTGAGTTATGATCGGACGCGGTCGTGAGATTTCACGAAGGAGTCGGACGCTAGGCTAATGCGGTAACGTTGCTTCGTCCGTCTCTTTCTCATCCCTGGACGGGGCGTTAATAATTTTGAATTCAAAACTCGACTTTCGCGAGAGAGAGAGAGAGAGAAAGAGAGAGAACGCCTCCTGCATCCGTTAACGCGTAAACGCTTACCTCCTTGGTGTGGCTTTGGCTTTTAGATGCTTAGCGGCACGAGAGAGCGTAAGTTCAACGGCCCGCTTCGGCCTCGTTGAATACTTCATCTTATATTTCGCGTTTGTTGCGCCATTTCTTCCTAGAGAATGCAATCGAATGTCTGTTGAAGGAAACGCGAGACTCCAAAGAATCTTTGGATTTTGCGCCGCGCGTGTTTACGTGCGATGATTATCAAATTATATTTATTCGATGACGATAAATTTATTATCAAATATCAATATGGTATCCTGTACGATATGATGTAATATAAATTATTTCAAATAAATTATGTTTATATATACATTTGTTATTTTGTAAATTTTGAATGCCTATGCAAATTTAAACGAAAGATATAAACATAATATACAAAATTTGAAAGATAAGACTATATTTTAATTCGAATATCGATCGAGTTTCGAGGGTTGATGGATGTTTGTCAAAACGGTAAAAGAAGTAATATTTGTTTGCGATTCAGACATCGTCCACGTAACTTTGAAACAAGAAAATTTTATAGGTTTTTTCGAAAACAGCCCAAATTGAATAATTTTTAATATGTATATCATACCCGTAAGTACGAAACTTAATATTTTCTTTTCCTGCATTAGAACTTGTAATAATTATTCGTTTGTTGTCATAGTTTATTAACCCCTACACAGTTAGACAAATATAGTTTACGTGACTAATTAATGCTTTTAAAGTTCATTTCCACAGTTAATTACGCGTAATAACGTACATGCTGTCAAAGATTTAAATTATAACTCGGCATGCAGGTGATTAAGCAAGTTAGCTTACAGCTACTTAGGGACATATTTTAAGTTGCTTCTTTGTGGTAAAACGGAGAAATCCACCAAAAACATCTATTTTCGCATTAATTTTTATGTTTTAATATGTTTAATTTGTAAGAAATAATTATACAAATAATTATACAAGTTTACTTTTTTTTATTCTTTTTTTTTTTTTTTTCATTTTGTATTATTATTACGCACAAGGTATGTTTTCAGTAAATTAAATTATTTTAGTTTTTAAAACATTAATTATTCATTGATATCGATCGTAAATTTATCGAATAAAGAAATCATGGAAGTATTTTAATATTTAAAAGTAGAATGATAGGTAAAAAGTCACACCTAAATATAGAAAATATTAAAATCAAAGATTTAAAGATTTATTTTAGATGCATAAATATTAATTTGATTTCAATACTCAATGAATACCGGAAACAATAACAGCGTTAATGTATGGTTTTATTACTTTATTAATTGAATGGCAGAATTCATAATTATCTATTTATTTTATTTATTATTATTTATAAGTAAACATAATATCGCCATAATTAGCTCATTAAATATTTTATGAGAAGAATGATATAGATATGTAGAATAATTAAAAATATACTTATTCCAATCGTTTTAAATTAATTTTTTTCTCAAGTCTTTATTTTGATAGTTTATTTTTGCAAGAAGATAATTCTGATGAACCAGAATTTTTGATTGTTTTACATTCTGGATAAATTTTTTTGGTTGAAAGTATATTGCATTTTTTTTTTTATTTATTTTTTTTTTTCTTTTAGAAGATTGAAGATATAAGGAAGAAAACGACTCCGTATGGATACAAAATTCAATTCTGTCGCGTATACTCTGTACATACAATGCAATTCACGCGACAAGTTTGGAAGAGCTAAGGTAGAAAGTATTTTTGGAAAGAATTTTTCATATGCGCAAGACTTTATTTACAGAATAAATATTTACATATTATTCACTTTAAACAGATTTTGAACGACATTATTATTTTTTGTAATTGGTTTCTATAAAAAAATTTCTCTACAATCGTATTATCCGTATTAGAATTATTATTTAACATCGTGAAGAAATTTTTACTAATACTTTTATTATCAGTCTTCGAGATACTTGATGTAAATATTAAAGCGAGATGTAATGATGTATTTTTGACGATTATTTTTAATAAATTCGACGATATCTTATCTCTAAGGATTTTAATCTTATATACGTTACAAAATCCTTACTTTACTTTTTCATAATAAAGAGATGAAAAAAAAAATAATCTCTTTTTTACAAAAGTAGAATAAAAATGTATACTTCGAGATGTTCATTATTTAAAAATAAAAACTCGCTTTTTCTTTTAAACATTCATACGTAAATAAATTATTTACATTTGCATCGGATAATATCTTTCCATCTGATAAAACATATCATGCATAGTAACACACTTTATATTTGTTGCACCCAATACGAACGTTTTTTTTTTTTTTTTTATTTATTAGTAAACTTTAACTCGTACAAAAACTCGCGTTTCTCTTAACTAAACCAATTCAAGAAACATAATATCGATGAAACGTAAAGAGCGTTCGAAATTCAGTTGAGGAAAAAAAGCGTTCAAGCTCATCTTTAATATTTAATCCGCGATCTTATTTTTGCTTAACGATAATATAAAATGTAGATAATAGTTCGAGATATATACGCGGCTATTCGTTATGCGCATCGCATCATTTAGTATACCGAGGATATATATATATATATATATATATATATATATATATATATATATATATATATATATGTTTTTTTTTTTTTTCACATATCTCCGATGGCGTATAGTCTTTCGAGTCGCGCACTCGATGAATGAAAAGGAGTCAGTCGGGAAATCAGCTTACGAGCCTACTCGACACCTGCCAGCTTCTGATTCGCGCTAACGCCTGCGCGAGTATACGCTTACGTGTGCGCCTCGTTCCTTTTGTATCGTCCGCGAAATACCGCATGAAAATTTTGTTTTTTTTTTTTTTTTTTTCCTTTTTATTTTCCTTTCAGTTTTATACAATACGAATGTGGCATGATACATTTTATTTTCAGTTCTGTTTTCTTCGTGTAAGTCAATGCAAACATGCGGATACACATATTTTTAACGATGTTGACGAGAAGGATTCTTGATAGATTTCGATATTTTTTATAGTTTTATAAAGACATTAAGAAGATTAAGCTAAATATATTTTTGAATGCTTATTATTTGAAATAAAAATTAGTATAAACGCATTAGGACTGCCACAAATATTTATCCGTTTTCTCATCTCTCTATACTTATAATTTAAATAACTTCTAGCTACGATCTGTCAAGAACATTAATTTATTTTGGTTATCACGATGAATGAGGTGTGAATTGTTGCATTGTCATTGTGAAACAATATTTTTTCCAAATGCGGCTATTTTTTCTCACTTTCATCATATAAACCGTGTAAAATATTTGCGAAATGCTTAGCGTTGATTATGCTTAATCGATTGTCTTAAAAATGAAAATTCATGGTTTGCCAGAAAATTGAATTACGTCTTTGTATTATTGGAAGCCGTCTTTTTAACCAACTATTTGGTTTTTTTTTTTTTTTTCGGTTTTTATTTATATATGTATACAAAATTTACAATCTACGATTATCTAATACCACTTTATGCAATTATTTTTAATTATTTGTAACATACTAGACTCATTTGTCAGACTCTGCGATATTTGTATTAACGGCGTATGACCTTGTTTAAACTCTGCAATTATATTCTTTACATATAGTATGCGATAACGAAGACTTTTTTAGAGTAAAGTTTAGCTCAACATTGACACATTGGCTGGACAAAGATCTTTCAAATAAAAGAATGGCACAACGTGACAAAAAATAAATTTTCCAAATATGTTAACTGCGGCTTTTGCTATCCATAGCTGTTAAAGCAATGTTAAACAAAAAGTTGCCTTTAAACTTAACAAATGATTAAATGAATAAACTTAATAAATTAACAAAGGAAAAATATTATTTTAAATTATTTTAAAAAATCTTAAAATAATTTAAATAGTCACTTGGTATTTTTAACCATATTATGTCAGTTACTTTTGCAAATTTATCGAACACCCAAATTGAATCAAGAATCACGCGACGGCGCTAAATTTGTTTATTTCAGAAAAAGATTTTAAATTTTTTAAATAAAATTTTTTTCATAATTTCATAAAGAATATTCTACATTTTATGAAAGAAAATTGCGAGATTAAAAAAATTAACGGTTATTTCAAATATTTATTCATAGCTAAGTTCGAACATTTTTTTACAATTTATTATTTGATGAGATGCTTCTAATCGAAAGAATTTGAAACAAAATTAACATTTTGTCTCAATGAATTTTCAATTTTTTGCGGAGAATAGATGTTTGTTTAGAATTTTAGTGCATAAACAATTTGTCAAATGTATTATTTTACATGTATAATGAACTACAGTCTAGCCTGTGATAATAATATCAATTTTAATTTTGATTAAAAGTAATTTTATTTAATATATATTAGTAATATCAAGATAAATTTTTTAAAAATAAAATTTTTAAACTTTTTCAAATTTAACTAAAAAATAAGTTATATATTTTTGAGAAAGTTTTAACTTAATATACTGTAAAAAGAATATAATTATGTAATCAAATGATATATACATTTTATAAAGTATCTTATTAATTCATCATCGATATGAAACATAAAATTGATTTGAAGTACTTCACGGCTATGTATATTTTAATCAAGCATCATTCGTTTTACTACTTTAGTTTGATAATGTTATCACTTACCGTTTTCCGTTTCACACAATTGGTTGAAACCTCTTTTTTTTTTTTTTAATCACTAAATGATATTTTATCCTTTCTCCAGTCTGTCCTCACTGCTACATCATCCATCCCCTACTTTTTTTTTTCACATCGCATTGAAGCCCGAAATTTCGATTAAACGGGATTTCGATAGGCGAATCGCACTCGCGGTATATCCCGAAGGGAAATTTGCCGAATGTTGGGAAAATGGAGAAGAGAGTGAGAGAGAGAGAGAGAGAGAGAGAGCATGAACGATACCGAACGGAACACGTGGGGCCAGAGTCATTGGCCGTTCGGCCGGGATAATGCAAAATGAAATTGTCACAATAATCGTCGATACACCGCGACCGGATAAGCCCCGACAAGTATCGAATCGCTCTGGCGCCTGGTGTATATGTGAATATAACCGTGTGCGCCTTCTCTATATCTATGCACTTGCTCTCGTATCTTGTTCTCTCTCTCTCTCTCTCTCTCTCTCTTTCTCTCTTTCTCTCGTTCTCTCTCCCTCACCATCGATGTCCCATGTTCCCCTATGGATGCGCATTCGCCACTTAGGCTTGCTTCACACTTGCCAAATCAAAATTAGTTTAACGTTCGAACGATCTTTTTTTTTTTTTTTTTTTTTTTTTTTTGGTTTGCTACATCGATCGTTAATTTAATAGAATAATTTAAGTGGACCATTTTTTAAAAATAAGTATTAAAAATAAAAAAAAAAATAAAAATAAAAATCATTTTAACGGAAATAGTTACTCTTTTTTTAATTTGTTTCAATTAATCGAAGAAAAAATTTGTTAAACTGTCTTTAAATTTTATTTTCGCAAGATTAATGTATTATTTATGTATGAAAATGCACATAATACATTATATTAATAATCAATTTATTTTTGAAATGTGACTTTTTTTAAAATTCAATCGAAACATTGATTCTAACATAGTTCAATTGTAAAAAAAAACGTGCTTAATATTCGAGCAAACACATATGCGCATTCCTTTATATTTAATTTAAACAAAACTTTAAAAGTATCTAAAATCTAAACCATAGTTATCGCCATTATTGAGAGGTAGCTCTCGTGTTCGGCCGAAAATTAGAACGGATAAATTTTTGAAAATTGGAAAATAGGCTATAAACATAGTCGCGTATACGCCAGTCGGGCAGACGGCGAGCTGCTAAATGCTAAGCCTAAATGAAGTGAGCAGCAGGCCATTACTAGGCTGATTGCACGGGATTGGAACAGCCCGACAACGTAACGGTTTCACGTAAAATCTGGATAAATCTGCAATCTGCAAACAATGCCCAAAATTTCAAGCCGTAAACGATTACAATTTTATCGCTCTACTGTATATATATATATATATATATATATATATATATATATATATATATATATGTGCATGTCGAGTGAACGATCTCCCTTCGCACTTGTATGAAAAAAAAAAAAAAAAAAAAAAAAAACGCGCAACGATTTCCTCACATTCAACTGCGTTGCGCACCATGCATATTCATGGTCAAGCCGCGTTGTACGCTTTTTTCGAATAAAAAAAAAAAAAAAAAAATAAAAAAAAAAGGAAAGAAATATTCTCCACGCGAGGTATCAAGTGCGCGCGTGTAAAGCGTAAACAACGTCGTCGATAAAAGAGTACCGAGTGATACAGAAAGATATAGAAAAAAAAAGAAGGAGAAAGAATTTTAGAGAAGCGACGCCTTTCATCACGGTTAATCCTTTTTCTACATACGGCCTTTCGTTCTGCGTATACGTACGTATGTATATATGCATATAACGCGGAGGTACAGGCAGAATGTGCACGCGCCGTGGTATATACTCCCATCGGCAAATAGTCAGCTTGCGTGTGTCCGCTGTGTTTGCCCGCACACGATAATCTGTTTTTGTTGCGGATTTGCCTGAGCAGAGAAGGGGAGAGGGCGAAAGGCGGGGTCGGGGAAGGAGGGAAGGTATGAAGAAGCCACGTCTGCCTGCTGGTCACTAAACGTCAAATAAGAGCCGGCTTGCCTATTAGGCGCCGGATTCGTCGACCATGAGCTGCTCTCTCTCTCTCTCTCTCTCTCTCTGCTCGCCCGCACTCGTTGTTGGTGTGTGTACGAGAGTATGCGTGTGCGTGTATGTGTGCCCGAGCGCTTATCGTTAGAATACCGAGTGAATTGCTCCCCGCGAGTTAGTCAATATACGAGTAGTCTTATGATATGTCGGATTTTCGTATTCCGTGATTGGAACAGCAAATCGTTCAAATGACGTGCATATTTTAAAATTTATTCATATACATACATAAAATTAAGATTTTGCTGCTCGGCGGATTAATTCAAATATATCGAACGCTCCCGATAACGCGTTTTCATAAATAATTTTTGCATTATTTAAAATGTAAAAAATATTTTATCGATCAAATATGTATGTTATTAAATATGGCCATTGTATTTTGTAATAGTACTTATAATATGTTTGCATTTATAATTGGTTGTGTATACATTTATCGTTTAGAGAATTGTGATTAACGCAGTGATTAATCTTAAAAAACAATGCTTTAAATAAAATATAACCACGTGTGATTTATTCTTGCTGAAATCGGCAAAATAATATAGAACTCAAATAGAACTATACAGACATATTTAAAAGCTTTATACATCCAATATTTCTTCGATCAATACTATCTTTCATTAATGCTGCCACTTATGATGCCACTTATATTTTTTATTAGCTTTCATTCGTCCGGTCTAGTCAAAAAATGGAACCTATACGCGTTGAAGGATTTTAATGATAATATATTTGATTCACGAAAAATTAAAAAAAGCTATAATTTAAATTTTGTTTATGAAAAAATTTATGTCGAAAAGATTAAATAATATTAAGGTAACGTATTGATTTTCAAGTTTGAGTACCACTATTTACGAACGTGCACCGATTTAAGAAAATATTTGAATCAAGATAAATGTTACCTTTAAAGCGGCTTTCTTGTTTCAAATTATTCTGTTTTTTTTTTTTTTTTTTTTTTAATTTAAGAAATTAACGTTTGTTTGAAGAAGCTAAAAGTTATTCATTCAAGAATTTAACTCTTGAATGAAGTATTATTTTTTTGTTATTGTATTATTTTTTTGAATGATGATGAATCAAAATTGAATATTTTTCAAATATAACGTACACGTATGAATGTACATGTGTCTCAAGAAAACCTGCTCTTAGTTTAAGAATCGGTGAATGTTGGTTCGAGAGACACGATAAGTTAAATAAGCTTACCTTTTTTTTTGGCTTTTTTTATTTATAATTTTATTTTAATACAATTTTTATAAAATAATTTTAATAATTTAATAAATAATATATTAAATAAATATAATTTTTATTTATTAGCCCAAAATTTCATATTCTTATAAAACTTTTGTTCTCAAATACTTATATAAGAAAAGAAAACTTATAGCCATCTAGAGCTAATTTTACTTGTGATAATATCTCAAATCATAAGAATAGTAAAACCAAGAGAGGAAATGAGGTAAGAAATACATTTTTTTAGATTGCTTTTCATAGTTCAAAATCATTTATCTTGAATCAAATTCATTCTTCTGTCCGCGTATGCATTATTGATGAACTTTATTTGCTCACCACTGAATTTTATAATGATGCACAGAAACTTTTGTTATGGGTGAAATTAATATTATAGAAGACCAAAAAAAATTACATGCACCATGAAATTGTACAAAAAATTGAAAATAAAAAAAAAAAAAAAAAAAAAAATATGTATAAGGAAAGAGAAATCGATAAATTCCAGAGTTTGGCGTACGTGTAAATCAATTAGAGCACAAGCTATAATTTTTCATCGACAAAAATCTAATTTTTTAAACGTATACACAGCGTTGCAATGGGCAAGAGTACGTCTTCTTAGAACGAAGGCGAGAGAAAAATGTTAAAAGACACCGGCTTCTAATTACTGTTAATAATCGATCATTTTTTAATAAAGATTGTCGATTACCACTCGCCTCCAGAGAAGAGATTACGACACGCCGAGATCTCGAAAGAGAAAATCCCAATCGTTAACGGTGGGCCTTCCAGTATCTCTTTATGTCTATGCTTCGCTTACAAAGAATGCGAAACTAGCGATGGTGTGTATTATTAAAACGCCGGGCGCTAGTTTAGCAAACTGCTAAAATATTTATGGAAAACAAAGTCGCTTATCGTAACACAGATCTCTTCTACCAAAGCTAACGCGTCCACTGCTCGTGAATCCAAAAGAAAGAAAAAACGCGCTTCGTTACGGCATTATCGCGGATACGGTGTGCTCAGGTTTGCTGCGAATCTATTTTAAAACTTATTATCTATCATGGTTATTAAGAGCTAGGTGAAAAAAGAATAAACACAGAAAAAAAAAAAAAAAAAAAAAAGAAAATGCTACAAGAGTTTTCCGAACCTACTAAATTAAAAAATTTTTACAGTTGGGATGCATCATTACAATTTACGAAAATAACTAGTAATATCGATCATTTTTATTTCTTTTTTCATAACGGATAATTTCATTTTTTAGCTATTGCTAAATTAAGGAAAATACCACTCGAGCGTATTTTTATTATAAAATTCAGTTCGATATTATTATGGTTTACCGATAATGTGCACCGATAGTAAATATTATTAAAATTTTTTTTACCGCTTATTGATTATTAGTATTATGTATAATAACTAAATGAGAATAAAAAGAAAAAAAAATTGGGAAAGTATTTTTTTAACCCGGTTTTAAAATTATCTCGATGTTGAGACTTATAATGTAAAAAATAAATTTTTTTTTTATCTATGTGTTTCGTTTAAATTTTAGTATATTATGGTACATCTGTTGACTGACATAGATTAATCAATTATTTAAATCTATCCCGTGAAAAATATAAGATATGTTAATAATTCAAAACTGTGCAAACATTTATTTATAGTAAAACTATACAATTGTTTATCGCAAGTTACACGCGTATCTTATTATTCAATCTTTTAACGGTTACCTTGTATAAATATTTAATATTATTGAACTTCGAATTATCAAGATGATTCAAACGTGAATAATCAAATATATTTTTTAACCGAAAACTTTAATCAAAAGTATTCTATATGTGCGCTTTTCAAAAATACACCATGTTTGAAGTAGTCGTGATTTCTCTGCTCATTTCGAAACGCTCTCTACGTTCAAAAGAGACTCAAGAAAGCTTCTTAGGGTACGTTTCTATCTAAAATCGCTTCTAACTTTTGCAAGTAAGTTGATTGTGTAGTGCACGAACAATCGCTTCATTGCGACCAATACCAGAGGAAATACCTATGTATATCTCTCTTTCACACACAGTCCCTCTCTCTCTCTCTCTCTCTCTCATTTCCTTGGTTTCCTTTACCATACCGACGCACCGAATCAAAACTCGCGCGCTTCGCCCATACCTCGGCCATACTAATTTCGCTCGCGCGCTAACGACCCCTTTGAGATCATAAGTTACGCGACTCGCTTAGCCCCGGCGAACCCTCTTCGCTCCACATACGAGCTTTTCCTTTTCACCTTCTCGAAAACACAAGCGCGCGCTATCCTCCTTCCTCCGTTCGTCCTTCGAAAACTCTCGGGCTCGCTGGACTCGGTACCACCGGTGGTGGTCTCTTGCTCGGTCCCCTCCCCCGCTGCACGTCCTTGAGGCGACAGCGTGGCCATTGCGCGAGAGCGAGCAAGCGAGAGAGAGAGAGAGAGAGAGAGAGAGAGAGAAACGCTCTCTCGGTCGCGCGCGCGATTCATCGGCTCGCCGGCAGTGGGGACACGCGCCGCGGGTGCGCGCCGCTCCTCCGAGTGCACGAGTCGGAACGCGAGCGCGCGCAGCTCCCCAAAGCCAAAGGAGGCGACGGCCCCCGCCGCCGAAAGCGCGCGTCGCGAGCGAGCGAGACGGAGAGGCTTCCCTTGAAAGGCCAACGTGCCGCGCGCCGAGAGCTCAGTGCGCATCGCAAACCCGAGCTGGCCGGACGCACGATTTTCCTCCTCCGGTTTTACCCTCCGACCCTCTGTGCGTGCGCGTGTGTATGTGTATGTGCCGAGCGCCATAGCTCGAGTAATGAACTCGCGATGACGATCGCTTAACGGTTTCGTTAATTTCAATTTTCGATCGAAGCTCCGAACGAATAAAATCGTTCCCTTTCTCGCGTCTCCCCGAACTTTTGCGCATTATAAAGAAAATCGTTTCGCACTTCGGATAGTTTATAAGCGGACCGAGAGGAGGAAAGGTATCCCCGGCGAGGCAGGGAGAAACGGGCGGAGTCGAGCGTCGGGATTCCCGCGATAACGAGGGTCGGAAAAGGCGGAAGTCTGGAAAAGACGGTACCGATGTCGCCGATCCGGCGCCTCTGCGGAGCAAAGCTCGCGCTCGGCTCGAGCATAATAGACAAAGAGTAACGCGGGGCTCGAGGCGAATAAGCGTCGGTCGAAAGTTTTAATAACTTGTTCGGCGTTGGAGCCGGTGCCGCGGAAAAGCTCGGCGAACGGCAACGAGCGCGACCTTGAAAAACTCACCGATGGCTTTTGAGAAGAGTGAGCGATAGCGAGCGAGTTACGTCGAGCCGATTTTCCGGTGCCGAGAAGAAGAAAGAGAGAGAGAGAGAGAAAGAGAAATATCGCCGACGGACGCGCACCGAGAGGACGGGTAAGAGATTCGCGAATAATTGGCTGAGAGGATTCTTGAAGAGGAAGAACCGCTTATTCGCGCATCGGCGAACTTTCGAGCGCGCGGAAAACACCGGAGTGAAAACGAGATCGAGGAAAATAGAGAAGAAGAGCGAGCTTTACTATTGAAAAGTATCTTGGGATGAATTTAAAAGGTGTGTAAGATAAGAGTGTGCAACAAGATTTAATCGATGGGTAATTGGAGCGCGGCTCATCCCTGAATCTGACGAATTATCGGTCCAACGAAAAAGAGAGAAAAAGAGGGTGGCTATTCACGGTTTACCAATTAATAAGGAAAAAAACACCTCCGCCTTGTTTGCCGCTGGATAGCCGCAGTAGGATAGAAAACAAGTTTTTGAGCGGCTTTCAGTCATCAGCGTGGATCAATCAGGGATTCGGCGAAGGGAGAGAGGCAGAGAGGCGAGGAAGGCATATATATCGCGAGATGAGAATTATCGGCGATCGTTACGCCCGGAGCCTTCCGGTCGCCGGCTGATTCGCGATTCACGGGAGCACTAGTAGTATCAGTCGTCGTCTTTGTCCAAGTGGCATCGGCTGATCGTCGAGGGTCGAGTAGACACATACACATACACACACATACACACATACACATACACACACACACGCGCGCGCGCGCACACATACACACGCACACCTACACACAGCTAAACACCTACACATACATAAGAGCCAGTCATGAAGGCTCCGATTACCACGAAGGCGTGAAATACAGCTTCGAGTACTTTGCATCGACCGACATCTTCGAGTGAAAGAAAGAGATACGTATAGAGATTGAGATTAGGATAAAGGAAAAATTTCGCCGAGGAAGAATGGCAAACATGAGTGTTCGATCGCTATTAATGTGCGCGCTCACTATTATCCTCCTTCTCCACGGTAAGTTTTCCATCTTTGCGACTTTTATATCTCTCTATGTGTACACACACGTAGTACGAAAATGTTTTGGTTTAAGGTTTGTTACGTAAAATGGGGATTCTTTTTTCCTTCTTTACTTTAATTGCATTTTAGTTTCTTACAATATTTATAATATACACATACGTGTATATGCGCTTCCTAAGAGGAAATAATGTTGCGGTCGAGGTGAAAGAGAAACACTAAATGTAAAGCAAAAAAAAAAAAAGAAGTTTTCTATTTTACTTTCTGCGGTTACGAATTATTCAAAAGTTTCTCTAAACAAGAAATACGTTTCGTAAATATAACAATATTAACTTTTAAAAATTAACGCTTTCAGGATTTAAGAAAACGTTTTTACAAAGCTAATTTAGTTATAAAATTGTTTATACTTTTATTCGTAGAAACTTTTAACGATTAACAATTTAAAAAACAATAAGTTTAATAAATTAACATTCTACGTATAATTAAACTTACGACTTTTTATGAATTTTTATAATAGTTACAATTTTAATGTAGAATAACAATTTAAAAATTGCCAGCAAATTGACATATTTTATATATTATTAATAAATAATTCGATATTTAATTTATTATATTTTATTATGTTTTAAATTTCATAAAATAAAAAACGAAAATACCTGATAATGATAATGAATATACATTTATTATTTAAATTAAATATGGCTAAAATTAATATAAAACGTGATTAAATTTTTGGAAATATATTTTTTTTTTTTATTTATTTATTCATCAAAATTACTCAGTGCAATCGTAAAAAGGTAGACGACAAAGTTATTTGTATGTAGGCGACCGGTAGAATACATACAAACTTAAACTAACAATTTAAAAAATTTGACAAATATTAAAATTTTAATATTAACCAAAAGTAGGCATATTTTACATGAAGATACATAATTTTTATTCCGAATAAAAAAAAACTTTTAATTTGCTTTTTATAGTTTTTTTCTTTTTTTTTTTTAATTTAAGCTCTTTTATTCATTTGTTAAGGTATTAAAAATTTTTAATGCTACCATAAGATTGCTTTCCATTTTTTGTGGTTAAAATTTTAACGATCAATTAAACTTATATGCAATAAATATCAAGCTGTCTAAGCAACAACTCAACAATGATATCGAAATGCGAAAGTTGATTTTTTAAAAACATCTTGTATTTTTATAAATCTTTATTTTCGTAAACGTTTAAATTGTAATATCTCACAAATGCGAATGTTTATTTATTAACTAATTTTTTTGTTTAATCACTTAAAGAGAAATTAAAAGCAAAGCCATTTTTACTTTTCTGAAATGATTCACTCGGTACATTTTATGAATCATTAAAAAAATTGTTGTGAAAAAAAATTTCATTTACATAATTAGAATTTTGTTTGTGAATATCTAATGTGTAAAAGGCAATATGCTTATAAAAATATAATCAATATTAATATAAATAGTACAGTGACGAGCGTTCAATAACAATGTTTAAAACAAGCAGATAAATTTTTATTTTTCCATTATCTCTGCTCACACGGAAATGTCAATCACAACAAACAATGTATAAGATATTTTGAAATTTTTTATTATTTATGAAAAAAATAAATAAATAAATAAATAAATAGAAAATATGAAAAATAAAATCTTTTTTTATTAAGAATTACTAAATTTATATTTTACAATAAAGTAAAAAATTCTATTTTAATATACTTTAGTTTATGAAATTTCACATCGCTCGTTTTCATACGTATACTCTTTTACGGATATTTATTTCATTTCTTTGACGCTTAATCTAGAGACTCGACATGGTAATTTTTCATAAAGATATAATCGGTAGTTTTTGTAAAATGTAATTAAATTGTTTTATAAAATTGTCCAAAATAATTGAGATAAATATCACGCGAGAGAGTGACGATTATTTTGTTATAAAAGGTTAAAAGTTTTTGTTTGCGAATATATTAAATTTTATTTTATTCTTCGCACACATTCTAGCGTCAGATTATTTTTCGCTCAATGTAATTCTTTTTCGTAAAAGCGAAAATAGTGAAATATTACCATCTCGTTGAAAATAAATATCTTACGTAGAAAAATGTAATATTATCAAATGTGAAATATTCGCATCAAGAAAACCAAAAGTGGGCAAAATTTAATCTCTAAAGCAAGCAGCAATAAAAATATTTAAAGAAAAGTAAAAGAAAACGTACGTAGCAAAGAAAAATATTTCTCGAACCATTGAAACGTGCCACGTGCAGCACATTTTCGTATTCATATTTTCCTCGATTCTTCTTTCTTTCATTTGTTTTCTTTCTTTCTTTCTTTCTTTCTTTCTTTCTTTCTTTCTTTCTTTTTATTCTTTTTATTCTTTTTATTCTTTATACGCACAGTCACAATAACGCGTTGCATATACATATTTTTCGCGTTCACTCGCGCACCTGGAAATCTTTCATACGCCGCGGCTCGGATATATAAGAATTTTTTGTTGCCCCGGCGGCTCGCGCCTATTGCATATATATGTGTATATATCTATACATAATTCGCGTGTGCACCTCCGCGGAAACGAAGTGCGGGAGTAAGTGGTACAGCGGGAGGAAGATAAATAAAGAGAATAAGGGGAGGAGGAGTTGGGGGTAGAGGTAAAAGCGAGATTTTACGCCGGTAGTTTTTTACGGCGTGCTACACATGTGCTATCGTCCCGTCGCGCTGAATGTCCGTCAAAAAGCAATAAAAAAGAGCGGATAAAAAAGTTTGGATGGCCGCAAGAGTGGCCTTCGCTTTGTCTCTCTCTCTCTCACTCTCTCTCTTTTTCTCTCTCTCTCTCTCTCACTCTCTCGCGCTTGGCAAAAATATTCCAGGCGTCGGAAGAACGGAAGCCCGGCCCAAAGGATTGTACGTACATGCATATACACACGTAGAGTGAAAAAAAGAAAGGGGGAGAGTGAGAGAAAGAGAGAGAGAGAGAGAGAACGCAGAGCGGCCGGAGATTCGTATGAATTTTTTATGCGAGCGCAAAGTGATAAGGGCAAATAAAAAGTCGGACGGCGGCGCTGCGAATGCGAAATTTCAAAATTCGCTGATTGCGCACCGCGATAGACCGGAGGTACGGCAACCAACTGCTTTGTCGTATCTTTATTGCACACCTTCAACATTCAACGCCCGGATAAGTTTTCTTTATTGCGACTTATAATTTTTAATTTAATTTAACCCCCACGCCGCTCGGACTTTTTTTTCTTCTCTTGAGGTGTGTAAAATTGACGGTCGATATTTGCGTGAAAAATTTTAAACCAAACATCGGCGCGCCTTTATTTATTTCAATTTTTTTCAAAGGTTCGATAAACTTTTTGAATATTTAGCAATAAATAGCGAAATTTCAAGCCCCTTTTAACGTTTAACGGTTTTATTATTATTTACAGAAATTAAGGCGCACGACTATCTACGGAAAAATAAATCTTGATAAACGTACGTACGCGAGATTATACGAAACTATAAAATGAGAATTTATGACACAACGGAGCAAGAATATAAATATTTGAATAAATTTTTTTTTTTTTTTTCTTTCGAGGCAAAAAAAATTCTTAAATTACAAATTGGAAGTACATGCTTTCCTAACTATATCAACATTTTTATAATAAGAAAGCAAAATACAAGTGGAAAGCGAGTTTGGAATAACGTTTAACTTCTTAACGTAGGCAGGAAATTTTACAAACTTTCCAGGAGTAAAGTTACGACCGAGTGCGTACATTTATGTTGCGTTCATTGAATATATGATTTTATTACAGTTCATTGCATTCGTTTAATTTTGATAATATATATACATAATTATATTCATTGAATTTAAAGGTAGCTATTCAAGCATTCTAAGGTTGTTTAAAAAAATTTAATTATATAAATCTTTAATGATAAATATTCGACAAACAAAATTTCATAGGAACCTCAACGCATAAATAGTTATTATATATTTTTTTATATTAATTATATTATTCTTATTTTTTTTTTTTTTTTATTTGTATGTAATGAATATATTGTACATAAAGTAGTTATAGAGAATTTTTATAACTATTTTATATGTACATTTAATAAAATAAATATTTTCCTTGAATTGTTTATATTTCATGTATTTGATGATATGTAGAAAAAGATTTCGCGTTTAAATATCAGTTAAGTATCGATATTTATGAATTTTTTTTTTATCATATCTTTAAACTCGTATTGAATTCTATATTTTCATTTGCGAATATTTTTAAATCATAAAAAGATAAGTGCATATAGGCGTATTCGTTGTAAAATTCTTTTGCTATAAAGTTTTTTAATATTCTTTAATTAACAGATCGTATAATTGTAAATATGCATATTAAAGATATCGCGAAGAGAATAAAGTCTTTCAAATTTAAATTATGTCCTTATAATTTTATTAAAACAAATCTTTTATTATGATTGGCTACACTTGAGGTAAATAAATTATAGTCTGATCGTCGCAAAATGGAATATATAAATCAGATTTGTGAAGACATCAGTTATGTTAATTTATGTTACAGAATTTGTAAAAAATAATAAATTGAATCGAAGCTTTCGAGTACAATATTACTCGATATTTAATTGCTCAACTGTGTAAATTTGCAAATATTTAATGTATAAGCTTACAAATCATAAAGTAACGAAAATCAATTAATTCACATAATTTAAAATACTTCTTTGATATTTTGAAATAATTTCCGCTAAAATTTTATTGTATAAAATATTAAAGTAAAATTATAGAAACGTCTACATATATGTATAAGTTAATAAATTTTAATATTTATCCTTTATAAAAGAACATCACTCAATTGAGCAGTGACAAAAAGGCAAACTGACAATAGTCGATGTATACGAATCAACAGCGGACAAGAGCTGTTAATGCGTGCGTAGAAAAAAAAAAAAAATAAATAAAAAAATAAAACAAAACAAAAAGGGAAAAAATAACGGTTTATGTCACTGTGTTATTTGCCGAGCGTGTCATGTATCATCGGCTGCAAAAGCCGCGGGAAAAAAATGGACGTCCGCGCGGCGCCGCGCGGCACGTCGTGAAAATCTACGAAACGCCGGAAATGAAGTTTGGAGAAAACGTGCACGCGCGCTAACGTTCGTGTTTTGAAAAGTAAAAACAAAAAAATAAAAAAGTAAAAAAAAAAAAAAAAAGAAAAAAAAAAAAAAGAAAAAAGAATTTTTTTTTTACTCGTAGGCGCGCTCGCGTTGTCGGTCAATAAAATCAAGGGCTTGCATTATTGTTATCGCGAGAGCGGGCAATAGTCGCTCTCGTAAATAATCCCCGCAGCGTAAATTGCGAGCGATTCGCGGCAGCTATGCGGGAGCTTGTCTATAAAATAAATCTGCGGAGAGAGAAAGAGATAGATAGAAGAGAGAAAGACAGAGAGAGAGAGAGAGAGAGAGAGAATTTGCGGAACGCAAAATAAAAAAAAAAAAAAAAAAAAACTCGTTTGATTAGAATTTTTCCGATTGAAAAAGGGAGAGCGACCTATTGAGAGAAATAGTAGACAGAGAATGAGAGAGATAGAGTGTGTAAAAATACAATAGAAAGAGAGGGAGAGAAAGAGGGAACCGAAATGAACGCCAGTGGGGAAGTTGCATACGTATATGAGAGAAGGGCGCAATAAGCGCGCGGAGTTTGTCCCATTTTCAAACGCGGCGTTGCAGCTACTTCGACTCGTAGATTTTTTCATGAGCGTATGAACGGCTGCGCAATGGGATTCCGCGTGTGCTAGCGAGCCCGTCATAAGTTAAATATTCGCACGTTATCTTTATTTTAATTCCGAG
Source organism: Chalcis sispes (assembly GCA_949987625.1). Classification (NCBI taxonomy): domain Eukaryota; kingdom Metazoa; phylum Arthropoda; class Insecta; order Hymenoptera; family Chalcididae; genus Chalcis; species Chalcis sispes. Next base: position 17,955,404 of record OX465096.1, read on the forward strand.
CTTTCCGACGACCCTCGCTTCGACATTGCGCTCTCGCGCGAACAAACAACAGGTTGGAAAAAAAAAAAAAAAAAAAAAGAAAAAAAAAAAAAAATTGGGAAAGAACGGCTCGAAGCTCCGAAGATAAGATAATGGAGCAATTTACGGCTAGGTTTTACCAAGAATCTTTTTTTGTTGCTTCCAGGCTCATGTGGTTTCGAAAAGGGGAGGTATATTCCAGGTATACGTAATTCAAGTATTGCTCGTGAAAAATAATGGCGCCCGCAAAATCGCGCGATAAAGTTTTAGTCTAGTACTGCATGCTGATTTAGATAGAGCCTAGAAAAATGTGTTTACGGTTGTTGGTTTAATAAAAATGGCAACCCTTACCTTATTTTTTTTTTTTTTTTTTTTTTTTTTGTTTTTAAAATAAATTTCATTTTTCGAAATGATTAAAGTTTTAAAATTTTATTCGATATTATTCCAGAGAAACAAATTTATTTTTCATTTATTATTATTTGTTGTTTTTTTGAAGTTTTTTCTATAAGGAAAATTCATTTGCATTCCACATTCAATGTAAGTTAGTTTATGTATTTTATGTAAGTTAGTTTTCTCATTTTTTCATTGTTCATATAAATCGATGATTATTGTAGTTATAAACAAAGAGATATTTGAAAAGTTATGAGAAATCGTAAAAGTTTATATGTAAAGTAGAATAAGTTTGACATAGTAAGGCAAGAAAAAGGAATGTTTTTTTTTTATTCTATTAACATAAGTGTTAAAATTTTTTTTTTTGAATTTTTTCTCTAACAATCTTATACTTTGAAGAGAATCATTTAAATAATAATCTAAGTTTCATTTATGTGGACCATTTATTTTTAAAATGGTGTAGTTCCATTTCTTTGTAAAAATTAACGACATTACAAAATTTACGATAATTAGCGTATCAACTTTTTATTTAATTAATTTTCTAGAAAGGAAAGTGGACTTGCATTTCGTTTGAAATAAACAATTTATACAATACTCGTCACTTAAATTAGTTAAGAAAACAAATAAATAATAAATATTTTTGCGCAATCGATAAATATAACTTTTTTTTTTTTATTGAAATGTTTACCGATGCAGTTAAACTATGTACAATAATAACTTGGAAAATAATAATTGAAAATTAAATTTAATGGCATTAATACAAGAGTTATAAATTAGTTATATTAAAAACATCACCTATACTATTTGAATTTAGTATCCATTAATCAAATGCATTTTTCTTAGAATGAAATTTTAACGTTTCACACAATTAAATTATCAATTTTTCGTGCTATAATCAAGCTTACAAGTCTATTTGCAACTTTAAAAATTACGTAGATTAAGGGAAAGAAAGAGAGACGAGGAGCGGGGGGGAGTGATTCGTATGAAATACGCGGTAATAATCATAAAATACAAATGGGAAAGTAAAAGGAAGAAGGAAAGAAAAAAGAAAAGGAAAACAAAACCGAAGGGGTAGACAGAGCAAGAAGAGCGAGGAGCACATAACGCACGAGAGAACGTGAGCTAGCGAGTCGAGGGTATAAAGAGGGTAAGGAGTAGAAGGAATATGTGGGTGCGCGCGAAAAACAGGATAATAAGATGAACAGAGGGGGAATGACGAAGAGAGAGAGAGAGAGAGAGAGAGAGAAAGATGTGGATAAACGAAGAAAGGAAGACTAAGAGAATGAGAAAGGATAGCAGCGGGGAGACAAAAGTCCGTGGCGTACGTGACCGGAATGGATGCCCGCGAAGAGCGAATTACTTTGACGAACTCGTTGGTTATAGTACTAGTACCACTACTGTCTGACGCTACTACTATCACCGGCACAACGTCTACCTTCAAAGCTATCTTCTCCTCGCGTTCTCGCTCGTTAGGTGGCTTGGGAGCGGGAGCACCTTGCCTTCCCGGCCGCAGAAATGGAAACGTAATGACGACTACTCTACTCCTCGTTCGTCTCTTCCTTCTCTCCTTCTCTCTTTCCTTCTCTTTGTCTCTCTGCTCGGCTCGTCCTTGTCTCTTACGCTGCTGCTGGCGCACTCCTGTAAGGATTCGAGCGTGCGAATCTAGACAAGCACGCGGTTAACACTCCGGCATTCTTCCGTTGGCGCTTTCGTTCTTTTCTTTCTTTCTCTCGTTTCCTCTATCCACTCGCTCTATGTGTAAGTGCATATGTGTGTGTGTGTGTGTATATCTTTCGAGCGAGTGGAGTAACGAGATTCATCCGAGATTCAGTAAGGTGAAGAAGAACGCCAGAACGGGAGCGAAAAAGAATTAGCCGCGAGCTAGAGAGTTGACTTTGCGCGCCAATTCAAACAAGGGATGATAAAGAGAGCTTGAATCTGCGCTTCTGTTCTTTAACGTCTTTTTATGCTTGCTCAATGCTCGAGGAGAATGAATTTCTTTAAGAGTTAACTTGTTTAACCACGTAAGACCGCGAAATTCAACAAGTATAGACAAGAATAATTATTGTTGGTAATTTTTTAAAATTACTTACACATATTTTTATTTGGATTTATAATAAAACATTATTATGCTGTTTAGATTTTTTTTTTTCTTTACTACCAGTATAAAAATAAATATGAATATTTAAAAAAATTTGCAATTAAAACAAGAAAAAATCAGTTTTAAATTCGCAGACTTGTAATATAGCAAAATAAAAATTTTTTTTTTAATTTTAATAATAGCATCATTTGTAATTATTAATTATCAAAAAAGAGCTTTTTAAAAATAATGCAAATAAATAAATTAAAGCTTTATTTTTTATAATGTTATATGAATACTTATTAATTAAAAAGTTTTATTATTCCACGTGAAAAATATAACAAAATATTTGTTTGATTTCAATAATTTATATAAATCATTAAATTAACCTTTTCACATTCAATGTTAGGATTTAAATTTTTACTGAATAAAAAAGTAAGAAAAGTCTTCTTTAAAAATTCGTAAGATAATCTACAAGACACTCCACTTCAAACGTTAGAGATACTATACTTGAGGAAATTGAGAACAATTTACGAGACTTTTTTACAGAAACAACATCAACAAAGATAAATAGTAAATAAGAAAAGTATAAGTTTGAAGGTAAATAGATGTAAAAAATAGTTGAAAAATATTTAAATGAAATTTTGACATTTAAAATAACGTCGCTCAAAGTTATTATTATTATTATTATTATTATTTTTTTAAATTTTATTCTAAAAATGTTTCGTTAATTGCATAAAACTGATTCGATTAGCAGAAAATTATAGATGTACTCAAAATATAATTATACACTATTAAATGCGTTTTAAAATTCTTATTAAAAATTCGTAAATATGTAAATTAACAAAAATATTAAATCAAAGTTAGAAATATCAAAATATTATTTTAAATATAAAATTCAATTTCGATTTTCGAAAAGAAATTAAATATTTCGAAAATTTAATAAATAATTGAAATTTATTTATTACAATAGTAAAATAAAATCGGTAAATAACGAAACGAACTCGCGCAATTTTTAACATGGAATTCTTTTCGTATAATATCAAAAACATTTATTTTACCATCAGCTTTGAGACTAACTGAAAAAATGATAGTAGTTTTGTGTAATTTATGACACAATATCTGCTAACCCTGATAATATCGGAATTTAATTTGCAAAAATCTATAATGCTAAAGGAAGAAGTGACATTTTTGCAAACTTTGAGCTATTCATTTTAAAATAAAAATCAAATAAAAAATTTTAATAAAAATGTTTTCAAAATCCTTGAAAGTAGACTTTTCCAACTATAAAAAAATAAAAGTTGTTTTTTTTTTGAGAAGATTCAACATATCACAATAAAATATATGACATTCGTGTGATACACCATTGTAAAAATATTGATATAAATTTAAATGATATATTGTACATTATTTAAAAAATATTAATACTACTTAAAAAATATAATAATATCATATAAAAAAATGTTTAAATAACTCGATAAACAAATTTGTAAATCGTAGCATGAAAATTGCAATGCAAAATGTGTTCAATATGGATTATAGTCGCGAGATTCAACGAAATCGCGTGGCAACGCAACTTCACGGAGATACGGCGAACAGACGAAAGAAAGGAGATCGGGACGAAATGTACCGGCGCGTTGTATACTTCCTATCAGCAGTCGACAGATCGAAATGACCGACCGATCGACGTGGCGTTAAAACCCAAAACGACAAGACTCGCGTAACCTCGTGAGAGCGAAAGTCCACGAATCGCGGGACCATTGTTTTTTTCTTTTTTTTTTTTTTTTTTTTTCAAACTTTTCGGCGGCTGGTGAGCGTTTGAGACGCGGTGTCGATGATCGCTGGACGGCAATGCACTAGCCGTGGTTATGGTCGCCTTGGCGACGAGCGCGTACCGGATGTCGACCGGAAAATAACTGCCGGCGCCTCTTAAATTTTATTCACCCGCTCCATTTGCGAGTTCTGAATAACTTTCTGCCTTAGGCGGGGTATATATTCTTTTTTTTTTTCTCGTGTGTTATGCTTTGGTAACGCCCGCGTGCTTTGCACTCTTTCGTTTTTTATTCTTTTTTTAGTTCTCCTTATTACGTTCAAAGCCCCGTTTTTTCATTATTACATGGTAGTACTTCATACCGGGCGCGCCATATTTTTAGAGTATAAAAATAGAAGATATTTAACGCTTCTTCTCCTTGACAACTCACTCTTTTTTTACATTGTTTTTTATGTCTGAACGCATCAAATTACGCACATAAATTGTAAAAAAAAAAAAAAAAAAAAAAAAAAAACAAAAACACACAATTCAAACTAGAAATTGATGATTATTTAATTTTGTCTAAGGATTTTTTTAGAAAGACAAAAAAAATTAAAACCAAAGTAAGAAAAAAGAGAAGTTGTTCACGTATTCATTGCACTCGTAAAAATCGATAGTCACCCGCTGAGAAAAAACAGAGTAGAGATAATAAAAATTATTCGTAAGAAAGTCAATATGACAGTAAAAGCAGATTCGCGAGAAAGTCGGCTCTTAACCTACGCATCGTAAGAAGGAAAAAAAAAGGCTTCTAGAGCGATGAATCTTTTTATTTTCGGAAAAAATTCTAGAGAAAGATCATCGTACGAAAATCATGAATATGATAATGGAAAATCATATAATGCTGATTACTCACTTAACCAAAAAAGAGACGTAAAAAGAGGCGAAGACATTATGCGAGTACAGATGACAGCCGAGTTCACACGAAGAGACGAACCAAATGCTGACCTAAAAGTTTGGCCGAGTTTATGCGAGAGGCAAGCCAAGCTCAGAACATTAATAAAATTGGGAAAAATATTTCCTTTTAGGTAAGGAAAATAGCACGGAATCAATAATAATGCGAATAAAGATAACCAGTCACTAGCTAAAGAGAATATGAATGATTTGTCACAAATGTTTAAAAAGAAGTAAGCTAAGAATTATTAAATATTAATACAATTTATAATTAAACCTCAAACGTTAAATCTTAACACAGCCCGATTTTTATTAATAATTGCCATTAAGAGACACTCCTTTTAAAGAAGTCTGAATTTAATAAGCAGTGCTACGATACGTAGAGACGTATACGTGCTATAACTCGACTTTTAAAAAATTCAAAAGTTTATATTGAACCAGAGGATCTTACATTGTTTGAGCTGTTGAGTTAAATAGGAATAATTTTAATAGAATTGCATTATTCAGAATTTGTTGGAGAAAAACATTTATTATACCTGGTTTAAATATTATGTCAAATTTCTAAGATGAATGTAAATCACATAAATTTTTGTTTGATTAATAACTTGCGACTATTAATTTTAAAAATCTTAGCAAGTCAGAAGTAATCGACACTTTTATTTTATCAAATGTTAATGAAGCAGATTCAAATATCACAACAAGCACAGGATATCATTTTACTTTAAAAGTTTTTTTTTCAAAAATGCTTGATTGCTTTGGAAAAATGCTTGATTTTATTTCGGATTACAAAAACAGCAGATTAGTTATAGAAAATCTTAAAATAATGTTTCAATATCGTATTCGATATCGTTTACTTTGGCAATATTAAATGATGATTAGAAAATGAGTGTGAAAAACAAATTTATTAATACTAATAAAAGCACAAATCCGAATGACTATTTATTTAATTTTATTAGCCACAACAAAATTCAAATAGAAACTTTACAATAGATATCGATTTTGCAGTAAAATAGTTACAGATGCTTACAAGAAAATTTATTCATCAGCAACGTTCATTAAAGATTAAATAAATTGTCCTTTAAAATGGACTCTTTTTCATTTATCTCGGTGTGATCACCCGATTAAAAAATTAAGAGGCACGAATGAACGGAGCGTGAATATTTTCGTAGGGATAGCTCGTTTTCTCAACCAAAAAACGTCGTAAAGAGTCTTCTCTCGCGTTCACATCCCAATAAAGGAGAAATTGGATTTTCGAGTACACGCAGCAAATATATGTATGCACACATACACACACACACACACACACACGTATATATATATATATAAATACACGTTTGCGAGTTTATACGCGAGTAAACCCGCGCACGCGTTGAGCGCGTCGGGATCGCTTCTTTAAAATGAAAACCAGAGCGAGCGACAAGCAAACGTGTCGGCGATATAATAAAAAACTATGCAATGCAAGGAAGAGAGAGAAGTAGAAAAAAACAAACGTAGAAGAAGAAGAAGAAGACGAGGCGAGAAATCGGGGCGCGGATTGTTTTAGTTTTCGTTTCGTTTCGCGAATCGCGCGGCAAATGGTCATTGTCGAGTAGGAGAGACTGGGCTAGCTGGGTAGCGACAATAACGGAAAAAGAGCGTAACGCCGTAACACCGATAAAAGTGTGCCGGCGCCGCGGGCCGTTGGCGCGAGATGAAATGAGCCGGCAATAAAACTCGCAATGTGCCGCGATGCATATAAGTTTCCATTTGTTTCAATTTGCGTCCCGAGCTCGCTCTTTCCGCGCCCCTCGATCCTCTCGCTTCTAGCTTCCGAGCTCTTTTTACATTTTTCCGCGAGAAAGAAACGACGTCGACGGCGCCGGGGTGACTCGCTGGCAACGAGCGTCGCCTCGGCCAGAGATAGCATTCATGGACAAAAAACTCATTTTGCTGATAAGAAATCGCGCGTTTAAGCTCCCCAAGAACTAACTCGTATAACTGCGTTCCGAGAGACTGCTTCCCCGACTTCTTTATCCTCGGGGCTTTCGTTTTTCGTTTGCCGAGCCACGAGCTTCGGCTTGAGTTAGCGACACTGAACTGATTTGATAAAGAAACGGGTATTTGAGAGAGAGAGAGAGAGAGAGAGAGAGAGAGAGAAATGAGGGAGGGGCGGGAGAGACGGGGAGTGGCTTTTACTTTTATTAGGGAAGACAATTAGGGTACTGGCAAAACAGAATTAGAAAATTAATATGCACTTAACTTATATTAATTATTTTTAATTTTATTTTTATAAAAAGTTGACAAAATAAAGTGTTTGATTAATTTAAATTTTACAAGTTTAACAAAGTTTCATTTTTATTCAATAAAAACTTTTTATTTTGATCGTTAATTTAGACATCAACATTATTTTTTATTTATTAAAAAATATTTTCATCAATTTTATTTCAATGATTAGTTCAAGATTGATGAATTTTTTTTCTATTCATATTCGGAATTGATAACAAAGTATAAAAAACAAAAATATTTGAACGATTATTTTTACAGAAATTGTGGAAAATTCCAACTTACGCAGGTTTCCTTTTGAATCGAAAGATTAAAATTATCAAGTGATTAATACTATCAATCAATGCAAAGTTATTAAATCTTTAAAATATTAACCGTTTGCGTAAGATTTAATTATATTGTAGCAGATTGTTAATATATTATCGTGAATTTTAAGACACATTAATTTTTTTAATTTAAAAAAAATAGAATAAACGAGGTCAGAAATATCACTCGGTATAAAATATCGACGATATTATACGAGAGAAAAAAAAATTATATGAAAGAGATAAATTTCAACGTTAACGAAATTCGATCTCTGATTTTTATTATTTTTGCTTTGCTGAGTTAGGGAAATTCGAAATGAAAGTAGGTCGTGTTCGAAATTAGTATTAGACAACCTATACTTAAATCATTTTATGATAATATCAAAAAAATATAATAGATATATTCAATAATAGCTATAAAATTTTAAATGCTCTCGCGTATTAAAAATTTTACAAAATTGGAATCTGTAAATTTTTGTAAAAAAAATCGTAGTTTATTTCATGAAATATATTCGAGATGTTAATTATTTTTTATAAATGCATATAATTAAAACATTTTTAATGATTGACGTATACGTTTCGAAAATGTTTTTACGATTTGAGTAACTAACACACTGCATAAAATAAAGGATCTATTCGTTTCCAATCCATATATGGATTTTGCTGATTAAGAATTTATGTAACGAATTTTGTCTGCGTTAAATAATATTTGAATTATTATTCAATTTTTATTTAGCATGTTGATATTTCGGTGAAAAATTTTTTAAAAATCAATGCAGACAAAGTTTCAGCTGCAGCAGCGTTATTAAGTTTCCAAGGGAGATAAGAGCGAGCGTTTCGGCGAATATCGAAAAACGCTCGGAAGAAAATGGAAAACTCAAAATATTCCGTCCGTAAAGCGATAACGGCTGGGATAAATTTCCGCATCGTTAACAAACGACTGATCTCGATACTCATCCTTGAGTCCTCGTCTTGGTAATAATACTGGACATTCTCGAAAAGGCTCGCGGTCTCGGGCTCGCCTCGATGGAATCTACAGCATCGCTTTCGCCATATTCCTTCGAAATTGACACTAACTTATACAAGAAATGCCCGTCTGCTAAGAATCCATAAGTTCCCTCCTGTTCGTTTGCACTACCTTTCCTTCCTCCCTCTCTCTCTCTCTCTCTCTCTCTCTCTATTTCTCTCTTTTTCTCTCTTTCTCTATCTCTCTTGTGAGCTCTTCGGAATTTCGAAATTGAATGTGCCGATATTATTCGATTCGAGCGCTCCAATTGAGAAATTCCAGCATTTGCCGCTGGACCTGAAACGCGCTACCAGCAGCAACGGCAGCAGCATCACCACCATCAAACCGGCTCGGTTCGTCTCTACCGAGGCGAATATCGCTCTCGTGTACCGAATCAAGCCCGTTTCTCTCCTTTTCCTCCTTTTCTATATACGAGAGCGACATATCGAACGCGTTCATATGTATATGAGCACGCGAGAATCGGTCCGATCATTCGAGCTTCGTCGTCTCGCTGCCGCCGGATTTTATTTTGCCCCATTACTCCGCCGTCTACGTCGTCGGGACGCGGCCGCAGAACCGCGAATCTTTCCTTTCTGTCTCTTTCTCCCTTTCGCTCCCTCTCTCTCTCTCTCTCTATCTCTTTCTTTCTCTCTCTATATGCTGACGTCACACACCGCAGTAGCAGCAGCAGCAGCAGCAGCAGCAGCAGCAGCAGTAGTCGAGTTGCACATTTTGCACTTTTCTGGATCTCTCACGTCAACCGAAAGAGAGAAAGGGAGAGACAGAAAGAGACATCGACCCAGGAGTTGGCGCGACTCGATGTCGCCTCTTTCGTTCTCTTTTTCTCTTTTGTTCGGAGGAAAAAAACACCGCTGCCTCGATGGACGTTTAGCTTCTTTGGCTCCCCTGTGTAGACGATGGTATTATTACAGCGACTTACGGACCTTAACGCTCGGGTCGTCCTCGAAATTTTTACTGCTTAAATAATCATTCTTGAGAGTTGTGTGTTGGCGAAGAGCGAGAGAAAGGGGAAAAAGTGCAGGGCTTTAAGTGCAGCGGTGTTTTTACCGTCGTTTACAAAATATCTCCCACGAAATCTCAATATTGTTACTTGGGATTCGTTAACTTCGATCAATTAATTAACTTTAAATCTATTTTTTTATTTCGACGGTTAAATTTAAAATTTCCTGAGAAATTCGTCTCGTAGTTTTTTCAATTGAGTATTAATATGCATTTTCTATTTACATCGATGCGGTTAATATCATGTTGCGAAACGCTATCAATATTTACGTAATCAAACATATCTATCGCTTATTCAAAAATCGAACGTATAATTTTTAAGCTTTAAATCTATCTTATACGCGTACTGATTTAGTAAGTATGCGATCATTAAAAGTTACGCAGTAATCATTTTTATAAATCGCAATAAAAAATGCAATGTCGTTTGCCCTTGTATCGAAAAAAAATATTTCGATAAGATAATCAAAAGAAAAAGTGGGATTAATGTATAAACAGCGCTGTAGATTTATTTCTATAAAAGCTTGAAAATTCTTGAAATTTATTCATAATGTATTTTGCATTCGTGTAAGGATGAATAATAGTGAATAAGTGGAAAATAAAAAATAATGAAGTTATTTACATTTTTTACCGGTATAATATTGGTTGGGGGAATTTATATTGAAGGTAAGTAATTATTTGAAATGAATAATGCATTAAAAAAATAAACATTTCGATACGATAACAATAATCTTATAATAATTGAATACTAAAAATAATATAAATATTTTAATTTAGAACATAATCCGTAAATAACAGCAATGATAAACTTATAAAAGCATAATTTGAAACTAAAAAATATTGGCGATCAGTAAGAAATAATATTTCAATATTTTGTAATGGTTTTAACAAATTCATTATCATTTTTACATTATTAGTCAAAATTATTTTATAATTAGAATTTTTTTATAATTAATTTTATAATATTTTGTTTAATGATTTGTTTTAATATTTTATTTTAAATATTTTATTTTTTTCCAATTAAATATTACATGGAAACAAAACTGTAATTGAAAAATACATTTGTCCACGTATCATTTAAATTTTATAAAAAATTGTTTTTTGCTCTACATTACGTCACGATGAGTTATTATTATTATTATTATTTTTTTTTTTTAGTTAATCTCAATAAATACGTTAAAAGTAAAAAATAGTACACGATAAGAATATGATTCGATATTAGGTTCATTGTTACATGTTTGATTAAGTAGAGATTAATAACTTATATACTATAAATATAAATATAAGTTGATAATAAATTTATATTATCTGCTTAATATTTTTGACGAAAATATTTTTTTTTAAGCGATTTTTTAAATATTTAAGAAAGCGTGCATTTTTCTACTTTCACCAAATTTTATTAAAACTATCCTACTTGAGTTCCATTTAGGTTAAATTCTACCTTATCAGTATTTTACGTATTCTTCAATTTATACTCCAAACGCTCAAATCTTTTCGAATAATAATAGCAATAAGGTAAGGTACAAAACAAGATGCAAATGTATGTAATAGAGCCGACGAATCATACAATTGTAGAATGCCAATTTATAATTTTAACAAAATAACATTTTACCTCGAACGATTGCACTTTTAAAAGAGCAAACGAAAATATACAAAAAACACGTTTGCATGGGTATACTCAATCGTGAAAAGTGTTTCGAAGGTAAAAGAAAAAAAAGTTTGCTATGGTCTGCACTTTCTATCGTTAAACTAAAGAGAGAGAGATAGAGAGAGAGAGAAAGAGAAAAAAGAGAATGAGAGGCCGGGCGTTAGGTCGCCGAAAAAAAGCGAGAAAAACAAAGTACAAACTCAATAGTTACGGTGTAATGCCACACCCGGCAACAATTGGAAATATATGAAAAAAGTAGTAGAGGGCAGTTGCAAAGCGCTCGCGCGCATTCTAACTATCCTCGCTCTCCATAAGCATTTGTCACAATTTAAAGCGCGGATGTATAAGCGTGGAAGAGATATCCTGTGCGAGTCAGTGGTTGAAAAGAAAAAAAATAAAAGTGGTAGCAAAAGAGAGAAGGAGAAAAAGAGTGAGAGAAAGAGAGAGAGAGAGAGAGAGAGAGAGAGAGAGAGAGACAAACGATCGGTGAAATGTGGAGGAGAAAAAAAGAAGCGGAAAAAAAGAGTATAGCTTTACCATTCGAGCGAATAAACTATTATCCAGAGTCGGCGGACGCTCGCGCAAGTATAAACGTAACCGCCGGTGTTAACCGTAATACACGAGAGCCTGGCTATACCGAGGATTAAACAAAGTGGGAGGAGGAGGCGGGAAAGTACCTGCAGGTGAAAATCTCCTTTGCGCACCCGCAAGATATTTACCTCAATTTCTCTCTTTCGTTTTCCTCATTCTACTTCGCATGTACATCTGATTCGCGTACATGCTACTCTATTTCTCTCTCCCTCTCCATCTCTCAAGATTTTCCATGTGTATACTTGCGCGTATGTTACGTCGAGGCTGTGTTTCTCATACATGGAAAGCGCGCGCGTCCTTCGACAACAGCTGCAATCCTGCGTCCTGTATACCCTTTCCACTCGACTTCCTCTTGAAATGTCTATGAGTATGTATATGTACTCGTGTACGTGGTTAGTTCTGGCTTTGAATATTAACGCTGTTTGGACGCAGCAACGAATATCAAAGGTAAATAATTTTATTACGATTTTTGAACAAATCGTTATTTTTAATTTAAAGCTTGACGTATTTACAAATTAATTTTATTTCAAACAAAATACGATGGTCAAAAAACAAAACAAAAGATTTACAGAGTTAAAAATTTTATTTAAAATAATGAAAAATTTTTTTTTCTCATCAAAGATGGATAATAGGAAAAAAAATTGTATTTTAAATAAATACAATGAGAAAATTGAGATTATATTTACAGTAAAAAGATTACGAGCTGAAAATAACACGTATAATAATAAAAAGAAAGTATATTAATTTTCCCGTATTCATATGGGGAATAGAAAAACTCGGAAATAAAATAAAAAAAAAAAAAAAAAAAAAACAAAAAAAAAAAGCAAACAAATAAACAAACAAAGAAAAAAATTATAAAATTTTCATACGTATAATTATTTAAAAGCTCGAGGTATTTCAATTTTTCGACTTAATATTTTATACATAGGAAGGTAAAATCTACAACGAACGCGAGATACTCAGACAAACACGTAGACACGTAGCGAAGAAGTAGACTTGCGGTTAACCCGTGGATTTTCATAAAAGCGCGGGCGCGCGTATATATTCTCACTTTTAGGAAAAAATTCCGAAGCTCCGGTCTCTTGCGTCTCGCTCTCTCTCTCTCTCTCTCCCTCTTTCTTTCGGGCGAGAGAGCGCGCGAATCCTCAACGATCGCGTCCCGTGATTGCCTCGTTTCAACTCCTCTTTGTCTCTCGCACTTCGTCTCCCCGTTGCCCAAGAGCTCGTTGTAGAGCTAGGCAGGATATAATTATAATTTCTCAGCTGCCGGCGCAACGATTATATACGAGGAGGACGGCGAAGCGCTCGTTTGCTTTGGAGCGCCTCGCACACGGGCGTTCGTTCGTTCCTCTGCTAGCGCGTTTTATTAACGCCTTCCGTTCTTCCGTCATACTTTTGTTCGGCTGTTTGCGTCTCCAGTTTTCTTTTGTCGCATTTAAATTGTGAATTATATATTATTATCCTCGAAATCGCGTATTAAATTTGCGTTTGAAACAATTAAAGTTATATTTTATTTTTATTTGTTTAAAATTAATAATCGTTAGGTATATAGTTTTTAAAATTAAATTGATTACATGAAAGTAATTTTTTACCAAACTGATTTTTTTACTAACTGAACGTATTGATTGTAATCGATTGAGAATCCTATCATAATGAATGTAGATTAAATCAACGTCAAAATAAAAAGTACTCGGTTTTGATATATTGTTTCAACGCTAAATAATACTTTCCATGATCAAATTTTTTTTAAGTAAAACAAAAAGTTGGTTTAAAAATTCAAAAATGTAATTTACATATTTTTTTTTTTTTAATTTAACAGCATTATTTATTTAATTTGTTATAAATCATCAAAATTGTTAACGAATTTTATTTAAAAAAAAAATTAATTTTATAATAGATAAAATTAACTTTTATTAACGTACAAAGGTTTTATTTAATATTTAGTATCGCGTTAAGAATATTGATTTTTTTTACGATTGAGTTAAAATACACAAAGTAAATGCAAATAAAATCAATTATTTATACACACACGATGAATAAACTAGATTCCTTTTATAAGCAATAAATCACGCGCAAAAAAATCCATATTTGAAAAAGCGATAAAACTCGAATACCGTAGCTTCAAAGCTCGAAACAATAGGTGATAAACAAGAAGAGAGAGAGAGAGAGAGAGAGAGAGAGAGAGAGAGAGAGAGAGAAAGAGAAACAAAGCATCTAATCGACGATGAGTAGTACGAGTAAAGCCGCACACCATCGTTCGCTTTGCTTCCATTAAGAAATTCATCGCGCGTCGAAAGACACGAATATCGCTCGTATACATATGCGCACACACATACATATACGGGTATGCGCAGTCGTTTCCATCAAACTCTGAACGCGCTGTACACATCGCGCGGTCGTCATCATCAGCTGCCGGCGGTGCTCTAGCTCGCGGGCTCGACACGGAAAAGGGTGAAGAGATTCTACGCGAGACGAGCTACACCACTTTCGCGGTTATCTCGCATCCGGCTTTACCTATCCAATAGCTAGCGAACGAGCGAGAGAGAGAGAGAGAGAGAGTGAGAGAGAGTGAGAGATGGAAACGATTCCGCGAAGCGACTGTATGCGCGCACCGGGCGTTTCATTAAAAGAACGCCAACGACTTCTCTCCTCCCGTACGCGTCTTCCTTGTACGTAACAATGTGTCGGAGAAGGGATGGAACGAACGGCGCGGTGAAAGAGAGAGAGAGAGAGAGATGTGGCTGCCGTGCGCGAGGAAAACACGAAGGGCGATAAACGGGCGCCCAGATGGCTTTGCTTTTCAATTCGAGGCGCGGAAAGATAGCGTAACTTCAGCGTCGCCGAGCGCTTTAACCCACCAGTTCCCTTCGAAAATCCACCTCCCACTCCCACCTCCCCCTCCTCCTTACACAGCCTCCGTACCTTTTTGCAGACTTGCGGTCGAGCTACGATCCACGAACGGGTGAGAGGAAAATCTGTACGTTCGCCTTACCCCGATGAGCGTGCGTTACGGCGTTTACAATTTTCTTTCGTTGCTCGTTTATCGGAGCTTATCTTTTTTTTCTTTGAAAATTGTTTAAAGTAATCGACGGTTGATTGAAATCGTATATAAAATATTATTCTTTTAACAATGAAAATTATGTTTAACCACGTACTTGCACGGTTTGATAGAAAGTTTAATAAATTTAATGTTTACCAGTTTTTTTTTAAATTTAAATTAACGCACTTAATTACAATTCGGGTAAAATTTAATGAATTACTAATAACGGAATAAATTAATCAATAAAAAATTATCGCGTCTACAATATTATTCATTGACTAATTAATTTTTTTTTTTTTTTTTTATTTCATAAGATTAGTCATTAATACTTTTATATCGTTTCTAAAATTTAAAAAAATTTTCAAAAGTAAGTTGTCCATTATTTTTTTATACACTGAATATACCATTGTCACCAATCTCACTAATTTAATTTAAAATTTTCACGTTAAAAAAAAAAAAAAAAAAATTAAATAAATAAAAGTACAAGTGTACAATAATAATTTCATTCATCCGTTTAATGTGTGCATTGCACTAATGCGCATCAATTTACGTTTTTAGTTTGCGTATTCTATATGGTGTTATTGTTTGGCAAACATACAAAACAATAAATTTCTCATATGTTGTTTGAGTCGGCGCTAGTTATAAGAAATTTTGCTGAATCGGTTATTTTTCTTGTATAATACTCATTGAAAGCATTTGATTATTTGCGGCATTTCAAACTTCTGCGAATGAATGTACAAACGTTAACTTGAAATCATCTCTCTTATTTAAATCATGCAAATACTTTAATAGCAAGGAAAAATTCACTCGTCTGCGAAATGAGACGTAAAATTTTTTACAAAATTATTTAAACGATAAAATTTCTTTGATGCACATTTCTTTGCAAAAATTTGTAGAAATTTACAACTAAATAAATCATATCATTGATAATTACATAAAATAAAACTACAAAACAACAATTTACCCATGCAACATTGAATTTTTATACATTTCGTTAAAAATTTGTTCACAATGAACTTCAACGTATGCGTCATATGGATGCGATCAAGCGTGACAACGACGTTAATTTTCATTTTAAATTAAAATCGGTAATATAAATCCAAAACGGCGACTCGTCTCTCGCCAAGAAAGAATCGAGGTAGCAAAGAAACGAGAGAGAGAGAGAGAATGAAAGGAGGAAAGAAAGAGCGATATTCGACGATGAGTAAAACCTGAGGGTTAAAGCAGTGCTTCGCATTTCTGAAATGCCTCCGCGCAAACATTTCCGGAACGTCCGCCACGGCGTACACAAGATTTTTCTGAAGAATTCGTAGCTTGGGGCTTTGCGAGAAATGCTTCCTATACAGACACATTTTTATATACACACGTGCATATATATATATATATATATATATATATATATATATATATATATATGCGTGTGTGCGTGTGTGTGTGTGTGTCTTTGTGTATATAGCGCTTAGTCCCGAAAGCCGGAAAATTTCAAAGGAAATAATAAATAAGAAATTTGTGCCTATATATATATATATATATATATATATACACATACGTTATAGTGGAATGAGCAAAGGCGGCGCTCGAAATTTTACAAGCAAATATCGTCATTCTCGCTTGTTTAAATTTACGATTTTTTCGGCAAAGTTTGAGGCGCGCGCTCGCGCAAGTGAGCAAAGGGAAAAAAAAGGAAAGCGAAAGAAAACGCAGATACGCATTTACTAGCGCGTGTAAGAGAGCGCGCTCGTGCCGACTATCGTTAAAGAATCTATGCGGTGTACTTGAAATTTTCCAAGCACGCTATTGTCGTCACTATTCACCGACGTTGCGCGCTTTTATGTAGCAGTTTCGTAAAATCGCTGTAAAATTTATAGCGCCTTCTCGAAAAAAAAAAAAAAAAAAAAAAATTTCTCGACAAATTGCTACGGTACAAAACGAATTTTAAAATATGACGAAATATCTTCAATAAACGAGATAATTTTATCGTAAAAAATTATTTATTACTTTAAGTATTTACATTTATAGAAAATGATGTAAAAAATAAAATTGTCGAGCTCCGTATACGACGATTCATACATTACGTATATAAAAAATTTCTCTTCCTTCGTCCATCAAAGCGATTGTAGCAAAGACAATTTTTCTAAGATTCTTTTACACTATAGGAATAAATACGAAGATTTGAAAGAGAGTCGGTTTGGTGATGCTGTTTTTGTAACGCTAGCTTCAATCACCGCGCACAAAGCAAACAATCAAATAACGGCGCCGCGCGCTCGTACATTATGATACGCGCCACAGTCATAGAGAGATAGAGAAGAGAAAGAACCGATAACTCAGGAAAAAAGCTCGATAGAGGAAAAGCGATAACGTCTGACTCGTAAACAAGTGTGCGACAGAAGGCAAAAGGGGGATAGAGAGCGAGAGAGAAAGCGGCGCGGTAAAAAAAAGGAAGGGTGGAGCAAAAAATTGACGTGTATTGCGAGAGAGAGAGAGAGAGAGAGAGAGAGAAATTGAGAAAGAAAGGAGAGGAATAGAGAGAAAAGAAGTAAAGCAAGTGAAAGAGTAAAGGAGAAAAAGGTAGGTAAACAGAGAACTATTGATACAGAGAATGAACAAGCGAGAGACGTATGCATGTGTAAAGACAGCGACAGAGATTGACTCGATAAAGAGAGACTGAGTTATGTAACTAAAGTAACATTGGTGTGATTTGTTAAACAAATATAAAAAAAATAATAAAAACGTAAATAAATGGAGGAATATATACGAAGAATCGATAATATACTATGAGTATCGATCATTTTATTTATTAATTTTTTTTAATATATATATATATATAAAACTGCAAATTAATTACATTCGCTTTAATTACTCAGGATACATGAATAATTTAAACTTGCTGAATAAATAGTTACCTACCGGAAAGATGATATTATAAATATGGTAATATCATTAATTATTTATGTACCTTAATTTTAATTTTTCTTAATTTATTTGCAATTAATTAATAGACATAGAATATTAAATTATTATAATTTTCATATATAACAATGGAGTTTATCAAAGTTGCTAACTTGCCAATAAAATAATATTGTTTATATTTAAAGATTGAAATTTTTAAGCTATTTAATCATTTTATTTTAATTTTATAAAAATAAAGCCTATAAAGTAAAAGTATACTAAAAGTTTTAAAATACGATCGTAAAATTATTATTAAAATGCTTTAAAGGATAATTTTATTCGTATTTAAAACATAAGTGTATTTTAATTTTTCTTATTATTATTGCTTTGTATTAATATTTGCAAAATGGTTTTGATTTGTATGTAAATTTAAAAAAAAATAATCGAATTCGTGCGCAATACATTTGTAAAAATTAACCTTACGTTTGTACACGATCAATAAAATAAATAAATAACAAATGGTAAAAATTTATATAAAAAGAATTTTTCTCGATGAACTATTTTTATTCCGTTAAATTTGCTTCCCGATTAATTGTTGAAAACGAACAATAACATGTTTCTAAACACAAATCACAAATCCAGCACAACTCTTTCATTCGTATCTCGGAAAGCTATCAATTCAAAAAAAAAAAAAAAAAAAAAAAACCCTAAATCCACTAAATTCGCGAACAAATTGATTCCGTCCATCGAGAAAACTAAAAAAAAAGTGCGTGAGCGAGAAAGACAGAGATAGAGAAATAGAGAGAGAGAGAGACAGAAACGTATACGTGCGCGTACACACGCGTTCACATAGAAATCAAAAAGCAAAGAAGTACCGCGCAAATTATTTCCAGCCGTGTGTAAAAAGAGATACAACGAGCTGGCACGAGATGAAAAGGATAACGACGATACACACGCTGGTGGTACGCACATATCGAGTACAGAGCTACATGTAAAATCAATAACGCGTACAGAGAAACAAAATACAAAAAAAAAAAAAAAAAAAAAAAAAAAAAAAACTAAAAAAGAAAGGAAAAAAAAAGTGAAGAATCGACGACGCACAATCGGTGACAGAGTCGGGGCAGACGAGATTCGCGGCAGTAAACGTGGATTCGCGGCTCGTTGAACCCGTCCGGGATTTACATGTATATCCACTACATACCCACAGACACGTAACCAGAATCAAGAGTGCCATATACAAGTGAATCAAATTCGCGAACAGAGAAAGAGAGAGAGAGAGAGAGAGAGAGAGAGAGAGAGAGGGAAAGGGAAAAGGTAACGTCACATTGTGGCGATTGTAAGCAAGATGTAAAGCATTTTCCGTCGAAAAGCTTTGCCCCGTATGTCGTAAGCGCGAAAACAATCTGCGGGCAAATTGCCAAGGAAATGGAACGAAGGCGTCCTCGAGGTCCGAGTCGCGTATAAGCGTTCGCAGCTCCGCGTGCATTTTCGCAACCACCGGTTGTCTTTCTTTGGCCGGTCTCCTTTTTCTCCCTTTCCACCTGTCGCAAGTGGCGTGCGCACGCGCGAACACATACACACACACACACACTTTCACTCGCGCGCTGCTTTTCTAAACGCGTCAACCGGCGAGCAGCGAGTAATTTAATTTCCTGCTCTCGTGATTTAATTGTTTCATGAGAGAATAAAGGATGCTACGCTCGCACGACTATTCAATGGGCTTCTCTATCTGTGTGTTGGCAAGTACGCGCAATTCTTTTCCTCCCGTATCCGTTCCTCTTCTTCTTTCCTCTTCCCCGCGCTCTTTTTTCACCCTTAAAGTGCATCTGTTTCGTGCGCGCTTTCGCGCTTGCTCGCGCTAAATTTACACGATTTATCAGCACCCCGTGGTAATTTAATGAATGAGTGAAATATTGCCCCTATTTTATCCAGAGCTATTTGTACGATGCTGATCGTTATTATTCAAGATTTGAATAGGAGCTTGTGGTTATATTTAAAAAAAAAAAAACCGTATTCTATACATTTCAATGAACGGGAAATAAAAGTAGCGTTAATTGAAATATCTATTAACTCTATATGAAATGATTAATAGGATATAAATATATAATTTAGAATATAAAAATTTTAAATTTAATTTTTAAAACATTGATTTCGACAAGAACTTCTTTCTTTACAACAGGTATCTAACACATTTATAAATTTTTATATTTCCGATAAGCCTCATTTTTACTGTATTTTTTAATCTATTAGTTTTTTTAATCAATGCATTATTATAATTTAAGTTAGATTTAAAATTTATATATGAAATTGAAAAAAAGGCAATATGAAAACGTATTTTGATTATCCACAAAAACATTTATTTATTCAATAAACATTTTAATAGAAAAATAATTAATTATTTTAAATTTGTATTTGCTAGATTATTCGATTGATAATAAATTATTTGAATTTTTAATATTTTCACAAAATTTCTATAATATATCTAAACAACTATCGTATGTATATTAAAATTAAATATCAGAACTGATAACTCTACATATTAACATAAGAATAGCATTCCCATAAAGAAAAAGGAAAAAGAGAAGAAAAAAAAACTGCCTGCAATCCTTAAAAAAAGAATACGAAAAGAGTCTATTCAGAAGTCGTAGCTTACTCTATTAGCAGTGAAAGCCAAGTCCAGAAGCGAGTGTACAAGGGCCAATGACTGCACGATAAAGCCACAGAGAAGCTCGCGAGTAAGCTCGCGTCCGCGCGCACGGCCCAAAAACCACGGAAGCCCCATGAATGCGTTTCCGTTTTCCTTAGGGTGCCGGCGCTTCTACAAGGGGTATCCCTTTGATGCTACCGAATCCTCCCTCCCTCCCTCTCTCTCTCTCTCTCTCTCTTCTCCCCGACTCGTTCCGCCTTACTCTTTTCTTCTTTTCGCGCGCTTGGCAGCTCCCGAGAAGAAAGCAAAAAGAATCGAGAGCTCGAGAGAGTTGGCTGGCACTCTCTCTCTCTCTCTCTCTCTCTCTCTCTCTCTTTCTCTCTCTTTTCGTGAGCGAAGCCGTTGCCTTTTCCCTTCTCGCGAGGAAAGGAATCGGCCAGGTTTTCTAAGAGGGAGAGAGAGATGAAAGGATCGCACAAAGACTCTGCTTTTCGAAAGAAGGCGAAAAATACACTGTAATCGCGTGGTCAAAAGGAAAGCTAGCCTCGCGTTCTCTTGTACATGTGTGCGTGGTATACGTGTGAGTGGTCAGTTCGAGTCGGAAAGGCAAAAAGCTCGCGAAGGGAAAGAGAGAGAGAGAGAGAGCGAGCTCGGCCATCGGGCAAAAAACAAACGTCGACGCATGAGCAAAAAGATCTTTATACGCGTCACGGTCGCCAAAAACCGAACGAGCGCGTGCTCTTCGACGAAACGAAACCGTGATGCTTGTGCGCGTTGAATAAAAATAAAAAATAAAAAATAAAAAAAGGAGAAAAAAGAAAAAGTTAAACAAAAAAGGATGGAAAAAGAAAGGAAAATAAAACAAAATAAAAGAGTGGGATGATTGAGAGAAAGCCGAGCGCCACGAACGGGTTATAAAAAAATATATACCGGCGAGGAAAAAACGTTTAAAAGAGAAATAAAATGTACTTGTTTCTCTTTATCTATAAAGCAGGACGGCGATAAGTGGGCGACGAAAGAGAGAAAGGGAGCGCGAGAAAAATTCAATGCGGTACGTAACGAAAAGATCCGCGAAGCTTGGCGTAGCGTAGAGGCGAAACCTAGTAGTAAAACCGGCGGTGGTGATGGTGATGGTAGTAGTGGTAAACGTGCACATACCGCCTGGCTAATATAGTGGAGGTAAGCTTTGAATCCGTTGCACCGCTGGCAGTCAACTGAAGAGCGCTCGTGGGACTCGCACTTCCGGACTCGCGTATCCCGTATGCTGCGTAACGTGAGAGAGAGAGAGAGAGAGAGAGAGAGAGAAGCGTTTATCCGTGTTAAAAAACGCCGGAGGATGGAAAAGTGCTCGCGAGCGTAAAAGAGAGCGAGAGAAAAAGAGAGTAAGCGGTTGGCGAAAGGCGAAAACGCGAGAATTAAAATAAACGAATGGAAAAAATGTCCCGGCGAGACCTGTTTGAGTCAACTCACAAATTGAAAGCGCCCGTCGTTTGTTTCCTTCGCTCTTTTATTTTCCGAGCCCTTTATTTTTTACCTCGCGCGCCCTCATTCCACGTACCGTTTTAAGCTTCGCTTCAATAATTCTCCATCATTTTGTCTTCGCGTTGCGCGCCGCGCTCGTTTGACCGATCGCTTCTTTTTTTTTTTTTTTTTTTTTTTTTTTTTTTTTTTACTTTCCAAACTCTAATAACTCTTTTTCTTCGCTTTTTCAACCGACAATCGGCAAACGATAAAATTTGTTTATGGAAAGATAAAATTACGAATGCTTTACAGACTCGTAAATAATTTAACGAATAGTCTGTGTACTTTAATTGAGAATTGTAAATTTTTCCGATACTTTTAGAATGAAACATTACGAAAAATAGATAAAAAAAATCTTGAAAATTTAAATTTTAAATTCAAAGAGTCAGTTATGAATCATATTTTATTCAAAGATTTTCCTGCACTGTTAAAATTTTTTTTTAATACTTTTAATGTGCTTATAACAATCTGCGAGATAATATTTAACTTAATTAAAATGGAAATGTCAATGTCACTTAAATATGAAAATCAAATAATATTTTATAATAATACAAAATTAAAACATTCTCCACTCGGCATTCAAAAGTATAAAATAACATTAAATTCTTTGTTATTTTTATATTTATTTTAAAATTCGAATTAATTTATTTTAAAAACGAACGATAGTGATAACTACCTCTTCAAATAACATTTGCGTCATTTTTATTCTTGTTTCGAGAACAAAAACAAAAAAAAAAAAAAAAAAAAAAAGAAAGATAAAAAAAAGAAAGAAAAAGAAAAAGTCAGTGCAATCGATCCCTTATAAATTTTATCCT
The DNA here is from genome assembly GCA_949987625.1 of Chalcis sispes. Lineage (NCBI taxonomy): Eukaryota > Metazoa > Arthropoda > Insecta > Hymenoptera > Chalcididae > Chalcis > Chalcis sispes. Next base: position 17,978,334 of record OX465096.1, read on the forward strand.
GTCGCCGCGACAATAAACCATTAACGATCCAATTTTTCAAAAGCATCAAGTGCCTTATTTTGATAAAAGTTTTCATTTCGTTCGAAGAAACATAAACTTTTTTTCTTTCTTAAACGATGAGTTTCCGCGAAAAAAAATTCGCTCGTCATTTTTAACCCCACGCACGTAATCAGCATTCTACAAATTTTCTCTTACTCTTTTTCTTTTCTCCTCTTTCTCTCTATCAGATTCCTTAAATTTAAAAGCCGACGCTCCTTTTGCGCACGGATTAAAAATCTAATTGCTATTACTACACTTACTCGTATTTTCTTTATTCAACGCATCGATATATATATATATATATATATATATATATATATATATATATATATGTATAGCACATGTAGCTAAATGTAGTGTCGAATAAGAGAGTGTCAGAAAGAGGGGGAAAAGAGAAAGAAAGGACTTAGTTTAACACGAACGAAATAGTGAGTGTGTGTACGCAACGACGAGGCAAAAGATCGTACACTTACACATTCTTTTATCATCGGCAAAGGGTGAGATAGTAGATTGAAAAGAGCGGCCTGATACTGAGACACTTTGTAGACACAAGGACCGATAGATAAAGAAGATGAGAAAAGAGAGGAGAAAGAGAGTACCGGCATACTTGAAGTATTTCTTTTAAAGAAATGACTCTCAGAACTGACGCTCAGCTGCTAATTTTATTTTGCGTTCGGTATTGGAATTTTTCATGAAAACTTGTTGGTGGATAATTTGATGAGACGACATCAAAGATCTTTTAATCTTACATTATTTTTTATTATTAAAAGCAGACTAGTTATTTACGAGAGAAAAATTTGAATTACTTATAAAATGAGTTGAAAAAATTACGTCGGATGTATAATAAATTTAACAATGCAGCATTGTTTGACATCTTGAAGCAATGGCATAATTCTTTCGATATATTTTAATAATTTTCAAATCAAAAACTTTATGAACAAATAATAATCGAAAAAAAAACATGGCGGAAGAACAAGGGAAAGATTACAACTTTGCGAATATTAATGATCTGACAATTTAATAAAATTTAATAAAATTCATTAGCGAGCTAAAATGCGCAAAAAAAAATTATAATTTTTTCAAGAATAATGGGCGCGGCTGAAGTTTTTTTTTTTTTTTTTCAAAATCGTATCGTATTTTTTGTCTTTTGCGAAGAAAAAATGTTTATTACTGTTATAAAATATTTACGCGTGTAAAATGAGAAAAAAAAAGTATAACGTTTATTTTAAAATTTTTATAAAATTTACATTTCTGGTTATTAAACAAATAAATTTCAATCAAGACAGTAATAAATTTTAATTTAGAGGCAAAAAATGATTCTCTCGCTCAATGCATTCAATTTTACATTTGTTAATTCGATCGATATTCCTCAAACAATTGCGGAATCAACTATCAATTTATTCAATACAGTTCAACGCATAATTCCGGTTACTTTGAATTTATAAAAGAGGAAAGAAAAAAAAAGGAATAATAAAATGCATATAAAGAAGAGAATAAAAAGCATCGAAAGCCGAATGATTTATTTTCGAAAGCATTAAAGAGAAGAGCAAACTGATAACGAGGCCATATCTAAAGATAAATCCAAGTCTCCTATATAAGGTCTATCTACGTTCGCGGCGTGAAACATGCTCCCAATGATTCATATAAAAGTATAGAAAACGAGTGAAAGCTGAGCTATAAATTGGCAAGAAAAGGTAAAAAAAAAAAAATAAAAAAAAAAAAAAGAAAAAAGAAAAAATAGAGAAAAAAAAGAGGAAAAAGAATGAAAAAAAAAAGCGAGAAAAGTGCACGGTAGTGTAGAAGATAGAGAGAAAGAAAACGCGTGCAGTGTGTCCATCAAGGATAGAGAAGAGAGCGAACGAAACGACGTGGGTGGTAAAGCTATAAGCATACGATACATGCGCCCTCATATACATCTATATACCCGCCCTCGTACTTACAATTCTCACATATACATATATATATATATATATGTATGTAACTGAAGTCGTATCGGTATCGTCTATCGGCAGCGTATCTCGTCTCTCTCTCTCTCTTTCTCTCTTATTCCTGCACGGTTCGCGCAAATGGCGCGAACATCCGCGAGCTGCCTTCCTAACTTATCGCCGAAGGAAGTGGTCCCTCTTTCCCTCCACTTCTACCACCTACTCCACCCACCGGCGTCGCACACTTTAGCGCGCAAGCGATCTCTCTCTCTCTCTCTCACATCGTGCAACTTGCTTCGTCGTCGTTTCCGTTACCTCCCTCCTCCTTCTTCTTCTTCGTCGTCGTCGTCGTCTCCTTATTCTCTCCCTTTTCATTCCTCCCTTTCATCCTCGCTCCCCCGCGGCCCTCCTATTCCATCGAGGTAAGCGGCGATGCATTCATATTCCTTCTCGCTTACCTCCCTTATCCTCCCCCCCCACTCCCCTTCTCCTTCTACCTCCTTTCGTCGTTCTCCTCTCAGCGTGTACAGAACCGAAAACTCGCTTTCTCTCTGTGTGGAAGCGAGTCCGCGCTGCCACATCCCTCTTAGAAATTCGAAAGCCTCTTTCGTAGATTCTCTCTGCACCTTTACCGCTTCCTTCTTCCCTTGCTACTACCGACGCTCGCTTTTTTCTTATCCAACTTTCCTCTTCTCTCTCTCTCTCTCACTCTCTTCTAGTTCTTCTATTAAATGTTCGCATAATGCATATAGGTGTACACAAGTCTGTTTTCATTTTTTTTTTTTAACAGTTTCCTTTATATTCGGCGAAAAAATGGCATAAGGCGAGAAAAAAGAAAGCGCGTGCGCCAAAGAATATATTATTGAGAGAATGAGTTACGGCGATACGTAGAAAGAAATAACGGAAAAGAAGAATACGCGCGAGGTTGAGGCAGACGATATCTCGAGTAGGAACGTCGAAGGAGGTTACCTCGAACCGTTACGGGTGCAGATATTTCTAAAGACGGATTCGGATCTTCGTGGCTTGTCATTGTGATAAGGCGATGGATTCTCGAAAATAGAGAGAGAGAGAGACAGAGAAGACGGAGATATTAGAGAAGATGAGAGAGATAATGCAGGATTTTGACTTAATGCTATCGATTCGCAACCCTCGATGATTTTTTAATGAATTGCCGAAATGTACTTATATTTGCTTGTTAACACGTTCCATGCCGCGTGGGGGGGGGGGCGTATGCGCCCCACACTGAACTTTCCGTTCAAGCCATTTGGTATTATCATTGTAAAATGAAGAATTTTTCAAAAATTCATTATGCAGTCAATTATGGGCATCTTAATACTATAATGAATTTTTAAAAAATTCTTCATTTTACAATGATAATACCAAGTGGCTTGAACGGAAAGTTTAGCATGGGGCGCATACGCCCTGCACGCGGCAGGGAACGCGTTAAGTTTCTTCATTGCTCAAAGATTTTTTTAATATTTCAATGATAAAATATGAATCTACAAAAACTCTTATCATTTGATTTGTAAAGTTAAAATTACTAACTACTTGAATTATTGATGATAATTATTTTATATGTATTTACAAATTATTCAACAGAATTTAATATTTCATTTTTTTTTAAACTTAAAAAAATTGAATATATTTGGTTAGAGACTATTAGTTAAATTAAATAAGTAATTTATTAGAAGAGTTTTTTTTTTTGTTTTCACGGTATTGTTTATCATTTGTGATTTTCATTTATATTATATTTGTATTTTTTTTTCAGAATAGCAATTAGAACATACATTACATACATAAAGAAAATGAAACGAATATTTAAAAACAAAACTTGTTAATTACGTAAAATTAAAGCATTTGCTTGATTTCGTTTGAGAAAATAATTTTTCCAAACGAATCAAATACACGAAATACCCTGTAATACATACTTATCCAACAATCATCTAAACCATGTACTCTGAAAAAATTAAAATTTAAAAATAAAATTAAAGCAAAACGAGGCGTATTTTTAATCGAAAACAAAAAAAAAAAAAAACAAAAAAAAATCGATACTTCGTCCCATAAGAAGAAGTACACGAAAATACATATATACAGAAGAAATAAAAATAGCAACAGTGCGGTGAGAGAATAGTATAGGAAACGACACGACGCTAGCTTGAAAAAGAGAGGAAAATTTGCGCAAAATAAAGCCAGGGGGTCGCGCGCGCTCGCTTACAACTCAATGCCCGGACAGGAAGTACGTGTCCGAGGGCAAATGGTTCTCCGTGTTTGAGTCCGTCTGTTTTTGTGCATATTTGTGTGTATGCGTGTGTGTGTGTGTGTGTGTGTGTGTGCGCGCGCGCGGGTGTGTGTGTATTTTTATACATATGCACGCGGGCCGTGAACGACGTCGTTCTCCGCAACGTTCGCTCAGAAACCGGAACGACGGGGAAACGGTTATTCGCTTACCCTCTTGCGCGTTACGAATTCCCGCGAATACTCCACGTCTCTCTATCTCTTTCTCTATGTCTTTCTTTATCTTTTACCGTTCTCTCTCTTTCTTTCTCTTTTTCCGTTTCCATTTGCTCACGTTCTTTTTGTCTTTCTTTCTTGATTTTCGTTAAAGTTTGCTGTGTTTGCTCTTTGTCTCGTGTGAATAGAAGAGAAGAAAGGCTGTTTACTGACGTCACGTTCACCTTTTATAATGCATAGAGAGTTGTCAGAGTGATAGCTTTTTTTTTTTTTTTATATATATATATGTATGTTATATATCGAATTTTTCAAAGGCTAATTTTAAACATGGACGTTAAGTTATTATTAAAATGGAAAATTGATATTTTTCATTGATTGCCATTTTTATTACATTTTCAATCTCACAATGATTTATAATCATTTCAGTGATGTTTAAGTTTGAAAATTTTAGATTATTATAACATATTCACATTATCCATAATTTTGATATTTTTGTAATTGGTATTGTATAAGTTTACTCCAATATCCAATATATAATAAAAAATTAAGATACATTATTAAAAAAATGTACATACGTTCAGTCGTGCATTTAAACATTTTTTAGAAAAAAAGAAAACTTTCATCAAACAACTATATTTTAGAGTATTTTTTTAAATATATAGCCGACATGAAAGAACTTTCTCGTATTAAAACCGAATAGTTAAAAAATGTATTGTTTGAAAAAAAAAAAAAAATGTTTGTCGCTCGTAGTGTAATAAGTACAATATATGTTAACTTTTGCATTATTTTTAATGCATATTTTATAATAATTACTTTTTACTTGCTTATGAGTGCCAGCTGTGCTTTTCATTTAAATTGCAAGAAAATGACTATCGCGTATTTAGTAGTTTCTTAATAATGGCAAAATTTTAAAATATTTAGTTATTTCATAAATATTAAAAAATAATAGTTAAGTATATACATTATAAATTTTGTTTTTAAGATTGATTTAAGGTAGTTTAAGATACGTTGAAATTTAAATTAATTATAATATCATCTGGATTATAATTTAAAAAGCAAATAAACTTTAACAATTTAAATACACAATTGATTATAAAAAAAAAAAAAGTATATTTTTTTATCAAGACAAAATTGTCATAAATTCAGCGGTAACTTAAAAAAAAAAAAAAAAAAAAAAAAAAAAATGAAAATTTTATCATTTTATGTAAGCCAAATATTCTGAACGTACTTTTTACGAGATACATATTCTGATACGATGTTATCGTGCCGTATGATATCTAAGCCCCTAAGCTTGACTTTTATACGATAAAAATGCTCGGTTGCTTTCTAAATTTCATTTACCTTAGATCTGTATTTTGCTTAAATTATCATTTCATACGAACGCACTCGTAGATGTCATTGCTCCATATCGATGCTGCTTGTGTAAGATTAAAAATTTAATTTTAAGAATTATATAACATATACACGTAGAAATGTAGTAAAAGAGAAAAAATAAGGAAGGAATTCGGATTATCCGAAAAATTTAAACTGAAATTCAAATGACTTTAAAATAAAGTTTAACCACAAAATGGATAGAAATTTTCTGTTTTAAATAATTAATAGTACAGTTTTGTTACAAAAACTTTTAAATATTTAAAAATAAGAATAAAGATAAACAATAATAATTCATGAATCAAAGTATGGTAAAACTAAACGCAAATAAAGAAAAAACTTTATTTCTTTGTCAACATTATTTAAAGAATTGTATCCATATATATAAATCATCCACAATTAATAGCACTTACAATTGTGCTTCATATAATTAAATTGTTTCAAGCGCTAGGTGTGATAAAGACGAAGGAAGAATAAAAACATCCGAGAAAATTTGCGAAAAAAAAAAAGAATCGCCGAAAGAAAGTGAATGCTTAAGAGAGATGAGGCAGACTCGAAAGCACTCGAGAAAATTAATTGAGAGTGAAGAAAGAGTAGAAGAAAAATGGTAAGAAAAAGAGAGAGAGAGAGAGAGAGAGAGAAAAGGAGAGAGAGAATGAGGGAGATGAAGAAAAGAAGAGAAAGAAAAAGAGGGAAATATATAAATATATACATATATTTTTTTTAAGGACAAAGTCAGATACATGAAGAGAAAGAGAGAGAGAGAGTAAGAGACAGAGTGAACAGCTTTTGCAAAGGAAGCTAGAATTCAAAGTACATAATATAATGGCTATCTTCGCAAAGAGGAGCGTCGAGAACTCGGCCGCTTTATTCCTGGCGATGCTAGTATCTCTCTTAGGAAAAACTTTAAAAGACTTGAACGACTCGTGCTTTACTTCTTCTTTCTAGTCTACCGCTCAATCTTACCCTCTCATATTCTACCGCACTTTTCTACTGTGTGTTGTTGCCGCTGCTGCTGTTGCTGCTTCTGTTGTTGTCGCTTCCTCATTTTCGATTATTTTATTTTACTATTTTACGCGTCTATGTTACCTATTTTTTTTTTTCTCTCTCATTTTGATCATTCGTTTTTTCACGCTTTTAAATTTTTTTTTTTGTTTTTTTCTTTTTTCGCAAACGTTTTAAATTCATTTTTTTGATGCTTCATAATGGTCACAATTTTATACTTGCATTTTTTATTTAGGACTTTTTTGATTTCCAAGTGCTAAACAAGTTTGAATGTTTCTTTTTAATTTTTTTTTTTTTTTTATCAATGTGAGTTGTTTAGCTCATAAATAATATAATACTGTGAATTTAGTTGTAGCCTTAGTAAATCAACATTAATTAACAAAAGTTAAAATTTCTCAATAATCTTTCACAAAAATTTAATTCAATTTATAATTCAACTTTCTTTTTTAACAAGAAACGAGATCAAGTATACAACGAAAACCTACATATGAAATAAAATGGGGGGATTAGATCAATAACAATCGGTATAACTATTAATTAACAAATATTAGATTTTAATGTATAAATTGATCTTTATATTGGAATAAATTTTTACCATAAGCTTTAGATTCTTTAAATATTATCGATAATATCCCTTAGATTTCTTAGAATTAGCATAATTAAAAAAGTAATTACTTTCACAAGTTTAAAAGAGAAAAACTACAAAGAAACTTGGATATTAAGCGTTTTATGAAGAAAAAAAAATTGAACGTCATACTTTAATGAATAAAAGAAAAGAATTTCGTATGGGATCAATTCTTTTTCCATAAGCTTTACACTCAAACACAGATGTTTGCCTCAATATCCAAAGGATAAAGAGAGAGAGAAAGAGAGAGTGAGAGAAAGAGAAAGAAACAGGAAGATCCTTTTTGTCCCAACGTATTATATTACCAGGGGCTCGATAAAAAGTCGCCTTTTTTCTCTTTTTATATACCGCTATCGATAAAAAGCTCATTTCTCTCTCTCTCTCTCTCTCTCTTTCTTTCTTTCTATTTATTCGTATTCTCGTGCGTGAATTCCCTACTCGCACATCCTATATATATATATATTCTATATTATTTTCTCAACGCTACACCATCCTAAAGAACGAAAGCGAAATTTCTGGTGATCGAGTCGAGTATTTAGTGATTTCTTCCACTTCAGTTTCAAATTTAATCCGCTAAATAGATCGCGTTTTGTCTATCCCTTTTCTTTCCTTTTTTATACCAACTTGCTTTCTCCTTTGCGTACACATACGTATATGTTTATTGATATATGTATGTATATTGCATTTTACGATTGTATACGTGCTATATTTTCGCGTTATATTTATATTCATAAACAGGCTTCATAAAAACATACGGGATTTTCAAAGTTTTTTTCTTTTTCTTTTTTTTTTTAATTTTTCTTTTAACTTCAACGAGACTACGAGTCTTTTTTATGAAGATAATAATTTTTACGTTGATTCAATTAAGCGATATAATCGGTTAAGGCAATTTTATGATGGTTTCGAATTTTATGAAAACCCTGCAAATTTTTATAATTATTAATGCGTTAAAAATTACGAAATTTATAAAAATGAAAAATATCAAATTTAAATTTTAACTATATATGTATGGTAATAAAAAATTTGCAATTCGCGAATTCGAAGCGATGCTGTAATAATGAAAGGGATAGAAAGTAAAATATAGAAAGAAAGCTATGTTGTAAATTAACTGAAAGTAAACGAAACAACTATTTAACATATATACGAGTATGCATATTTTCAAATTAAAAATGTTAAAAACGTCATTCGACCATAAAGACTTTTTATCTCGAGTTTTTAAAAAATATATTTTGAAACACGATTGTTTAAAATAATTTGAAAAAAAAGGCATTAATTCAATTTTGATACTTATAAGGCACTAAACAAAAAATTTATAAAAAATTTCATTAAGAGATAAACATAAACCTTTTGTATTCTGATTGATATTACCTTTCGCAAGTGATTCAAAAAATTATTTTTTGTTTTTTAAATTTTCAATCGATACATAATATATAAACTCGTTTGATATTAAAGCATTTTCTTGTTCCAGACAAGTGTGCTTATAATTTTTAAGGGTACTCGATGCATAAAAATTGTCGATGTTAATTTTGATTAATTATATTGACAATATTCGAGTGTTTGCATCACAGTGAATTAAATTTTTTAAAGAATATAATATATCAATTATTAATATAAATTATATTTTAATTTAATAAAATTGATATAATATTTTAATAGACAGCTCGAGCGCGCGTTGGATTATTTGCATGGAATAACGATAGCAATTTTAGAAAATTAATTGAAATCCCTTAAATACGAAAATAACCGAAAAATCATTAAAGCTCGACTGATAAAGCCAAACCACTTTATCAAATTATAATATCTCCATTCACCTTTATAATCTATTTCGAAAAAGCTCCTTATAAAAAACGCATTATAGGTAAAAAAAAATTTCAATCCCCCGAAATCCATGCATGCATACGCTCGCACACGTGTGTATTCTTTACGTGCGCCCATATCGACGGGGGAGAGCTCAATATCAAAAACTAATAAGAGAAAGAGAGAATTATAGGAGAAGCGTAGCTAGATTCATAGGAGGCAAAGGGGGAGAGTTGTGGGGGGAGGGGGGGGGGGTATATAGAAGAAGAAGAAATGAGTAGGCGGTAGGCTATAGGAACAACAAAGGTATAATCGTGCGCGGAACGGAGTAAAGTTCGCCGTGGGAATTTGGTATCAGTAGAGGGCTCGGCGTGCAATTCGATTCACCCGCGACTAATGTAACCGAAAGAGCCGAGGTGCCGTCGCCCACCGAGAAATATAGATAGCGATAGGCAGGGCGCGCGCGTGCGCGCGTTCGCGTGTCCTCCCCTAAAACTACTGGATAATCCGTTTAGATCGTTTCCTACATGAATGCATACATGCATGCATGCATGCATGCCGCCGCCGCCGCCGCTGCTACTGTGTCTCTTACTCTTGCCCTATCTCTTTCTCTCTGTATATGTACATATGTGTACGTGTACAAGTATATACGCTTATATATATATATATATATATATATACATATATATAAACACGTAAACGCATGTAGAAGCTCGAACAGCCTCGCCGTTTCCCTCTCCGTTTCTCGTCTACTACAAATAGTCGTGAGAAGGTGTGCAAGAGCAGGAGAAAGAGAGAGAGAGAGAGAGAGAGAGAGAGAGACAGAGTCAACCGAACGGAGGTTTAGCATCCAAATGGCGGCAATTTGCAGCAGGTGATAAAGGTGATAAAGGTGACAAGGTGGTTGCCCGGCGTGCCGCCGCACTGCCTTTGCCTCGGCGCGTTAGCCCCTTTCCTCCTCTCTCTTCCTCTCCCTTACTCTTACTCACACCCTTTTCCTCCTTTATGCGCGCCGAGGCGCTAAGCCTCTAAATAGCTACCCTTTCGTCGACCTCGTGACAAAACAGAAAGAGAGAGCGAGAGACAGAGAGGGAAAGGAAAAGGAAAAGAGAGAGCGACCTAGCCTGTATTAAAGCGCTGCTGTCCTTCGAATATTAATAGGGATTCAGACGCTTTCTTTATTTAATATATTTTTTTTTTTACTTTTCTTTTGATGTTGTTATTGTAGAGGGCCTCTTTGTGTTGAGTTTTTATAGCCAAGGAAAGGTTGAATTTAAGAGCTTGAAAGCTGAAAATTCTTGGGCTGCGTGCACTTAATTAAAGATGCAAATGTCCTTTGCCGATTTGAATACGTTATGTGAATCACTTCTGTGTTGTAACTTCATCAATTTACAGTTGAAAATCTCAGCGATTGAAAGTTACATCGAGGAAATAGCTATTTTAATGCGCTAATAACGGTTTATCGTAGTTTCGTTCCGCAATTCGATTCGAGGAAACGTTTCTCTTTTAAGAAAAGAAAGTTTGCATTTTTTTTACATTATACCTTAATTCGTTAAAATTCAATAAGGTTTAACGCTTTTTTTATTACTGTCGGATTGTCCATTTAGGTTTTTTTTAGCAAAAATAAAAAATTCATTTCTAAAATTAATAAGAATGACATTTGTAATATTAATTTTTAATAAAAATTTATGTATTGATGCTTCTTTAAAAAATTGTGCGTTTGTTATATTATATTGTTAATTTGATATTTTCATTTTTAATAAATTCAAGCAATAAAGGTTATTATTAAAATTTATTGAAAATCAATGCGCCTCCAAATTTTTTATTGAAAAGAAAAAAGAATTTCGCCTTATACTACAAATTCCAATCTAAAAAAAAACTTATTTCTCCATATATATTTTTATACTTTAATTATTAAAAGAATTTAAAAAATTAAAAATCAATAAAATTAAACAAAATATTATTTATATTAAAAATAATAATAATAATAATAATTTAAAATATAAAAATTATCAACTTATTAAATGTAATATAATGTTTATCGGAATACTTTTTTTTTTTTTAATTATTTTAAAGGTAACGTAACTTATCGATAATTAAATATTTTAATAATAAAATACCACATTTTTTTTTTACCGATAATAGTTAAGCTAAAAAGATTAAAGTGATTAATTAAAATAAATACATTAATATAAAGATTATCGTCTGTATATTTACATAAAAAATATGTAAAATTTTTGTCGGTATTATCGTCGTCGTGTTAAACATAAACTGACAAACGCAACGGTAAAACCGAGATTCATCGTCGCTGTTCTTACCTTAACCTTACATCGACAAGCCGATGTATGTTATATCTATATTTGTATCGGAAAACAATTTAAACGTTCGATTTCGCGTCGATTCGTAAAAAGTCTCACGCTTCCATCTTGAACAATCGACGACACGTTAGTAATATCGTGACCTTTATTTTCGGTATACTTATATGAATATGTTTTGTACACTCGATGTGTAAGTTTACTTCTTTAATTCTACATTAGTTTATTTTTAATTGGATTTTCGAAAATAGAATGAGCTAGAGAAAAATTTATAGGTGCCATTAAATTTTTCACGAAGCGGTAATAAAATGGTTCGTGTAATTTTACAATTGAATTGTTAATTTTCGTAAATTAAAATTTTCTCAATTAAAATTTACACGTTTATATTATTTAATAATTATAATATTGAGTATTAATTATAAAATTTTAAAAATTAACAAAATTATATTAATTATTTATTTAAATGTATTTTATCAAAATCGATATTAAATTCTGTACATTTTAAACATTGCTTTTTTACCATTTTAATATTACTTCATTTTCGAGATTTTATCTTTCGGAATTTGTGCTTTTAAAATATTAGAAACCTGTTGTATACATTATGAAAATGAGATGTTAAAATGGATGGTTTTAATTCACGTTAAAATAGCTTTAATTATATTTAGTGCGAAATGTAATTTGTGGCAATTACGTTATTTTTTCAGCAATTTGTGGTAATTTATTTATTAAAATATGCTGCGATATTATAAAATAATATATTGTATAGTATCGATCAAAATAAAGTTTAACTAATTTTATCATTCTTAGTATTTAATAAGTGAAAATACGTTTTAAGAAAATATTGTACCATTGAAAATATTCTTTATTCTTCAATTACATATATTTTATCAATTACATACGTTGTTTCAATTGAATTTGCACTTAATTAATTTCATTAAAATATTATTCTATATAACGTTAATAAAGATTTTTTGTTATATCTTTTACGAATAAATCAATAATTAAAGTTATACGATTTAATTTTTATCGCGTTAAAAGAGAAAAAAAAAAAAAATTAAATTAAATAAAAATGAAAATTAAATAATTGTCAAAAAAAAAATCATAGCTTCTCAAATTTATTTATAAATAACGAAGTTTTATCGATGTATATAATTTTAAAACTTATCTTAAAAAATTCTATTCACCAAAGTAAGTTGAATCGTTTGTTCGTTGTGTGAATAAGAATTGTTTGCAAAGCTAAAACTTGAAAACAGCGATGTTTTTTCCTTACAAAATGTGACGTTATCGTCGCGCCTTCTTCTACCATCTCCAAAAGCGCGATGCATCAGACTCGTACACTCGCGGTTGAATTATAAACCATCGACGAGCTATACGCCGTCTTTGAAAGTCGATTCCATCCTCGCGCGTGTATATTTAATACGCACATACAGCACCGCGCACTCGGCAACACATATACAATTTGGCACATTGAACGCGACGGCGGCTGGTACAGCGCATTAGGCTTCGAGGCGCGCACTTTAGGCAGATCATCCAAGTGAAGTGGCAATTCTCTCTCTCTCTCGTGAGCGCTCAAGCAGCTCTCTCTCTCTCTCTCTCTCTCGGTATCGGCTCGCTCGAGTCCTGGCAGAAACCAAGCCAAGAGCCGTCGGCTTATCGATTCCCGAGGCGTAAGATCGATTCCTTTGCCGGCAATGCTGGGCTGTACCTTTACTTCACATTCCCTCCTCGCTCCTTCGCTTTTCGCGGAGCTGCTACAGAGCCGCTCGGCTGCGAAATTATTCGCAGGCTGTAACTCGAACCAATCAGCCATCCATCGCTAGTAATTTATCGTACTAAAGCGATTCACCAATCAATTAGCACTTCGGCACCATTCCCTCGTTGTTCTCCTTCTTCTTCCATCGAGAAGTCGAGTCTTACCTTGTTCGCGTTCACAACGGTACAACACCGGTGCAGTTATCGCAAATCATTCAAAGCGTTTGTATTCCCTCGCTTTTGTGTGTACGTGTGTGTGTGTGTGTGTATGTGTTCGTTTGCACTGTTTAAGGATGAACGCCTCTTAATGCGTTCGCTTACTCGTCGCCAAGGGAGAGACAGAGAGAGAATATATTTCGCAAATTCGAGTGCATTCCAAAGAGAAATTATACGAATGCGTTATCGAAAAAAAAGTTGTCAAACATTTTGACGTTATTAGAAAAGTGTTAATTTTAACAATGATTTTAAAATAAACGATTATATTTTACATTATTTTTAACGATTTAATCAATATAGTTACTCTGTTAAAAAGTTTTATATTTAGTGAAGGTACGATATAACGATAATCGAAATAGTTTTTACCATCTAGCAATTAAAAACGATGTATTGTATTTGAAAAAAAAGAAAATATCAAAATTTTTGCTTGCACGGTTTCTTTCAATCTCAAAAATTTTATCAGATGATTAATCACGACAATTATCTATTACGATATTTCAAGTATAAAGTATAACAAAAGAATGTGTTTAATACTAAATCTGGATATCATTTACGAGAAATCCATCAAAAAACGCTGCAGTTACGACAATTATAATTCGCATGAATTTTTATCGCGTGAATCAACAACTGCTTTCACGAGACTCAATGAATTAAAAAACGTTTTTCGCACTCCACGTCTATTCAACTCTCTCTTTCTCTTTCTCGCTCTCTTTTTCTCTCTCTTTCTCTTACACCTCAAACACAGAGGAATTAAAAAAAAAAAAAAAAAAAAAAGAGCCAAAAAAAAAACTGTTTACTCGCCACCCCGTCGCTTTATTCCCGGTAAACAAAAGCTTTCTCTCCTACTATCTCTCTTCCTCTTTTTTTCGTTCAATGTATGCACATGCACAATAGACATATCCATTCCTTTTTCCACGCACCGCCGAGCGAGCTCACTCCTCCACGCGTTATTAAAAATTGTTAATTGATTTCTTTTGAATGCGCTCGCATCTGCCCGTTAAAAAAAGCGCGTCATCGATTATTCTCACCTTACCTTTTTTTTTCTCGCTTTGTGTCTCTCTCTCTCTCTCTCTCTCATTCTCTTGCTCTACCTCTTTCGTTCTTTTGCGCGAGAGAGGCGCACACGGCGTAACAACCTTGAAATTGCTTAGTTTGCATTCGGCGCGCGTGCACAAAAGGACCCCTTTTACGCGCCGATCGCACGGTCGAAACTATGCGGCTCTCTCGCTTACATCTACCTAGATATACATACATATGAGCCGGAACCCGAGCGTTTCCAAGTTTTCATCGAGCCCTCGCTTTTACACGCTCTCCTCGGCGTTCTTTTGTGCGAATCGAAATTTCGACGATAAAGTTCGCTCTCGCCGTCGTCGTCGTCGTCGTTGTCGCCGCCCAGATCCGATGAATTAAGGAAAAAGACGAAAAGAGAAAGAGAGAGCGAGGGAGAGGGAGAGTCGGAGGATTAAAGAAAAACATTCACTTGTTCAATCTCTCTCTCTCTCTCTCTCTCTCTCTCTCTCTCTCTCTTCTCTCTTCTCTGCCTCACTCGTGCGCATGACAAAGGAAACGAATTTCAATTTAAATTTTGTAGGTATATCCAGGCTTGGACGTCAGCCTTTTATTGGCTTCGTCTACTACCGTCGCCGCGAGTAGCAAAGGCCCGCATGACGCCTCAAGGATAAAGTGCCGCTCGGCTTGTACAGCGAGTCAGCCGCGGTCTAATCGCGTAAGACGGCTCAACGTGGTCTTAATGGCAACCCACTTTCCCCCTTCCCTCCCTTCCTCATCGGTCCGATGGGCGCAACGCGGAAGTCGATCTACGAGAGAAACTGCGAACCGAAATCAGTCGCTAGAGAATGGAAATTTGCATAATCGCGTCCTCGATTCGATTGAGCATTCCTCTCTCCTTAATACATGTGCCTGCATGTTCCACTACCTGATTCCTTTCTTTTCTGTGTAATCGGGAGAGACGACCACGACGACGACGACGACGACGAGCCGAGCGTTGTAATGATTTTTAGAGAATTTTTTTTTGTCAATGAACTTCCGTTTGATCGATGTTGGATAAAGCGTAGGTAATTTCAAAGAACGTTTCACTGAGCTCAAAACTCGAAATGTATTATTCCAAATCAACGTGAACCGCTTATGTGTACTGGTGAAAGCAATTTTAGCTTCGAAAAAAAATCAGTAGTATAATCCATGTGAGGTCAGACGTATTATTTATTAAATATATTCGTAGTAAAATATTTTACCTGCCTATATAATATAATGCCCATATATAAGCTTTCCTTTTATCTGAGTTATTTATTATTTGTATTTGTCAGTAATTATGGAATTATCTAATTATGTGAATATAATAATCATATAGTTAAATAAAAGAGTATTATCATAAATTGAAAAAAAAGTTCAAATAAATTTTCTAAAATAATAAAAATACTATATTGCGATGAAATTTAACAAAATATAGTATTTTAATAAATAAGTAAAAATAGTAAACGTAGACGTATACATGCATACATAACGTTGTATGAAAAGAAAAATACGGCCGCAGCTGTACATTGGAAGGTTAGAGAACGGTATCCGCAAGGATTTGAATATAAATTTACGGATTAACAAACTATGTTAGCCTCCGGCCTGGTAGAAGGGAAAACGGAAAGCTCGCGCTCGCCATCGACCTGCGTAATTCGCGGGCTCAGAGAAAGAGAGAGAGAGAGAGAGAGAGAGAGAGAGAGAGAGAAAGAGAAAAGACGATAAGCCTTCTATAGTCCCATTGTGCGTATATATCAGTATATACCGCGAAAAAAAATTTTCCGATCGCGCGAGAACGTAAAAATCTTCCAATATATAATAAGCGCTCTTTTCTCATTTCGATCGGACTTTAATGCACACATTAATGCATTTTTCTTTATCTCTTCTCTGGCGCGATATGTGGATAGAAATAAAAATATTTTTTTCCCTTTAATATTAATGTAATCAAGCGCGTGTTGAATTGCGCGCCCATATATTTTGTTATTAATTTTTTTTAAAAGAAATCTTATACGTAAGAAATATAAGCCATTTAGCTTATATGTATATGCATACACGAGCGCCAGATTTAATTTCATGGTTGAAAAATTTTATTCTACCGAACTTGCTTCTATGATTTCAAAAGCCATCGGTAGAATATAGTAAGATAAGAGTAAATATAAAAAATTTAAAAAACCATTTATTCTCTTGAATTATTTTTAACATTTAAAACGTTATTCTTCTCAAATATTTTTTCAAAGGAACTTTTAAATAGGAAAAATTGAATTTTATGGATAATCAAATTATCGAGAAGTTAAAATAAAACGGATTTTACATGTAAAAAAAGATATGTTTCAAATTCACATCAAATATTAATCATAAATTACCACGATAAAAATTTTTAATTTTTAATCAAACAATCTAAAATTTAATTATTTATCCGAATAATCTTTTTTCAGTGCTATTTAATTATAATTTAACTCTAATTTAACAGTAACTAAATTAACTCTAATTTAGCAGTACCATACATAATTAAAACTATTATTTTGCATTAGCTCTTCAATATCAGTTGCAAAAAACCACAAATGTCAAACAGAGTCTGAACTCATTATGAAAAAGTATTTTATTAAGACTAAGAGTATGCATAGTTAATAGAAAAATGTATCAAAAAAAAAAAATTATTTCTACAAAATTAAGCGTCATAAATTTGTAAATACAAAGTCAATGTGTTAGCAAAATGACGGATAGTTTTTAGAAATACAGAAGCAACAAAAAGCGAGCAATTTAATTAGAATGAATTGGAGTCTGCATAATATCAGCACTACCAGTTCTTTAAATTTTTATATCTAATTTAAAATGCTTTGGGTGACTTTTTTCCGATGTTGAAGAAATGCATCGTATTGAGAGAGCGAGAGAGAGAGAGAGAGAGAGAGAGAGAGAAATGCTGGGAAACCTTAAAATATTCAATTTAATAAGTATTAAGAATTGTTTAAATTCGTAATTAAGCTTGAATTACTTTCATTCATAAATATTTCTTTTTTTTTTTAAGTATTTTATTATAATATTGGTGGTTTTAATGGAAATTAAAATAATTTAAAATAATATAGATTGCCGCACTAAATGATATAAAACTAATTATCCAATATTATTAAATTAATTTAAATAATTTTTTATTATATATATATATATATGTATT
Organism: Chalcis sispes; assembly: GCA_949987625.1. NCBI lineage: Eukaryota > Metazoa > Arthropoda > Insecta > Hymenoptera > Chalcididae > Chalcis > Chalcis sispes. Next base: position 17,996,031 of record OX465096.1, read on the forward strand.
TTTCAAAATTAACTAATCGTTTATAAAAATTGTTTATAAGAAATACAAATTCAATTTTGTTATGTAAAAATTATAATTGTTATATTAATACTTATATTTTTTACTTTGTTACAGGTAAGTTATCAAAATATTTATGCATAAAAATTGATCGTTGAACGTAAGTTTATTTTATTATAACATAAAACCAAATTATATGTAACTACGAGTATATTCATAGATATTTCTGTATGTACCTGTAGAGAATTCGAAATTTACTTTGATACTTTTTAATTTAAAATGAAAAAGAAATCATTTAATTTATAAATCACAAGCGAATACTTAAATAATTACTTTGGTATCGTATTTTTATTATTATTGTATGATGCTTTTATCTTCGTGGTCTTGATACTTGAACGTATTTTTATATATACTTATTATTACTATTTTAGTTAAAATTTTTTTTTATCTTGCATAAAAAAGATGTTTATTTATTATTATATATTTAATTTGTAATGTTTTAATATTAAAAAAGTTTTGCCCTTAAAATATGACATTTTGCGGTAATTACAAATTATCATATCCTCATATTATAAATTTTTTTAATAAGTAATACTTTTACATAAATTGTACCGGATTATAATGTTGTAATGTTGAAGTATATTTTTATATCCAAAAAGAGCACTTGGCGATTCTCAAGATTAATTTGCGAGAGAACAGCTTATAATAAAAAGTAGCATAAAGTTTTTTTTAAATAAGCAAACTTTAATTTAATAATAAGTACAAATAATTATACGAAATTAGATCGTTTTTAGTTAAAAATTCATACCATTTTAACGAATCAAGAGTTTACGCTAATTTTCATAAAAATAAAAACTTCGTAACGATAAAAAAAAAAAAAAAAAAAAAAAAAAAAAAATTATGAAAAAGTATATTCCGGCTATTTATACAAATCGCAGTTGAGTCTCTCGGTCTCTTCAATTAACGTAGCCGAGAAATAAAAGATACGCGTCGAAACTTTTGTCGAGGGCAGCATTTTTCTTTGAAAGCCAAAGTTACGCTCTCGGTTTCTTTTTTCTCTCGCAGCTTCACTCGTAGTCGTAGCGATAGCGATGCTGGCAGAGATACTCGCTTGATCAATCTCTCCTTCTCTTTCGCTCTCGCCATATCCATATCTTCTCCTCTTCCTCTCTCTCTCTCTCTCTCTCTCTTGCTCTTGCTCTTGCTCTCTCTCTCTCTCTCTTCTCTGTCTCACTTTGCCGTTTCCAAGAGACTCTAAGCCCTAGGCATTGTATCTGTCGTTGGGAAGTATTTGCAGGCGACTGTACAGAAACCCAATTTAGTCTGCGGTCGACTAATCCTATCCCTCCTACATACCATCAGTCGATAGCTCGTGGCTCAGCTTAACTCCGACTCCCTTTTCCCCCGCGCGCTTCCTCCGCCCTGTATGTACATACATACACGCAAGCGCGTACACTCGCCCAGTTCACCTGACATTCTATCCCCACTATCGAGTTCTCGCGCGAGAATCGCCTAAAATTATCCTCGGCTAGCTCGGAAACACACAGCTTTACGCGTTGGTCTGCTGCGCGTTACCAATACGTGTCTAAATGTGTGTAGCTGGGCGTGTATTTGCGCGCTCGCTCGCGAGCACACGTTGCACTAAAAAGTTACAGCTCTATAATTGAGTTGGATTTGGCGCCGTTTTGTCTTCATCAATAGCTATCAGTTAATTTATCGCTCGCTACGTCCCGCTGTTGGTCTACTCTCGTGAAAAGCAAACGTTTTATCGGCATTCTTCTATTTCGATTAACATTTCGAATCGCTTTTACGAGCTTTTTTTTTTTTTTTTTTATTTCTCTCTTTTGCAACTTTCAAAGTATCTTCGTTGATTACAATCGAGAAACGATTGTAAAATTTGATTTCGTTGTTTAAATTAGACAGTTGTATTTTAAAATTTAACTCTTTGAATTTCTAGTTTGAATAAGAAGTCGATGAAAGCCAAAAATTGCTTTATAATTTTTTTACAAATTTCATTACATTACCATCGAAATATCACAAATGTATTACTCTTCCATTCATGATTTGATAGAGACGCAAACATTTTTAAATTGTACAAAAATTATCATTTTACGTAAGCAATGAATAAATCATTTAAATATCGTTATTTCAACGGTGAACTGAAAAAAATTTCTCTCGCGAGAAATATCAATCGAAAATGTTTATTAGGAAAACGCCGGTAAGTATCATAAGTGTCTTAATGTCTAAAATCCACCTAAATAAAAATCCATTCATGAATAAGAAGTAGCACAGAAGACGCGGTTGAGCAAACTCGTAATGCTCGAAAATGTTCATCTATACACACACACATACACACACACAAACATACACACCGCTTCACCTTCGCAGCTTTAGGATAGCATAATTTACGAGGAAGCCATTAAAAATAGTTTCGTAACAATTTTCGTAAATATTTTAACGCGGATGAGAGTAGAGAGTTTCACTGCTACGGTTGTATTAGCGAAATTTATATGCGTTTGTGTGGCGTAAACACGTAAAATTTTCCTGATGAATATTAAAGCGAAGTTCTTCCTCGGCTTGCGCACACCAAACCCGGCAATAACATTTAATTATTTTCCGACTCATAATTTATCGTATCAACTTAGCTCTCGAAGTTCGTTTTATTTTTTTAAAGGCGCTGCCGTTATTAAAACAAAATGAATTTTTAATAAAGAACTTTTGTGTTTACTTTGTTCACATGGATTCACGTTGGTGATATTAAAAGTCGCTTGTCTTTTTCGAAATTCTTTTGTAATTTTTTCTATTTCTTTCGAATACTTTTGTATCGGATATAAATGTGCTCGTTTTGTAATACGTATAAAAATATTCCGCGAAATTCTTTAAGCGTCGCAAAATAAAATTTTTCGTTTAATTTTTTTCCAGCCGACAACAAATTATCAATTTAAATAAATTTCATTTCGAAAGAAAGTACATTTTTTTCGCTGTAATATTCCACAAATTTTACAACCATAAGTTTAACCTATGTGCATTAAAAAAAAAAAAAAATGAGAAACAAAAAACTCTATGCCACTGTGTGATAATTTCAGAAAGAATGCAAACTATTTATTCAGCATTTGATTCGAGAAAAAAACTCCGAGGCAGCTTGAATATTGTCAAAAATTCACGGAACATCGCGGCTTTTGCATTATATCCGTTCTCGCATCCTTCCAAAAAATCCAGTCGTGACGGCACTCGTTCGATTTTATGCGGAAAAGGGAAAAATTTAAGTCGGCCTCGCGTCGTCGTGGTAATGCGACAAAAATGCACTCCCACGGGAGAACGTGTCCCGTGCTCCTTCGACCCGATTTCGTCGCGAAGCGCGAGAGAGAGAACTTTTCGATTCCCGCGTAAAATTCAGCGCGCGGCGCGCAGGATCAATCCTTATCTTTTATGCGCCCGGCCACCAAGTGGAAGTTTCTCCGTCGACTCCCCGTGGAATTTCGCGGTGAGAGGAGAGAGAGAGAGACAGAGAGAGAGAGAGAGAGAGAGAGAGAAAGCAGAAAGGGAAAAGTTAAACGAAACGCAGCCGGGGGCCAACCGCGAACCTGTTTCGTATAACTCGCGTGTAATCAAAACTGTCGGGAAAATGAAGTCTTTCGCGAAGGAGACGAGAAAGAGAGGGAGAGAGAGAGAGAGAGAGAGAGAGAGAGAGGGACAAGCACGAGCGGGTAAGTGGTTCCGAGACGCACGGATATTATGGAAATTTCTTCGGAGATCTGCTCCGACTATACTCGAGCCTCGAGATGCTTCGAGTCGAGCGGTGATACTTCCAAAGCGCGTTTTTTTTTTTTTTTCTTTCGCCCAGTCATTGACTAAGTGATTTCCCCCGAGGTAAGTTAAATTTTGACGAGCGATTCGCGAGTTATATTCAGAGGTCTGGGACGCTTTTTTCCTCTCCCTTTTTAAAAGTCCAATGGTAAATTTTTTGATAATTATCTGGCCCTTGGTGTAACTGAATTGAATTTTGAAAAGTTCAACGAATTTACCCTTTTTTTTTATTTTATTTATTTATTTATTTTTTTCTACATCTGCTTTAAAAGCACATTTAAGTTTAAATTTTTATGTATATGTATGTCCGCTGCTTAAGTAATATTTCTACTTAACTACTTTTTTAAACTAGGCTAAACAAACTTTCTTTCGGATGTTTTCCCTTCTAACAAGTACAAGTTATGTAATACGAAGTACAATACGATGTTGTAAGAAAAATTTGAAAAACCGCACATTTAAACATTCGTAGTGCAACGCTAATTTTATACAATTTCTCTTCGAAATTTAAATCTAAACTTGCGAGAAAACTCAAAGTAACGTGAAAATTATGACGTTTTATTGATTATAAACATTTACAAAGATGAGAAATTTTTTCAACTAATTTGCTAGAATTAGCATTTAAATTTTACAAAAAAATGTTAAAAATTTCTTTTATTTTCTTTTTAGATACAAATAATACATCAAAAGTGATGGAAACTAATGTTCTTACTGAGAAATAAATTAATAATTACTAAATTAAAATTATCTTGAAACTAAATGTTAAGTAAATGAAACGTAAAATGGAAAAGAGGATGAGCATGCTTAATGGAAAACAAAGCACCATCTCCTTAATTAGCGAAAATTTCAAGTGAATTTCTTGTACGAGTCTCTCGTGAAGTCCTGACGCCTCAAAAATATTTGCAAGTACATTTTTTCACGAGCTCACTTTCCTTATCTTCATCGATTTCTTTTTTCTCCTGGCTAATTCATGAAGGCGCTTTTAAAAAATTTGCGTTCTTCAACTATATATACCCGTAAATGAAGAGAAGCAAAGAAGGAGAAAAAGGAAATGGGAGTAAGAGGAAGGGAAAGAGAGAACGAGAGGGAGAAAATAAGAGAGAAAGTAAGTCGTTCAACTCGAGGAGCGCGCCGTTGTCAAAGTTCCTTGGCGCACGTTCCCTATGAATAACTTGGCGAATCTTCCTCTTTCTCTCTTTGCCACGGCGTCTTTCTCTCCTTTTCATCGATGCTTTTTTCCACTCCCCGAGTCTCCCTCCGCTCTCGAGTTCTCACCCTCTTAGTGTACGTCTTTCCCTTTCCCCCCCCCCCCTCCTCCTTTATACACGCCGATCGTTGCAAACTTTCCCTTCCCGTACAATGTCCAATTTGAATTGGAACAAACGCGCGACAAAGGTGTCTACCGCCTACAGCTACCGATGTAATCTAAAGTTTGGGGAGCTACCAAGATTAAGTAGCGCGCGTAAGTGAGAGAGAGAGAGAAAGAGAATGCAAAGATGATATTTTGCCTTTCCTATTAACGAAGGCGCTCCTGATTTTTCGATAATTTCTCGGTTTTTGAATGTTGGCTGGAAGAAAAAGGCGCAAAAGTTCTACGATAATGAAAGATTTTTCAAATAACTCTCGTATAATCAATCATAATAGTAACTAACATTTTTGTCTTTTTGTAATTAATTTAGCGAATTATATACGGCTGATGGATTGTTTTTTTTTTTTTTTTTTTCAGTGTTATTTCAATGTAGCTGCTTGTGTACTTTGGTGATTGAATTCTTTGTTATATATTTACAAATCTGTTGATTACTTTGTCTAATAGTATACCTAAGGGTTTTAATTTTCCGTATCCTTTCATAAATTTACAAATTCTTTCTTTCGCGCGAGTAACACGTTTCGGTTAAATTTTCTTCTTTTTTTTTTTTTTTGTCCGTAAAATGTACCAAGTAAAAAATTTCGTTACATGTGCAAGTTAATTTGGAGGAAAAAAAAAAATGCAATTTAATTTTTGAATTTTTGATTCCGATAACAATGTATAACGGGCATGAAAATTTAATTAGAATAACAGTTACGCCAGGAGTTTCAGAATTCGTTTTAAAATTTTTCGAAAAATCCGTTTCGCTAAAGTGCATTGGACGCGTTAAATTTAAGGATACTTATATGAATAAAATATTTGTGAAAATCCGTTGAAAAGATACAAGCGTAGATAATACGCGTAATAAGTGAAATCGCGCCATATTTTAACAACTTAATTTGCAAGATCCGTAATATACAGCAGTGCGTTTTATAATTAAAAAAAAACAAACAAACAAAAGAGAAACTAACAATGCTACATTAAAATATTCAGCTCTCAATTACGCATTTGCTTTTTGCCCGAGCGCATCGTTTCATTAAAACGCAATTAGTATCCAGTTTTTCATTTTTTTCTTTCCTTTACGCGGTTACTGCCGGTGCAGCAATCACGTTTGACGCATTCTACCAAATTAACCGTACTCGAACTTTATTTTACCATATCGCCTCCTACTCCTTCAGCTAAATACAACGTAAATTTTTTCTCGGATAGACGCACATTAACGCAACTCAAACGATTCGGCACAATCAATGGCCTACCTACCTAGTTTCCCATCTCAATAGTTAAAAAAAAAAAAAAAAAAAAAAAAAAAAAGAAATAGCGTTACGTACGTACACGCATACATAATACACGGATTATAGGAGAAATTTCATCTTTTTTTTTACCGGGACGAGTGCGTTGTAGTTACCGCTCCTGTCTGCTTCTTCTACTTCACCATCGTAACTTCGCGCAACCTCTTTTAGCGAGCGCGTGGGTCTCTTTTATAAAACAGTGCGCGCGCGTGTGCCCCCGCGGCCATTATTATTATCGCCTCCTGCGGCGCGGCGAGCCCGTAAATTCAACGTAGTCCGCCTTCGGAGAATCCACGCGAAGAATTTATCGGTCGAGATATACCGACGTCGTGCTCTTCTCTCTCTTTCTCTTTATTCCTCTCTCTTCTTACCTTATTCCTATCTTCTTCTTCTTCCTCTTATAAACTCTCACGGAATAATACGAGTAAAGGAAGGAGAGAGAGAGAGAGAGAGAGGCCGGAAAAAAATTTCAAGAAGAGAGGAGAAAGAGAGAGAGAGAGAGAGAGCGAGAGAGAAAGCAGGAGAACGGCGCCTTATGCATTTTTCGAGGCTATATTTGCATGGCAGCGTGCCCGGAGGAATTTGCCGGGCTACGGCTTGGCTCCTCTCTGTTACTCTCTTTTACTCTCCTTCTCTCTCTCTCTCTCTCTCTCTCTCTGCTAGGGGAATTACATTTTTCGCCGAGTAGCATAGCGGGGGCACGGAAGAGCGAGGCTTCCTTTGCGCGCTTTCAAGTTCGCTGCTCAACGACGATGCAGTAAACGCTTTTGCGCCTCTTTAAAGGGCTGAAAAGCTGAGGGACGAGTTTTAAGCGTTGATATCTTGCGAGCTGCACGAGAGAGCGGTATCTCACTTTGTTGAGCTGAGAAGCGTAAAATTTGAGGGTTCATTCTCTAACTTTATATCGATCGTATCATCTGATTATTTAGTTATTGAAATACTTAAAAATTTAATAATCTCGGTTTTTATATTTAAATATTCGATAATATTAGTTTATTTGTTGTTCAAAATTTAAATAGCAAAGTTTTTTTTTTTTTTTAATATTTATCGAGGTATTGAAAAAGATACGAATTTATAAAAATAACAACTTTAAGCGTTATCTTACAATACACGTTTATAGTAAATAATAATTATTATATAATAATGCAATAAAATATATCACTACTTCAGTTAAATTTGCATAATAATAGTCGCTATTATATTACCAATTATAACTTTATTTATAGTTAAAATATAACTTTATTTGTACTAAAAATTGAACTACAAAAGATTTTATTCATATGATTAATTAATATATAACTATAGACTCATACTTTATCAGTTTTCATGAGAAAAAATTCAGTTTGATTTTAAAAATTTTAAAAAACGAATTAGCAAAAGACTTTATATATTCATAATTTGATAAATCAAGTATCGGCACGTGTTACATAATTAATAATATTAATATTAAATTAGTATTGGTATAACGAGGATAATATAATCTATATTATAGGATATTGCATTTTTGATAATTCGTTCTTGAATGCATAAACTAATTCTGCTCTAATTATAAATTGTGACCTGAATCTAATTATAGGTGTTTAATCATTCTAATTATGCATAATTTAATGAAAAAAATTTATCATCGTGCATAAGAAAAATCCTTTGATTATTTCATACAAAAATTTAATACATTTTTTTTTTTAACTCTTGGTTTAAGATATTTTGAAATATAAAGAAAAATATTTAACTTTATAAATTTATCAAGGTTAACATTATTTTAAAAAAATATATTTACTTTTCTAATCATTTGAAGCAGAAACTTGGAATATAAATTTTATTTTTAATACATTTTAAAACGATAATTGCATACAGTTTTTAATAATAGAAGTTTGTGAAATTTTCTAAGTATACAAATCATATATTCTTAATACACAATTTAGATTTTTTTGAAAATTTTATTTAAGAATAAATAAATATTGACATTAGTTCGAAAGCATAAATTATCGTTTGAAGAGAATTATCAATATATTTATCAATATAATATTTATTAAACGCTATGCCGTTCACATAGATATTTACACATCATTACACATCTATTACGCAAACCTGTCAATTAATTGTAGATATACAAATTTACGAACTATCAATACCTATACATTAATCCAGGCTTACTTCCAAACTCAAGCGCTTATCCCTTGGCTACGGGCAACAGAGGAGGGGAAGTGATATTCCACGCAATCGCCTTTCTCGCAGTCCTCTACACCCTCATACACGCACACACACCCGGGCGCATTTTAACATCGAGCCACAATCGCGCGCTATACGTAACAAGCAGCTCGTCGTCGTTCTTGGGCGTCGGCGGTAGCCGCGGGCTAGGTTTAGAATACAATATAATCGCGGCGTTCGCGGTTCGCTCGTCGGTCCCGCGAAAGTTGCGCGCGGCGAATTATCGTAGCGCCGGGGCTCGAGTAGAATAGAGCCCTTAGATTAGTCTTATCGCGCGATTTGCCAACCGACCCACTTAACTTCTCCCGTTCTCTCTCTCTCTCTATCTATCTATCTCTTTCTCTTTCTCTTGTGTTATTCTCGCGGCTTCGAGCGCCTTCGTCGCCTCCGCTAAGAGACTACCGCTCTCGAGACTTTAACTCAACCGGCCGCGGCTCTGTCTAGACTACGCAGCCTGTGTTTAACGGAAATTCCGCTTGACTAGAAGGAAGCGATGCGAGCTCTGGGTGGTTTATAAACGAGTTTACCGCTAGATTAAGAAGGAATTTACAAGACCAAGGCTGAACATTAATATCGGAGTAAAAATTGTGCTTGACGGAGTTTTAAGCTCAATTTAATATTACTGAATTCAGTGTTAATCCACGAGTTATGAAAAAAAAAAGTTTTCAATATAATAGAGAGTGATATTCTACATAAGTAAAATATAAAGTCAATTTTTTAAATTAAGTACTTAATGAAAAAGCTTTAATTTTATTCACGTTCGAATTGTCTGACTCAAACCTGATACATACTACTCATAACTCTTTTTAAGTACATTGTAAATATTAGATTTCCTAGCCCGTATGCATATATTTTTACCATTTATTTTTCATTTCATTTATATTTCAGTATAAAGTAACATAATCCTAACATTAAATTTCAAAAAGTAATGAAATATTTATATTATTTATTTATTAATTATTAAATACATTTCAAACATAAACATTTTATCTATTTTTTGTATAATATAAAACGGTTAACATTTTGATGGCGCAAAATTATTTATGTATACTTGAAAAAAAGCGTGAATAAGTTAGAAGTAAGTTCATTAAAATTAAAATCATAAAATTTTCAATCCATAAATCTTTCATTAAAGCAAAGGGAATGTGCTATCTCGGTTGTTAAAGCCTTGCAATTATGGTAAATTAATATTTAATTTCTCTTAAGAAATATAAACACTTAGTCATACTTAAGTGCTTAACGGTAGAAAATTTTTCCATTTATACCGGTTTATAAATGATGCAAATAATTTTCCATGATGCCGTAAGAAGTTATCTTGCAGAAGTTATCAGAAAAAAACTCGTATATATATATATATACATAGAGACAGAGAGAGAGAGAGAGAGAGCTATCTGCAGTCTAAGTAAAAAAAAAAAGCGAAGAAAGAAAAGACAAAAATTTGTTTGACACGAGAGTTAAAATAGACGATGGTAAAAAGAAAATAAAATACACTAAGAGAAAAATGTCTGTATGAGCTAGCTTGAGCTGCACATTTGCTTCGATGTTCGCGACTCACCCAAGTTACGCCATTTGTTAATCGAGATCGCCGTAGATGCGCGCACCGAGACCGAGGGCAAAGTTAATGCGCGTAATAGACGTGAGACGAGAACGATGTTGACAGTTCGCGAGCTCGAAATTCCTACGAGAAATAATGCATGGAGTAGCGAACGTCTGTTTCGAGAAAAAAAGAGTGATTTTTTTTTTTTTTTTTTTTTACAGCGAGGGATTGGGTTGGATAAAAATTGATAAATTTTCGTTATTTTTTTCTTTTTGGTACGTTAAATTTTTGATTGTTATAAAAATGAAAAAAAAATTTTTGAGCATATTCGTTGACGAAAAATAAAGATTATCGGTATTTTTTGTTTTAGCTTTTTGAAATTACATTAGAAATAGATGTAAATTTTGCAAAAATAATAAAAATACGCAGGATGAAGAAATTTTAAAGATGTAACAATCCACATGCATTAAAATGTAAATACAAGTAAAAAACAATAGTCTGATTTAGAAATTTGTTATAATAACATTAAGAAGGCTATGTATTATTAAACATATAATGATTAGTAAATATAACATTATGCATATTTTATAAATAATATTTTTAATAAAAATAGAAAAATAAAGAAACAATAACAATAAAACTATATTATTTCGTTCGAAAACTCAACGATTCTCAAGGTTATACGTCCATACAAATTTAAAGAGATAAGCTACGGGACAATGGCTTATAGAAGACTTATGTGTCAAGCCCGAAACGGTGAGAATTTTTTTTATAACAGAATGAGAACAAAGCATCAAGAAGAGAGAAAATTCGAGAAAAGAATAGAACTTATAAACAAGTAGCTTCATTTATAGTCAAGCATTTCTATTTTGTTTCATTCTATTCGCTTTAGCTGAATATTTCTGAATGTCTATTATAGTATTGTGTTGAATATATTGACTTCGATTGTTAATGTGATACGCTATGATTGACGTCACATTATTAAAATATAAAATCAGAATTGAAAAAAAAAAAAAAAAAAGAAATTACATTAACAGCATTGATCTTTTTTTTTTATATAAACCTTTAAATGTATAAAATTCTGTATACACAATCGTTGTTTATTCAATAACTTTCGATTAAATCAAATTATCAAAAGAGCATACTATTGTTATATAGCACAATTTTTATAAAACATAAAACGTTGGATTAGACCTTAACGTTGCTTTGTTATTTTTCGTTTAGTCAACTTTTTCAACGGGCGTCAATTGCTCATTGTTTACTAACAAGAAAAAAAAAAACAAGGTTTTAAATGCTACAACCCTTTGACGCGTTAAATAACACTTGTTTTGAATAAAATTAAAACGTTACCTTAAGTTACTTTTGTGCAATTTTTTTACGCTTATAGAGCGCACAGTCAGAGAGTATGAGAGAGACGAGAGAAAGGGGCCAGATGGAATACGCTGGAGGGAAATTAATATGCGCGTCCTAATTGTTCGCGAGATAAAAGAGCTTTCTCTCTCTTTCTCTCTCGCTTTTTTCTTTTGTATTTGTTTCTCTTAGTTTCTTTTTTCCCTTTTTCTTCTCTCTAGGCTGAGGGAGACGTAAATGGAAAGTGAGTGAGGGGGAAGAAGAGAGTACATCATTATGCGAACGTACATATATATATATATATATATATTGCATTTGTATTATTTTGAGAGAGCGAATGAGAAAGTGACTAGAGATAAATATTTTCCAGCTAATATTGTCCATTTTAAACAGGTTTCACGAAAAACAAGCTGACGCTTGTTGCCGTCGTTTTTTCGTATATATTTATCTTTGTATCTTATTTTTTTTTTTTTTTTTTTTTATTTCAACTATGTCTATATCTTTTCGTCTATTATGTATCTTCTTTTTGCTTTTTTGAATGATAAAGTTAAAAGAATTATATTATTGTCTCAAAGTATTATTTATTGTTTGTTAAAGTTCAGCTAAATTACGGGCATTATAATAAAAGTATTCGATTGAACAATAAAAAATAGTCGTATTACTATTAAATACATCAAAGTTTATAGTTTAAGTATTGAATTCTTACGCGTTGAAGGACTTGATCAGAGTTGTGGATGACTTAGACATTTTAAATGCAAGCCAATTTTAATTCTTGTAAATTTATCGTTAAAAAAATGCATTAACAATAAAATTTCAATCTTTGAGACAGTAAACCAAGTTAAGTATAACAATATATCGCCACCACTAATAATACTTCTTTTCGAATTTACGAATATGTACATCAAGAAAGCAGCCATCGGTTAAATAACGGAGAATAGGTTAACATCGACGAGCGAGCCCGAAACGCATTATAAGCTCGTAATATCAAGTGCGCGTGCCGACGCGCTTTTAGTATCGAGCAAAGCACGATCAAGCACGCATAAAGCTATAAAATCAACCTCGCTTCCTATCGAGCTTGCTCGGAGACACGTTTTCCATCTCTCTCTCTCTCTCTCTCTCTCTGCTTCTCTCCTTTCTATAAGCGTCAGGAGTTTCGAGCAGGCGCCGAGCGCACCATGATCGTATTGTCGGGAGGCGCCGCGTCGGCTACGGTTTACACGCGCATAAAGCGTTCCCTCTGGCCTCGCGTATGCACGCGCACGCACACACACTCCTCTCACCGTGCACGGCGACGAGCGTCTTGCAGCTTCGCGCGATAACCGAGTGGGGCTAACGTTCGATCGTTTATACACATTGCGGAGCGACGACGCCAAGCCACCTCTAAAGTGGACCGCGAGGGTGAAACATTTCTCTCCCCGCCCCTCTCTCTCTCTCTCTCTCTCTCTCCAACGCTATATATAGGTTGCCCTTGGCTGCGCTTCGAGCAAATCGAATCATCGGTAACGCCGAACGAAGTTAGTTGGCTCTCGGTCCGTTGTCACTGCTGTTACTACGGACTGCTGTCGTTGCTGCAGCTGGAAAGAGAAAGAGAGTCGATGGATGTGGCGCCAGCGATGTCGGCTAGTCGCTTTGCTCGTTTTTCACAGTTCGCGACAAAAAGAGAGAGGAAGAGAGAGAGAGAGAAGAAAAGTGGGAGTGAAAATCCCGACAGGATTTAAGAGAAAGCAAATCAGGAGGAAGGGAATTTTCTCCAGCGCGCTCGATATTACGTAATTTTTTTTTTGAATGCATATACAGTTTAATTTACGATTTTTTTGTAAATTTTTTTTATAAATTATGAATTTTTTCAATATTATCGCTATGGAATTAATGAATAACATTAAAGATGATTTAATGTGTGAACAAAATTTTAATCACAATTTCTAACAAAACCACGTATCTTGCTATAATTATTTTGTTTCGTTTTTTTTTTTTCTGCAATAATGAATTCTTGGCATTTTTTTTAATAACAAACTACTTTTCAAGCAAAAATAAGACATAAATTCAATCGTTACCAGAAACACTTGGCTTGCTACAAGCGGTACTTCCCTCTATTTATTCAACCATCTCCTCTTCGTAACTAGGCGTAAAAACTGCACGCGAAACAAACACTTTTTTTCTTCTTTAAACAAAAAAAAAAATATATATATATATAAATATATCCGTATAATCGCATTGTATAACACATCCGCGCTATCCAGAGAGAAAGGGAGAAATATATATATATATATATATATATATATATATATTTATAGCTCAGCATTTTATATCAACTTCAGTAGTATCCCTCTTGGCAAAGCAATAAAGTAAAGCGCCGGTGCTGCCGTTGCGTTCTCCGACGGTTTTTGTTACAAAAATGTATATATGTTATATCTAGCGCGCATAACGTATCCAACACTCAGTCGAGAGTACGTTTTATCATTTTTTTCTCTCTTATTTTTTCTTTCTTTTTTTTTTTTTTTTTATGTTTGCTTATGCATTGTTAAAAATGCGCTCGCTTTTCAAGCCTTCTCTAACTCGGCAAGTCTTGGCGAACGAGATGTAGACAAAGTGAAAATAAAGCGACACACTCGCGCGACCAAATGTCAAAAAGTTCAAACACTCGCGAGACAATGAGCTGCGGCATTAAGCGTGTGAGATAGGGAAAAGTAAAAACAAAAAGAAAAAAAAAAAGCGGAAAAAAAAACAGTAGCCGAGTGGCTCGCGGTCGCGATGTTGACTGAAACGCCCCGTAAAGTGTAAGAGCGAACGAAAGCTGCGGGAAGTGAAAGAAACTGCAGCGGTAGAAGAATAAGAAGAAGAAGAAGAAGAAGAAGAGTCGCGGGCTGCAAAGGAAAATAATATAAAAAAAAAAAAAAAAAAAAAAAAAAAAGAAAAAAAGACGAAAGTGGAAGAGCCGCCCGCATGAGAGAAGCGCCGGCGCACCACAAAGTGCTGCCAGTTAGCCGGGGCTTGGCGCGTTGAATGAAAAAATGCTGCCGGCGCGAACGTCTAGCCTCTTCTCTAAAAGCTTTTCACCATTCTAGATGAAGCCCTTCCCTCCTGCGGTTAGGATTGCCGTATTAGTTTAATTTCTACGGAGACTCGCGCTCGACGATCTTCCTTCTTTTTTATTCTTCTACTTTTCATTTTATTTTACTTTTTTTTTTTTTTTTTGTTACTACCTCGCCTCTTCTTTCTCGTTTTTGCTTTGTGTTTGTGAGCGCGCAAAAGAGAAAGAAATAAAGGCAAGTGAGCAACTTAAGCACTGGGGACACTTTTAGCGACGCTCGAAATTGATACTTTGTCTTAAGCTTTTGTTTTGACTTTCGAGATTTTTTTTTTTTATCGTTCGTTTAACATCATTTTGTAATGTTATAATGATATTTTCAATGAAAATGTTTTTCAAATAAATCAAACAATTCAAACATATAAAAAGACTATATAAAATTGAAATATTATAATTTCAAGCAAAATAAAAAAAAAAAAAACGTAATAAAAAAAGTCAATCTTTTATTAAAATGATTTATTAAAAAAAAATAGAAATAAATATGCATAATGAAATAAAGGAAATAAGTGTACTTAATTGGCTATTTTAGAAGTTTTCTAATTTTCGAACGAAACGATGCAAAATACACTTAATGGTTTATTCAAATAATGTAAATTAATGGAAAACACAAAGCTTCGCGGTTTCTTTATAAGTAAATATATGCTAATATAATGCATTAATCACTGCAAATATTCTAATTGTACGTATACGCAGCATTTGAAATTAAACAGCGAATACGTTTAAATTGACAAGAAATAATAAACTTACATTATTACTCCTCATAGTAAATAATTATTTAAAGTAAAATTATAAAAATTAAAAATGATGATCAATTTCGTTATTTTATTGTCAATTTAATGAAAACTCTTCCATTCATCAAAAAAATACGAGCAACGATATAAAAGCATATTACGAAAAGTATAATGTTTAATCAGCGAATAAAATCGCCGTAAATTTTCTATAAGACGTTATAACGTCGACCAATAAAAATCACTTTCGCGACCGTCGCGAGGAACTAGCGCGGCATAACATTATTACCTTTAAAAAAAAAATTGTTTTTTTTTTTTCTTTTTTTTTTTTTTTTCTTTTTGTTTTATAGAGTCTATCAAACTCTCATTTATCTCTCGCCTATGAAAACTACTACGCGACCGCGCCACAAAATTTCCAATGGTTTTAATCGTAAAACGCAGTCGAGTTCACTTCTACCATCACCGTACTATATATAGGTACTATCGTATCGTCGTTCGCTCGACGGCTGGACATCAATAATTTTCGGTATATAGTAGTAGACGATATCCGTCACGAAAAAAGCGAGTTTGATGACGATAATAAAAATAAAAATAAAAAAAAAAAGAAAATTAAAGAGTCGCGCATATTTATATATATATATATAAAGCATCGTCATGCTTTTGCCGCAAAGACAATCATGTTAAAATCCATCGCCAGAATAAATTAAATTTCAACGCGCCGTATTTCGTTTTTTTTTTTTTTTCATTTTTCTTTATTTTTATTATTGATTTTTTTTTTTTTTTTTTTTTTTTCTTAATGTATTTATTTTAACACCGGCCGACAAAATATGGGCGAAACTTAGTCCCAGAATTGTGTGAACGAGTCGCTTTTTTTTCTCGTAAAATGATTTCTTTAAATCACTAAATTATACCGTTAGTGGCTTTTTTGCGTAATTTTTATTTTTTACAAAGAATGGAATATGCATTAAAAATTATAAAACCAAGCCGCATAAAAAATACGAATTAGAGCAAAAATATTCTTTTAAAAATATGCTAAACTCTTCATTCGCGTTGAACGCGAATAGAATAGAGACGTGAAAATTTAAATGTTAAAAATAAAAAAAAAAAAAAAAAAAAAAAAGGACATTGAAGATAAATGATATAACTGTTTTTCACAAAAGGCTCATTATGTTTTTATTAAAAATATTTAAACGACAATTTGAAAATTTTCATTTCCCTCTTTTTTTTTGTATCGTTAATTTAAATAATTTTTAACATAAAAAGCCAATGGCTTGAAAAATGCCGTTTTATAAATTTTGAAAATCCAAATGTCAGTTCGAGCTTCTTTTTTAGATTGAATTAAACAAGTTTAAACTTTTGAATTGGATTGTCCAACGGCAATCGGCTTAAAACGCCGGGAAATCTGATATTTCAAGGACTGTCATGAGCTCGACAACCTCGTGTTCACTTAAACATACCCATTATACACATACATTGACGTGTATCCATTATATATGTGTGTAAATATATTTGTGTAGACATCCATCTGTGTAAACATATATAGGACTATACATCAGCAAACAGAACTTCATTAAATTACATCCTCTTGCACTAGGATAGATGACCCAATTACCCAAATTACCGATAGCAACACCTATACAAGATTATTTTCATTTATTTCATTGCAAAATTCAATTATAATTTAACATTTCATACGTTACATTATTTTTCAGTGTAACTTTATTCGTAATATCCATTAGTAATATTATTAATGGCATTAAAACTCGAGGTTATCTACTTTGTTATTATAAAAACGTTGCACAAACAATTCTATTTTTGTAATATTTTAATAAAACAGACGCAAGATACCGATGTAAATACAAATAAAATGTCGCGCACCGATGAAACATTCCTATTTTAAATTATTGATCGGTTAAATCATTAAATTTCACATGAATATGCATCATTTTTCTAAACTTTTAACGGTGAAAAAATATTGTGCAATATTCAGCAAATCGTCGTATTTTTTCCAATGAATGAGCGAGTATAAAAGAAAAAGAGTAAAGTAAAAATAAATTACGGAAGATTTAATCTTTTTCCGAGTCATTAAACAGTCAACCGTCAGGTTAGAGCCACTTTTAACAAAATCTGCGGGGTAAGGAAAAAACAAAAGGAAGAAGAAAAGCACGCGCTCGCGAAACGCGAAGCGCGACGAGCGTTGAAGAAAGAAAAGAAAATGAAAAAAAAAAAAAAAAAAAAAATAGGCAGACCGCTAGTTTCTGAAAGTGAGCTCTCGTGCGTTTGTACGATACAGAGCGAGTCGAGGCGAGTTACGTACGGGTATACACAAATATAGACGTATATAAACAGGAAGAGAACGAGGTCGATGTGGTGTGTACGTACGTAAACGTATGTATATGTATATAACAACGAGAAGGGCGGGAGAAGGGGTGGCGAGTTTCATTAGCCTCCGGGCTCACGTGTCCGGGCACATTTTAACTCGCGTATATATATGTACGTATGTGTGCAGCCAGTAGTCCGTTCTGGCGCTTCCGCCTATGTAGCAGCGGCTCTTCGCCGTCTGGGAATATTATCAAATTATCGGTCCGAGCAATGCCGACGCGTTTTCGCGTTTATATACATGTGTATATATATATATATATATATATATACGTACATACGAGTATATATGCGTACACGTTGGGAACGAGAGAGAGACTGCTCTCTTTGGCTATTATACGAGCGGCTGTCCAGAGGCCGGTCAGTAGTTTTATATTATACACCCACGCGGAAAAGATAGAGAGAACGAGCGAGCTTTCTACTTGTTGATTCTTTTGCTAAAATTATTTTGTTAAAAATAGCGAGATAGGTCATCTATACTATAGACTGAGAGAGTGAGAGAGGGGTTGATGGGGAGGGAGGAGGGGGGGGGGAGAAAAGGGAGAGGATGGAAGGAAAGCAAGGGTAGCGTCGTTATTTAGCGGGACGTGCTTTAATAGCGTTAGCGCCGGTCTATAATGGCATTAAGAGCGGCTCTCCGCTCTCGGGCTGTTTGGTACACGAAGAGGTGGAAGAGAAGTAGCCTGAAACGTCGAAATTTTCGTGTGTGCGCGCGCGCGCGAGCGGGACAGTTTTACGTTTAACCAAGGCTGGGTTTTTAACGATATTGCGAACGTCAATATAAGGCTTGATTACATAATGCATGCGCCGCTCGTTGGTGTCGCCGCTCTTGAACTCCCCATTCCCCTTTCTCTCTCGTCGTGTAATCGACTGTACGCGGTAAAAAGGTTTGCGTTGTAAAATTACCTTTGTATTTAAATATTTAATGACATATACGTGAAATTTTTTTCTTTTTATTTCCGCAACGATAACGTTATATTTTCTTTTTACTAACAAAGTATTAATATTTTTTTTTTTTCTTTTTTTTTACTCTGAATACTAAGTGTTTAATATGTTAAACGGGTTGCTTTTTTTGCTTTTATTTATTAATAAACAAATTTATAATGAATATTTAAAGTATACAACAATTGTAAATTAAAATTATTTATTATTTACATAGACAATATAAATTGTTTACTTCTGAAACTAAGCATCATCGGCTGATAAACTATTTTATTCGAGTACATTTTGTATTTTTATCATAAAATTAAATACATAACTATCGAAATATATGGATAAAAGTAAATGAGCTATAATTTTTATTCACGCATTCATACTCGAGCCACAAATTTGTTTAATATAAGAGATAGAGAAAATGAGAGAGTCGGTCAATTTACTCGATATTTGTATTACCTGCACGTTCGACTAACTCGAACTAGACAAATTGACTCGCATCGTCTTGCATTCCTTATTCTCAATCTACGTCCCTAAATTTATTCGGAATCACTGTAAGTTCTTAGGTAATCGTATATCTTCGATCAATTATTTTATTTTGAGTTAAATTTTTCACACGTTGAAATTCGACGACGTAATAAAATTGTCTAAAATTGTACAAAAATGAAAAATATAGACTGCATTTTTAGTTTAATAATTGAAAGTTTTGAAAAACTTGTTATCTTGACATTTTAAAAATGCTATATGATAATATGAATAAAATAAAAAAATATCGTAACAGTTTAAAGATTCTATTATTTTCTTTTGATCGGAAGTGCAAAACATGTCGAAGAGCGTAAAAGTGCGTTTTGTGCCGGTAAGCGCATTTTTTATAAAATTTTTGCGATGCTTTATTATTATAAAAAACAGCGGAAAAATAGTCAAAAAATTAATTATATATATATACATATATATAGACACAAAATACTGCGCGATACGCACACCGCTATAAAATATCTTAAGAAAGGCGGAGAAAGCCAAGAGAGAATGGAAGACGCGAATTATTATAAAATTGCGAAAGAAATTTTGTTCCAAACCAGACTCAATTTCATTCACATTAGCTTCGTTGTGCGAAAAGGTTTACCTCGTAACAACTGTATAAGCAGAAATTATGAGTATTAGAATTTGCTTTTACCCCTAGACGAAAGAAAAAAAAAAAAAAAGGAAAAAAAGAAAAATACGAGTAAACAAAGAAAAGGAAAAGCAGAATGAACGAAATACGCGCGAGTCGTTCGTTAACTAAAACTTCCTCGTGCACCAACGCGTTAACCAAGGGATCTAAGAAATTCGCTGTCCGTTCGTTCGTAGGTAAAGTAAACGAGAACAAACGACGTTTATCTCGCGCGCGCGCGCGTGAAAACGAGAGCGGCAAACGAGGAGTCGAGAAACGAAAAACTAACGCCGGTGAGATTCTTTTCTTGATAATTAAGCCAGAGAAAATTAACTCAGACCGGCGCGTGTCCCCGAGATCGCTTATCTCCTTCTTCCTCGTCCCGTGCAAGCCGATTACGTTTTGGCGCAGGTGTGCACGCGCGCGCGCGTGCGATCGCGATGGGACGTGGGGGAGGGGGGGGGGAGGATCGGCATAAACGGCGCGTTGCAACGTACTGTAACTCGGTTAGTCAGATTCGAATTCAGCGCGTCCGCGCCCGGTAATTAAATTTCGCTCGATGTGTTTGATGTGCATTAAATGTTATTTCTCTTCGTGACCCCGTCGTTTATATTCGTTTTGATGTTCACGCGAGAGCCGGCTGTCACGTAACGCGGTAAGCTTCTTATTTGATACGCTCGTTCTTGGCTAATGCGATTTATTTAGCTGATTATTTAATTTGCTAAATGCGCATCGCTCTCTCTCTCTCTCTCTCTCTCTCTCTATCTTTCTCCGTCATCCTTCGTATCGTCGAGTCTTCTTTTGGAGTAATGCAAGGATGTTAGATGTTAAATAAGCTTGGAAAAATTTCAGTCCTTGATTATGGATACGAATTATTCATTGCATGGAGAACACTTGTCAAATATTTATATTTGATAATTATTAAAACTATATTTATCGTCGTTTAACTTAATTTATATTACCTGTACTTCTACGTTATTTTTTGCGTTGTTCAACAATTCGATATACAAATAGCTTACATTATGAGTTTACTATTACATTTTTTATTCGTCGAATTTTTCAATACCCACATCATCACCATCTTGCTATCTTTCTCGGCCATCCGCGCAATTTTCACTCTAATTCAAATTGATTTGATTTTGCGATGTTAATTTAATAAGCCAAGGAAATATAGAAAAATAACGTGCACTATATAAAAAATAGCAATGTACATATTTATTATATACTTTTGAATTAATTTATTGTTCGACTTCTGAATGATATGAATTTAAAAATATTTTAGAATGTATATAATTTTCCCTAAAAACTAGTCAATATCTAAAACATTAATTATTTTTAAAAATTATCGGTATGAGAAAAATATAATTTGATCGCGATATTATTTTAGAAAATCTTTTTAAAAGCACAAAAAAGTACTATTACTCGCTTTTGAAAATTATCATAGATTGTAATATTTACTGCAAATATAGTATGATTGAAATACGGCAACGATTAGAGCAGTTTTTGTTAAGAATAATTTGTTTTTGTAAATCTTAAAACGTCTCTTTTCGTGAACACGTAAAATACATACTTTTACCGCACATGACAATTATTTTTGGTACCACATACTACTAGATTTATTGAAAAAATAAAACAATAATAATGAGAATATTAAGATGATTTAAAAGTCAATGCAAAAAAGTAAATTTATTTGGAAACTCAAGCAAGGAAGAAAGCGATTTTCGCATAAATTTTTAATAAATCACATTTAATTTTAAACGTTGACGA
This sequence comes from Chalcis sispes, assembly GCA_949987625.1. Taxonomy (NCBI): domain Eukaryota; kingdom Metazoa; phylum Arthropoda; class Insecta; order Hymenoptera; family Chalcididae; genus Chalcis; species Chalcis sispes. Next base: position 18,017,606 of record OX465096.1, read on the forward strand.
GACTCTCACGCGCAATTTAAATAATGAAGATTATGCAGATGGTCAATAAACGCTAGCGCGCAAGACGTGCGTATTAAAAAATTACAAAGAGTGAAAATTTTAACGCTCGAGATATTTCGCTTTATGTATGTGTGTACGCGAGTGGGGCGCACGTATCGTTTTCCATAAAGTGGGCTTTCAATAACGTAGAAATCGCGAAAGTACGTACGATAGAAATTAAAAATAATCGTAATGCCAAGTATAAAAAGCTTGAGAGATTTTCCTTCAACTCCCGGCGCTAACGACAATTTCGTTCTTTTCCCGCGTACAATGTGAAATACAATGGAAAGAAAATTTTATCCACGAAAAGGGCGATAAGAGAGAGAAAGAGAGAGAGAGATAAAATAGAGCAACAAAGAGAGTACCGAAAAAAAAGAAAAGAAAAGAAAAGAAAACAGAAAATAAAGAAAAAAAAAAAAAAGAAATCGATACGGTAGCAGTGTCGCGCTTTCGTTTTCGATTCTAATTAACTAAATCACGCGCTTTTTCTACCTCTCCACGTGTCTCGAGATTGTAATCGCTAGTAATTAGGTGAGCGCACGTGTGCCACGCTCGCGTTCTCTTTTTAAAACTTTTCCAACTTTCTCCATTTCCGCCTGTCCATCTCTATATCTATCCGAGCTCCCTTCCTCCCTCTCTCTCTCTCTCTCTCTCTCTCTCTCTCTCTCTCTCTCTCTCTCCCTTCGAGTGATCTTGTCTCGGGCGCGACCTTGCTCGAGCTCCCGAGTACGCGCTCGTACTGCGCTCGTGTCACTTTGTGACCATGCGGAACCGCACCGAACCGGGTAAAAAGAACAAAGAGTCCGTTCGGGTATAAAGGAGCACTCCGGGGATATAGAAAGGCTAAAGAGAAAGAGAGAGAAAGAGAGAGAGAGAGAGAGAGAGAGAGAGAGAGTGGAGAACACGACCTAGAGAGTAAAATCCGAGTGGCGGTGCGCTTTCTCGTCGACTGAAAATGGGATTGTAATCCAATTAAAAGTCGGGAGTGTTCGGTCGGCCGAGCGCTCGAGCTTGGAAAAGTGGGTTTCGGGGAGACCGTTAGAGAAAGATAGAAAGAAAAGGAGAGATAGAGATAGATAGATAGAGAGAGAGAGAGAAAGAGTGAGAGAGTGACTCGAGCCGATCGTCGGCCCGGCTAAATGCGTCAAGGGACGCGGCATTAAGGGAAAATGCGTGAAATTGGGACGAGTTCTCGAATCGGCTTAGCGGGAGAGTTACGTTTCCGCAGCTGCTTTTCCGCGCGCGCGCGCGCACACAAACACACATGTACACACACTCGACGCTGTCTCTCCTTCTCTCCCTTACTCGTCTTTCTACGCATACTTCTTCCCGCGACGACGACGACGACGACGCTGGTTTCGTCCTTGTCTCTGATTGCTTATCAGCTTATCGCTCTAAGCCCGTTACTCTGCGCTACTACTTGCCGCGTTCCCTTCGATCGAGATCCGACTTGCCGTCCGTTTCCTCGTCCTCGATCGATCGATCGTGTTTTCTCCAATAATACATCGCTTGAAGAATCATCTTTCTTTATCTATTACCTATATTAAGGTACATTATCAAATGTCGCGAAGAATTTTGATGTATATTTTTTTTTTTTTTTTTTTTCATTTCAGATTTATCCTCGAAACGAATCGTTATTAATAAATTATTTAAACGCGTACGTTTCCTTCATTTAATACATTTCAATAAAACATTAATTATAATCGTTACATTACTAATAATAAACTTGAGTGGCATAATTAAAATGAAATAAAATATTATAAATTATTGATTAGCGCTCGTTAACCGAATACAACTAAATTTAATATTTAATAAAATTTATTCATCATACAGTTAAAATTATTTTTAATATTCATTTTTAAATTCATAAATAATGTGATTTTAATATTCATACGATTGTTGATAAATCAATATTCATTTTTATAATTTTAATTTGTAAATACACAACAAAAAATCTTTTACACTAAACTCTAACGTAGTTCCAAATATAAATCATAATTTCAATAAAGCGAAGATTTTAACGTGTTATTTACGTGTGCTCCATTTCAATTTATCAGTTTATTTAATAATTTTTAAATATATTTTATTGTAATGCAAAGAGGAAGTCAGGAAAAAGCTTTTAAATTTTATTTATTTCAATATATGGATTATGTCTTTATTAACGGGATATAACCAAATAAATTTTAAAAATTTTAATTATTTATAAAACAATACATGCAGTATAATAAAGATGAATTATCCGGTTAAGGTAATTTTCTTAAAAAATTACTCTATCTTATCTTGATATCGTGGATAGAATAATTATAATGTCGTTAATTATGTTGCGCTTAAAAAAAGCTTTGAATAATTCGACCTCTAAAACTAAAAGTGCTGAATGAGTTTGTTTCGGTCTGTGACTATTATTTTCACGGCTACTTTAGGACGTTTATACGTAGCTCGTAAAAAAAATAAAAAAAAAAAAAAAAAAAAAAAAAATCTTTAGCGTAGATAAAATATTTCAAACTGAGGAAAAGCTACCGAACGGCAAAAAATTCATCAATCGAGGATTTCACTTCATTTTTTTTTTTTTATGTTTTTATTTTTTTTTTTTTTTTTTTTATTTATCAGATATCTATTTTGCCTTTTATCATTTTCATCGGATTTTTCTTTTTCTTTCCCCGACGCAGTCGTGAATACGCGCAACACTTCGATTTGCGTACGGTAACGTAGTTTATGAATTACGAGGTGGAGTTATGTATAAAAATGAAAATGAAAATGCGCCACGGTATGAAAAGAAAATATAGAAATGTTTCATTTCTTTAATGCTTTTTTTCGCGATATTATTTTGATGTATAATATAAAATACTGCAATTATTTTTTAATGTTAACGCGGAAATAATTCATGCGTCAAAGATTTATTTTGCAAAAAATAAAAAGAAAGAACAATTTTGTTTTTAAACTTGGATGAATTAAAAATTAAATGTATCGCAATTTTTTACCGCAAATATTTTTACACCGCATACATTATTAATCATATTTAAAATTTACGCTGTGAAAACGCATCGGATATTCAAACCACATAATTGCATTAAAAAAAAAAATATATATATATATATATATATATATATATATTTTTTTTTTTTTTTTGTTTTACATTATTTTATAAGATGACGCGATAAAATCTTCTTTTTTTTCTTTCAAAAAGAGAAAAATTTATTAATGAAAATCAATTAAATCTTGAATTTATTATGTACCTATTATTGATGCCCTAAAAAGAATGTATAATCGCCATTTATGTATTTTATCATAGAGAGAATTTTTAAATCAAATAAAATACATTTAAAATTTCTTTAAAAAAATATTCTAAATACGCACTAATATTGTTAACATTAATTCAGATCGTTTAAAACGAAATGTACTATTTTATTAATGTCATATCCATAGATAGATAATCAATAACAAATTTAAAAAAAGAAAATTACCGATCAAGCAAATATTTCAAAAACATTAATTTTTGAAAATGTTGGCTTTACCTTTCGTTGAAAAAATAGGCGATAGAGTTCAGATTTATAAAAGAACGTGAGTCAATCCAATTGTTGTTTTTTAATATTGGCAACACCTGACTTTAGTCGGCTCGCCGATGTAAAGAGAAAAGACAATGAAAAAAGAAAAGGTAAAAGCCAACAAGCGCAAGAAAGGGTGAGATATATTGGCGATACAAAAAGAATAAGAAATAAAGTGAAAAGGCGAAATTTCTCATTCTCTCGTTCTTTTTCTGTTTCTTTTTTCGCCCCCTTTTCTCTCACACTCTCGCTATTTCTCTTTCTCTCTCGCACGTTCTCTCGAATCGACCCGACAGGCGCAAAAGAAGTGCGAGCGCGGTAGTCGAAGGCCCTCGAGTAAACAAAAGAGGAAATGGGGTAAATAAGAAACAAGTGCCGAGTGTGAGGGCTTCGTCGTGTTGTGGAAAACGACGAAGATCGAGAAAGACAGAGTGAGGGAGAGAAGAAAAAAGAATAGAATAGAAAGAGATATACACGAAGAAAAGGAGAGAGTAAGAAAGAGAGAGAGAGAGAGAGAGAGAGGGTGAAAAAGCTTTGGAACGAGAATAAGTTTTCCGGATCCTCCTTGAGTGCCGCATACATTCTATTCGTAAAAAATAATACTAGAAAAATTATGCAACGAGAAATTAATTAATCTTTAAATGCATAATCATTCTAAATAAAAACGTACCATATGTTTTGATATTAAATAATAAAATTATTACTGTAAGTTTCGAAACGACTTTTAATCTTAATCTTTAATAATTTTTTTTTTTTTTTCTTCTGCTACTAATACGTACTTAACTTTTTTAAAATAGTTTTTTCTTTCGACAATAAGAAATTATGCATTGAACGGTTGCATGTAAGATGTACCGACTCTGAGAATTTTAATGGCAATTAATTAAAAAAAATAGATAGAAAATATCTGTGTTTTAACAATGCGAAACGTATTAAAAAATAATTAATAGTCTCAATTTAGATTATAAAAATATGTATTAGAATTTTCATAAAATTTATTGTTCATTCTCAAAGGTAAACTTTTAATATTCATTTTCATCAAATCGTGAATTAACTATTAAAGATAACGAGAAATCTTTAAAAAAAAGAAGCGGATAAACTAAGAAACAAACGAGAGATTCTTTCAAAAAGATCAAAGTACTCTAAGATTAGCGTTCAAGCGGATAGCAAAAGATAAATAAATAAAAAATAAAAACGATGAAAGATAACGATCAGCGCACGCACACTGAGATATATCACCATACGTATTCTACGTACGCGTTTGGCCATCAATCGAAGCCACTATGTATCATATCAGCGGATTGAAAGCGGGCGCCGCAAAACAATGCTCTCTCTCTCTCGGGTCAATCTCTTTCTCTCTCTCTCTCTCTCTCTCTCTCTCTCTCTCTTTCGCCTCCCGCATTTTTTCTCCCTTGCGTATATCCGTCGATGCGCCGTTGCTCCCCGCGCTTTATCTACATATACATATTCGCAGGAGGCTATATACGGAGCGGCGGAGAGGTAGAAAAGCGCGCGTGTAAACTGTCGGCGCAGTGAAAGGGTTTGATCGATGGGAGAATTCAGTAGTGCAAATCGACGTTACATCCGGCGAGTCGGGATATGGAATATACCGACGAAAAGCGAAGAAGTTGGCGTATACCCGAGCTAAAGGCGAACCGCTGCTGCTGCTGCCGCTGCTGACAAAGGCCAGAAAGGATGCACGAGTAAGATAGAGCGAGGGAAATAGAGCCGCTGAGAAAAAGCTCATGATACCCGTAAGCTTTTCTCTCTCTCTCTCTCTCTCTTTCTCTCTCTCTCTCTCTCTCTCTCTCTCTCTCTCTCTCTTTCTACTTCTAGATCTTTTACCGCCTTAGCGAAGGCGCGTGTAATGTAATTTTCGCGGATCGGGCGCGCGCCGTAAAGCAGTCGTGAGCGCGTAACCACGCTCCTAAGTCGAGAAAGTCAAATAAAAGTGAGAGAGAGAGAGAGAGAGAAGAGAGGAAAGAGGGAGCCGCTCGGTTGGCTCTATGCGGGTTGAATTGTAAACCACCGAGGAACTTTCCGCCTCCTTTTCTGGTCGTTGCCCGCGCGAACGCGACGCCAACGGAGAAGAAACGACGCGCGGAAGCACACCAGGGCAAGGAATGAAGTTGGTTTCTTCTTTAAATTACATTTGGCCACTCGTCCGCCAACGACTCGACTGACGTTCTCTTCTCTCTCTCTCTCTCTCTCTCTCTCTCTCTCTCTCTCTCTCTCTCCTCGTACTTCCTCCTCGATTTTTCTTATTCTCTCAGTGTTTCTTTTTCTTCTTTAGATTTTTTCATCCTTCTTCTTTATCATCTTTTTGTCTTCGGATGCGAGCTACGGGCTCATCTCTCTTGGTTACTCTTCTCGTAAAAACACGCACGAATGGATTGTTTGACGAAAAGCGTCTTTGTGTATTTTCTTTGAAAGTGTGACGTGTCGGTCGATAACGAATAAGAAATTGTTATGTTTACAGATTCTATTTTTATTAAATCTTATTATATCGATTCGGTACAATTGATAATTTGGTTTAAATCAATTTTTCAAATTGAATTATCGAAACGAGATCATTATTTAATTATGAATTGCTGCGATTTGTACCCCAGATGAATAATTATCCAACTATTCATTATATAATTATTCCGATAGCGTTAATCTGCTTACGTAATGTAAGAAAATGTACATTTAGAACTTTAAGCAATCAGATAATTTTCTTTTGTTTAAAATTCTTATTATTTAAAAATTTACGTAATGCGAATAATTGTATAGATTGGTGATTGATTTAAATCGATAAATAATACTAATTTAATATTATTTGTTAATATAAAACCAATTATTTTAAAAATACACGTTTTGAATACTTCTAATTATGATAACAAATAAAAGAGCAACTATCGATTTTAAATTCATAAACGTAGAGAAATTCAAGGACAAAAATCGCGAGGACAAAAAGCGTATCGAAGAAGGCGCGCTTTAATAATTCGTCGAAGTCGTGAAATAAAAGTGTACTTAGTAGTATACGTATTAACGAGAAAACCGTTGCCTCCGATACAAAGTATTATGACGAGCGTAGCATGAATTATTAAACACTTTTACAAAAATATTCATTCTACAGCCTGAGGCTATGTAATTTTCAACGATGAGTAACCGAGTCGATTTTATGTATACACACACAAATTACTCTATTTATGAAAGAAGAAAGCGGGAAAGAACGAAGTTAAAGAAACGAATTTATCATTGGAGAAAAAAAAAAACAAAAAAAAAAAAAAAAAACTTAATAATGTGCAGTTTCACAGCGACGAACCGGTATTTACATGCTGTTAAATATTAATTTGGATACGTTTTCCCTCCTCTCTTGTACCGTAACAAAGTTAATCGATAGAATGCATAATTTATTAAATATTCATAATTTAATGCGACGAGTTCGTGAAAAGTTTTTAAAAAAATAATTCTCGCGCGTTTTTCCCGTAAGGTTGTCGAAAAATAAGTTTTACAGTAACATTTGTCGTCACGACAACTAAGTCGTATAATTATGAATATAATTTGTCTTGAAAGTTAATTGACTTAGAAAATCGCTGGCTTTCTTTCCTCCTCCCCTCCCTCCCCCTTCTCTCCTTTCCTTTCAGTCCACCTACTTGCTCGAAATAAAGTTTCGCCATTAAAACGGCAATTAAACTTTTTCTACAGTTCAGCGACGGATTTGAAGAAAAATTACCGGTTAGGAAAACATTCATCACGGCCAAAACAGCCGGAATTCAAATTCCAGATGAGAAAACGTCGCGACGAACGTAAAAAATAAAGAAAGAAGGAGAGAAAGAGAGAGAGAGAGAGAGAGAGAGAAAGAAGAAAAAAAAAGCAATGAAAATACACGCTGGTAGCACATAATTGAATAATTATTCCTTCGCCGCTAAGCGAGAGGGAAAGAGAGACAAAAGTTTCTCGCGCGAAGAGACGTCCTGTATACACAGCGCCTTGGGAAACTTTAATTCTCATCTATGCTTTCTCCTAACCGGCATTCGAATCATTCCTTCTTTTGGCTTCTTTTCCTTCTTTGTTTTTATTCCTTACTTTCGCCGCGTTCCCCTAACAGTGCGCATACATGAATACGTTTAACGAGACGCTGATTCATAGGAGTAGTCCCGTGTATACGCTACACTTTGAGCCGGTAGTATAACAGTCCCGTGGCTGCTTTTTTTTTTTTTTTTTTTTTTTTCTTTTTTTTTCCACAACAGCGGATATGTAAATTTAGCATTTTGCTTTGGAGTACTCGTACACGATTGCACGCGAGAGCTCTTTACTACGAAAAAGAAGAACTTTTTCTTTGTCATTGTTGTGCCTTCTAACGCTAAAAGTACGCGTGTATTTCGTATTACTGTATACGTAATGTGTTTTTCAGAAATGAAAAATTGTATTTATTAATTGTCATTTGCGAAAATTCTCCTCTTTGAGAAAAAAATATGTATATAATTTTTTGTTTGGAGAGTGAAATAATGTATAGTACATCATTATAATTAATATGCTTTTAATTAATTATGCAATAAATAATCGTGAAAATATCATTTATTTGCTTAGTCATCAAGCAATAATACACGTTTATTTTAAGTGAATTAATTAATTAATTTGCTAACTATTTGTTTGATAAATTAGGAAAACATTTAAGAGATATATGTTTAATGAGAAACTTAGCGATGGTCGTAATAATTTTATTATTCCAACAAAATATTTAGATAAATCACTGTTAATTGTATGTATGTTGAGTAATTTAAATGACGTGTGTATATATATATATATATATATATATATATTGATTAAATTACTTCAAATTTATTAATTGGAAAGAATTTCTGAAAATTAAATAAAATCAACAGCAATAATCAAAATAATGATTTAATATTTATAGAGAATATAAATATTATGTTGATTTGTTATACCTAAATTTATAATAAATATCTAGAACAGATGAGAGAGAGAGAGAAATATTTGTTCACAATTTAATGTGTAAAAACTGGGTGGAAAAAAGCTAAATCTATCGCAACAATTTTATTGCATAATAAGTGGCACATTTTTCAACAAAAGAAATTCTAAATTAAAAAAATTTTATATTAGTGGACGTAATAATACACTTTTTCGACACTTTTATACATAATAATTTGAAATTCAGCCAACATTTTAACGAATATCTTTCATGGTAATAACCATAAATTTTTCTCATAAATAAATATATGGTCACCTACGTATGAAAATATAAAATTCGTTAATAAAACAAGAAGAAGAACAACAACAGCAACAACAACATTTAATCGTATGTATGTATATATATTGTAGTTACACATGTGAATAACTCAGACGGCATTACTACTACGAGACAGATTTCATTACCAAATTTACATTTGAAACGAGACGCAGTGGCTCGTAATAGCACGAGTTGGGAGCCATAGAGTGCACGTCGACGGGCTTCAACTCCCGTCGCGGTACTCGTCATCGCGGCAATCTTCTCAAGATTAGGATCCGTCGACGACGAGGTATCTCTCTCCCTCTCTTCGCGCGAGAATGTGTGCGCAGCTGCGCGCGACCGTAGTGCGATTTATACCGGTAAGTAGTACGAGCGAAAAATAGGTCAGCCGTGAGTGTGCAGCCCGTGAGTCCCGTGTGACGGCGGCGATGGCGGCGGCGCGCGGCTGAATCAGCCGTGGCCCTTGAATTACTGAAAACCTTCTTGCCTCGAGAGCATTATGTGCGACCTCCGCAAGCGTTCATATATATGTATATATATATATATATGTATATAAGTACTGTCGTTCGCGGATCGTCATTGATTTCTCTCTCTCTCTCTCTCTCGCTCTCGTGCCACCACATTGCTTTACACTCCAGTGTGTATGTGTCTATAAATATATGTACGTATAGATATGTATATTCTAGAAGCGCGCAGTCGTGACGGGCGCAATTTTGATCCTTTCCATTTCCGACGACCATGCGCCACAATTACGCTCGTTCCAACCAGTCATTACTCTTTGACTGTAATCAATGTCGACGGCCCGTGAAAGAGAGAGAGAGAGAGAGAGAGAGAGAGGGAAGGAGATGAGGAATGAAGGGGGGAATGGAAAGCAGAGCGAATGATGGCAACTTCGCGAAGATGTGATAAGGAAGGTAATACCGCGCGATAATACAGCTCGAGACTTACAATTCCCTGTGCGGCAAAAAATAGCGAAAGAGTGAGCTAGAGAGAGAAAGAGAGAGAGAGAAAGACGAGACGAAGCGCTTTGTGTATATGGCATAACGCTGGACACGAGTTGTGCGCCGCCCTTTCTCTCGCTCGCTCTCGGAAAAAGAATTTTCAATGAATTACGGGGTTTCGCTGGCATGCGCCCCGAGACTCCATTGCGCTTGGATACGCGCGGGGCGTGGACGATCCTCTTTGTGCATTGGGACGTATTTCTGCTTTCTTTCTTTATTTTTTCCGTTCTTTTTTTTTTTTTTCTCTTCTTTTCTTTCCGTTTTTTTTTTTCCTTGCGAGCTTTCGTGACACTATTGTTAATGATATGCCTTGTTTATCATTAGCGAGACTCGAGTGTGTTTGTAATTCCGGGAAGGCGGTGATTTTTTTTTTCGCTTCTCTCCTCATTTTCTTCTTTTCTTTTTGATGAATTTACTTTTAAATGAACGTGTAGTGAGAACAAAAATAACGCGGATGTACTGAATCCAAAGCCGGTGACAAAAAAAAAAAAAAAAAAAAGAAAACGTGTATCAAAATGCTTTGAAAATAATAGTTTCTTACAATTAAAATGCAATTTTATGGCAAATATAAAATGAATTTTTTGCATTTAAATGAAAAAATATCAATTGAAGCTTATTTATTAATTTAAAAAAACAAAAAAATTTTTTAAATTACAATATCTCTTAGCTTTTATAAAAATATTTAATTTGCAACGAAGTAAAATAATTTACACTGTCGTTAATATTATTTGAAAAGCACTATGAGTATTAAAATATTATTACTTACACAATAATTATGAAAGCTCTTTGAAATTTAATAGCAAAAGTATAATTAGTACTTTGGATGTCCTATTTTATTTTTCAAACAACAGTATAAAGAGCTTCCTTTAAAATTAAATATCATGTAAAAATTAAAATCGTAGCTTTTATTTACATTTCTGGCCAATTTGTTGGCTTTTATTTTTTAACGTATTTTATACATTTTAAAGATTTTAATCTTGTTCCATAAATATTTGCGCATGAAACCGTTTTGAAAATAAACGAATTAACCGTTTCGTAACGTAAACAAACATCGTATAATAAATGTAATTCACGTATGCGCAATTAACGCTGAAAGCATAAAAAGAGTTACGTCCACAACCCATCGGTTATTCAATGATGTAAAAATCTCGAGGTTAAGTGCAGATAAGCGAGCCGTATCAAAGAGTAAAACAATTTAGACAGAGTCCGATGCTTTTATTTCTAACGCGATTTTCGACCGTTTGTACCGCGGCTGCGTAACATCGCATCCCTTTCAAATGTCATTAAAATTTAAAAAGCGGCCAGAGCACGCGCGCGCTCTCGCCCATTTTCTGACGTGTCCATCGGTCTGTAAGCTCGATCGGCAAACTCGATTGCGGCTACGATGCAACGGCCTCCTAATCAAATAATCAATGCGCTTTGGGCTCGTAAAATGAGCCACCTTTTCGTTTCTATAACTCGATACGAGCCAATGGGTTTATTTGCAATTAAATTCGTAGAAAACACGCAATCGGCCAGGCCTGTATACCGAGCATCGGCGGCTCTTCCTCGTTCGAAAGAAATTAACTCTACTGCAATTATATGTACGTGACATGCTACGCGTGTAAATATATGCGTGTACATATATAACGTATATGTTTGTCGTGTGTTCAGTACTAACGCGACTCCGCTCTCTGTTTAATTAAAGCACATTCTAATCAAACGACCTGCTCCCATGCGACGAGCCTTTAAAAATACCGCACTGTCTAACGCGAACTTCGGCTCGTCCCCTTGGTCCCACACTCTCTCTCTCTCTCTCTCTCTCTCCCCTCTCTATTTGTCCTCGTTCAAATTGATTTTTTTAAATTTTCGAAGGACAGGTATTGTCGGTTGTTTACTTGAGACGGCATGAAAGACTTGGCGATTAAGATAAGATTTCTAAATTTGAGCAACGAATAAAGATAGAGCATCGAATGTACGTATGGAGTAAAATCGAGTTAAGTTTACTTCATCATCGATTTTTCGCACAATTAAAATCACATCGTGAACTCACATTTAATTATATTTAATCCAATGTTTAATCCATTTAACTGAATTATTTTATTCGATCGATGAAAAAATTTCTCAATGAATAATTTTGTAAAAAGAATTTCATTATTTAATGAGCAAAGATTATTTTATTAGCTTCTTTCTTTAGGACAACATATTTGTTGTATATCATATCTGAAATTAAATTAACTGATTATTCAGTCTGATTAATTAACCATTAAATTGAATAAATCGTCGTGGTAAAAATATTAAATCGTGTTATTCTTAATTCTTGACAGTTTTGATTTTTTGTTTTGTTTTTTCGACAAAAAAAATTTTTTAAATGTCGTTTCACATTTTTTCATTAATTTTATTGATTATTATAAATATTTATAAATAATTATTTGAACGAATTAAACCCTGCTTCATACATTTTTTAACGGATTGAACGAAAATGTGTAAAAAATTATATGAAATAATAAAAAAAAAAAAAAAAAAAAAACTTAAACATACTTAAAAAATAATGTTGTATAGAGTATATGCACGCAATATTTTTACTTGCCAATTACGTTTAATTATGTCATAGAAAAATTTCATTAAGCGTCTCCGCGACATGAAAAGAATAAAATTGTCGTGCGTAATAAAAATTTCAACGTAACGCGCCATAAACCTTCGAACAAGCCTTCGAATCTCACTTTATATCGGAGAAACGTCTTGTCTGTCGGGAAGCAAACGAGCGAAGCATCGGATCGGTTACGGGACGTCTGTCTGGTAAACCGATAGCGAAAACGATGTATATATATATATATATATATACACGTGTATACATGTAAGCTCGCGCGTTAAATTTTTAAGCCACCCGGGCGACAATGTATCAGCTTCGGAGAGACACGCCGCGCGGTTAGCGGCTTAAACGGACAACGACAAGAGCCCGCGCTCACGCCGTTTTGTGGAGTAGTAGACAGAGACACCGATGAAAAGAGAGATAGAGAGTGATAGAGAGAGACAGAGAGAGACAGAGAGAGAGAAGAGAAGGCAGTCGTCTCTCTGAATCTCAGTCTCTCTTTCACTCGAGCCAAGCGAGCAACAACAACAACAGTAGCGACAAATCGGAGACGACGCGTGCTTCTATAACCTCTGGCGCAGAACCGAGCGACACACTCGACTTGTTTCGCTTTGGAAATCTCCGGACAGAGAAAAATGGCTAAAGTTTGACAATTCAAGCAATTAGTCTCTCGGTACACTCTCCAACTTTATATGTAATAGGAATTACATACAAAGAAACAAAGAGAAAGTGAGAGAGAGAGAGAGAGATGGAGAAAAGGTAACGGTCAAGCAAATCGATATTCGTAGCGGTATTGATTCAAAGGCGGAACAGCAGGAAGGGAAATAATACGCGTGTTACTCAAACTCGAGTCTTGTCCTTGAACGATCGGCTTGCTTGCTCTGTTACAAATACTCCATTAGTGCGCTGCCTAGTGTAAAAGAAAGAAAAAGAAGAAACGCTGACGAGGGAAATGAGAAAATTTTACCGATGAACAAGGGATTAACATTCGGCAGTTTAGATTTGTTGAAAAACTAAAATTAGACGATTTGATATTCGATTGCACGAGTCGCATTGTAATAATAGAAATGAATATTTCAAAACTCAATCGATTGCACGAGATGAACAAGGCAAGATTTGTATAAAGGAAATTTGATCGGAATCGTTTGATTATTTATAAATTTTGTTATGCACTTACACGAGGAAATGCATAATTTTTAATGAAAATTATGTATCACATTTATTAAAATTCATTTGATAAACATTTAAATAAATTGAATTTCACTTATTCCGATCGAATTTTGATTTCAATCAGTAACACTAATAAATTACGTAATGATATATACATATTTAATTAAAATGTATATTTAATTTAAAAAAAAAAAAATTTCTTGTAATTTTGTTATGTTTCCATAACTTTCAAGTATTGAAAATATTTTGTATATTCATACAAATTTATAATTTATTAAAATATATCTAATTTTATATCGTTTTGTTTTTGAAGCGAACAAAAATTTACAACTTCTTTGTCACCGTATAAATTCACTACAAATATCGGCTTTGTTTTAATTAAAATTGATTAAAAAAAAAATTTTAATTTTCGCTAGATTGCTTTGTCGAATGAACATTTTTTTTTTTAAAACTAAAATTTAATATTTGCGCACAAAAAATTTACATTTTGCATTTAGAAAAGCAAACTGATTACAAAGATAAACTTAATTTACATCTTTTTAATCATTCGCTAAGAACAAAATTAACAAAAAACTTTAATACTTTATAATTATAACGCTTGAAAATTTCAATTATGTAAAAATACAATTTACGTAAAAGCGTCAATATATACAATATTAAAAATTACAGTTAAAATAATGATTACGACGTATTTCATCGATCAAAAGACATTAAGAACCAGGATAATTTATCGAATTTTCATTCATCGTATAGAAAGCCTTTCAACCCGGCACATTTGTAAACTCATCGTATATATTATACTCGTACATCCATATGCCGAGAAAAGATAATCAAAAAAAAAAAAAAAAAAAGAAAGAAAAAGAAAAGAAAAAACGAAAAAAAAAAAGTAAAAATGTTGAGTTTAGCGAGGAATCGAGATAAAGCGAAACGGCGGCTCCGAAATCAATTGATCAGGAGTGCGGTGTGTGTGTGTGTGTGTGCACGCGCGCGCGTGCCGAAGTCGATATACGTAAGGGTGGGAGATGAGGTAGGGGTTGAGAGCGAGGTGAGAAGAGGGAGGAGGGGGGGGGCTAGGGATAGAAGGGCAAAGTCGAGAAGAGACAGACACCGCGACGTATGCGCGGCTCGCGCCGATTGATCGATGCGGCATCGGTGCGTTATACGCTAGGTGAAACCAATTCCCATTGATCCCTTATCTAGCCCTGCGGCTTTTCGGATTTGACACCTTACGCGCCTCGACCTTTCAGAGACCGACCCTCAAATTCGCATCGATACTTGCGCGCGCTAGTTGCGATATGGTTATATTAATATATATATATAGAGCGTTGATTTGCAAAATTTGCACGGTGCGCTATTACGTTATGTATATTCGACGAAATTTGCACGTTGTGTTTCTATGCGGAAAATTTCGAAGAAATTTTCGATTTCCTCCTATTTTTTTTTTTTTTTTCATTTATTCTTTTTTTCTCTTATACACTTATGACAGTACTCGCGTATAGAATATTTGCTTTTTTAAAAATTTTTATCTCACCGTGAAATTTATTATATAAATAATGAAAATTTGTCTTTACAATTGTGTTTGATTATCCATTTTTAAAATATTTTTTCTTTGTTAAAATATTACTTTTGACTATCCTATAATGACGTATTTTAATATTTTATACATTATTGTTGATCATCAGTATGAATGAAATGAACATAAAAACTAAGGTAAAATAAATAAGATTAAAATATCAACTACTAAATATTTCAAATTATTGTATTAAAAAATAATAAAGAAGAATTTTGTTGATTCTAAATGTTTAAAATTTAATGTAATTATTATTTTGTAAATTTAATTTTTTTTCTTATAATGAAATTGAAACGACTAAGTTAATGTATATTCATCGACTAAATTCGCACCTATTTCACAGGTGTTATACATTAATATAAATCAATTGCATTTAAAAATATTGAATGTTCATTCATGTATGCACGCTTTTTTTAGCTTTTTCTTTACCAACACTGGCAGCTGTTTAAAAAAGATAAAAAATTTATGAAAACAAAATATGTGAAAAAAAAAAAAGAAAAAAAAAAAAAGGAGAAAGAAAAAAGTAATAAAAACGATTAATTCTTTAAGGTTGAACGGATTGAAATATTTATAAAATAGAAAAGTCATACGCGACACGCTTATTCCAAAGGAGTGCACACAGCGAGAGAACGAAAAAGAAGTTTATATATATATATATATATATATATATATGTATGTGTGTGTGTATACGTATCGCGGATTCATGGTACGGCGCGCGAAAATACGTAGAAAATTGCCGGGAGTGAATGTCAGGACTACTCGGCTATTCACTTGCTCGGGCTGCCATTGACCCGAGAGTTTCCAGCTTCTAACTTGGAACGAAAAGGGTGTAAGAGGAGTAGAAAAAGAGATAGAGAGAGAGAGAGAGAGAGAGAGATAAAAGAGAAGCACGCGAGTAGCAGCAGCAGTAGCAGCGGCAACGACGCGTATTTCCGACTAAATTATGAATGTCTCTTTTATGCGCGGTGGCGACACAACGCGAGTATATTCCGCCCTTGCGATACGAATGCTGATGAATCTCTCTCTCTCTATCTCTCTCTCTTTCTCTCTTTTCTCCCTTTCTGCCTACTTCGCGCGATGTTTACCTAAAAATTTCACTTATACACCAACGACGTCGTGTGCGCCGAGCGCTCACCCTTTTCATATTTTCCACCCGCGATAGAAAGAGAGAGAGAGAGAGAGAAAGAGAGAAAGAAAGAGAATCTGCGCTTCCCTTTGAGCCCGGGCTCTATGTTTAAGAATAAATATTTTGAGATTCACCTTGGATTAAAATTATAATATGTAAAAGCTTTGGTATATATTTGACAAATCTCGTTAATGTGAATTCTTTGTTATTGTTGATGTTGCAGAAACCGAGGCTAATTGGGAAGACTGGTGGACCTATGACGGATTTTCCGGTGAGTCAAAAAATTTTATTCTTCATTTTTATATTAAGATGAATATTTATATTTTTAAGATATTGCTTTACATAGCGCTGAATAAAATAATATATATATATATATATTGCAATAGTTGAATTTTAATGGTATTGGAAATCTAATCGAACTTGGATGCCCAGAAATTTTATTAAATATTAATAAAATTGATTAAATAATCTTGTTAAATAATGCTTTTACAATTTAATTATCATTATTCTTTAAAATTTTATAAATTTCCATTAGTATTTTAAATTTTTAAATAATTATTGATTAAAAAATTGAATAGAGTTCGATTTTATAAAGAGATAAAACAAATTAAATGAAAAAAAAAAAAAAAGAAAATTGCGTAAAAAAACTGTTTGAGCTTAGTAAGATATAATTAGATCGTAATTATCACGTTGCCGTTCAATTAATATCGAAAATCTTAAAAATTTATGAATAAAAATTGAAGCGGAACATTCCCTCCCAACGGTTTGCTTTATCAAGTTTTAATAACGTTTTTCATTATGCAAAATAAGATATAAAATTATTGTAATCCTTTTCGGCGTGGGAATCGAGGCCTGAATACAAAGGATCTCATAATATTTGAATTTCCAAGGCGTGCAATCTCAATTCCGACTTGACACATTTAACACAAGAAAAGAAAAGGGGAAAAGCCGGTGGGGGTGTAAAAGCAAAGAGATGAAAAAAAAAAAAAAAAGAAAAAAAAAAAGAAAAACGAAGCCGAGCCTCTCTACGATAGTAGGGTGCTGAATATTCAAATCCGGCATTTTTGGCTTTTCACCTTGATATCCCTTATTCTTTTTCCCTTTCTGTCTCTCTCTCTCTCTCTCTCTCTCCCTCTCTTTTTCTTTCTCTTCTGCTTGCATAGAGTATACCGATTGCCGGTGCCGCTGCCGCCTAGAAAAAGGCATCGTTTACCTAATTTTCTTCATCAAAAGTTACGAGGGCCATGGAGTAGCACACCTCCCTCTCACTTCACCTCTTCTTCCTAACCTGGCTTGCTTCTCTTCATGGTGAAAGAGAAAGAAAGAGAGAGAGAGAGAGAGAGAGAGAGTGCTAGAGAAAAGGCAAGAAAAAGGGAGAGCTACCATGAATTTTTTTAATCTCACACGCCGGGCTCTCTTTCTTCGCCCGTCGAGCGCAGTCCCTTATTAAAACAGCAAGTGGATAAAGTCCGCGGATATCGCAAGCATGAGAACTTTGCCGGTCTTTCGTATGTATGTGTAGACACGTAGATATACGCACAAATACAAGCGTAGCGGCCATACAAGCCAGCTGCCACACGTAGTAAGTCCGATGCGCGTAAACACCGGAATTTCCATGCACAACGCGCGCCTTACGGTTAAAAACGCTCTTTCTCTCTCTCTCTCTCTCTCTCTCTCTCTCTCTCTGTATTTCTCTCTCTCTTTCTCTCTCTCTCTCTCTTTCAGCATATGCAGCGCGCGAAGCAATATACGTAACTTTCTTCAAGTTTCTCCATCTTACCGTTCGTTCATTGAGAAAATGTCTCCAACGCGCGTTTCGCGACAAGATCACCTCTTGCTCCCTTTTCTCCCACCGTTCTCTGCAGTATACGCGTATAGTGAGCGCCGAGGCCCGGAAAAAAAAAAAATCCTTTCTCAAATTTCTTCGTCCGGATATGCCTCTGCGCGTTCGTCGAAAGTTTATGTATCCAGCCGTTTAAAGCGCGCGGGTATTAAGCGTAAAAGTTGTTCGATTTAACGAGCCCCGCTTATACTTTGCATCTTCTTGCGAGTAAGGAGATCGATCTTGTTGCTTCGGCTTTTTGTGCGCCTTCGCTGCGATTCGCTCGAGATTCAATTTTTAAAATTTTTCAAAGTGGATAATTCGATAATAAATTATTGATGCGTGACGTTAACTTTAAAAATTTTTTTAAAATAGTCCTTGATCGCGAATTTTCAAACAGCTTCGAAAAGCAATATTGATAAATTTATAGAAATATATATTTATAAAAATAAAATAGCAAAATTTTTAACGGAAATTATGTGATTAATGCACTTCTTTGTCATTCTTATATTAATCGTGATAGAATTTAAATTATAAAATAAAATAATTTTTATATTATTACGATTTGATACGTAAAATTTAATTTTGGTAATAATTTATCAAATTTTACATTTATTTTTTAAAATGAGAAAAAAAAAGAACATGTATTGTAAATTTTTTCTAAAAAATCTTTTAGTATTTGACATCCTTTAAATGTCTTTGATCTTCTTTTACAGTGATTTCTAAATAATCAATCGTATATTTTATTAAACTAATCCCACGTGTTACAAGCGTAACGTTGGCAAAACGATCGAAGCGCATAAAATGTTATTACCATATAACGTTTTTATCATTTCATTAAATGACACCGATTCGAAATGAATTTTCCTCGAATTTCAAAATCTAAAAGGAAATTTTTATTCATCGCCGCGGCGAGAAAAAGCCCGGGGAAAAAGCTATGATCGTGATCCTTACAGCCGCGATATCCGGAAGGTTCTCACTCGCAGGACAGAGCTCTCGTTCTTTCACGATACAGGACTTATTACCCGTCGTCGTATGGAGCGGCCAAAAGTGGATTTTTAGGATTTATCGAATTTCACATTACCGGCAGATGCTCCGATCGTTTTACAACCAATAAGCGAACGGCTATATGCGCGCGATCTCTCTCTCTCTCTTTCTTTCTCTCTCTCTCTCCTTCTCTCTGTTTCTCGCTTTTTCCCGACCGACACAGACACACGTCGCGATGCATATTTTCCCTTATTCGTCGATACGTTTTTTTTTCCTTTCGGAGCTTCCTTCTTCCGCTTTCTTCCCTGTTTGGCATTTTAAAAAAGAAATACACTCGCATCAGCGGAATTTCGCGATCTTTGAATTCGTCGTCGTTGTCGTCATTAAGTGCACGCGCGCGGTTACTTTCTTTTGTATATGAGCCTCGATCGGCAAGTTCATTCTTTTAATTTCGATTTTTTTTTTCTTAAATTCTTATCTTGTGCGGGATATTCGAGGACGAAGGTGCCCGAGCAGTATAGGGTTAAGAATAAAAGGGACGGAAACTAAAAAGGAAGAAAAAAGTCCAAAGATAGAGGAAAAGCAGTTGGAAGTGGTAGAAACTTTCTTTGGGCCGCGTAAGCGCGTCTCTGGCGGAAATAATTTCAGCGCAAACTCTCTCTCTTTCTCTTTCTTTCTCTTTTACTCTCTTTCGCATAAGGAGGCGCTATACCTTGACCGGAATTAAGGAACTGGAATAAACATGCAAATGCGAAAAGAGTGTGGAGAGGTTTTAAAGAACCGTCCACTTTTCATCTTTATCGCTTCTCTTCTTCTTATTCTTCCACAGCCGCATTTCTCTCTCGCACGTCGCGTAAAATATATCGCGGACTCGGCAATAGCGCCATTGATGCTGTGCTACGAAAACGAGATTTTCAAAACGGAGCTAGAAATTTTTTCGATGAGAGTCCCATGCGGCGATGTCGCGGTCGCAACGCGAGGAAGAAATCATCCCGCGAAACATCTCCTTGGTCTAGTTTTTCACTACGGTTTATATATATATGCACGCCGAAATACATTCTTTTTACTTTTTCATTCACATTCGTACTCGGCTTTTCTACCTTTCTTCGTCTCAGCCGTTTATACGAAGATGAAGTAAATTTTTTCGACGCCCGAACGCAAAACTGCGCAAACTCCTCGTTCGTAGTTCTGGATTTTCACATCCCCTCCCCTTTCTCTTATCATAGTTTTTTTTTTTTTTGTTATATTTTATTTTTTTTTTTTCGTTTGCGCGCTTATTAACAAAAAGAAAAACGCCAAGCGCAGAGCGAAAGGAGAAGGGTGATACGGACTTATAAAGCATCAAGACGAAAGTTGAATAAAGCAAAACGGTAGGAAAGACATTGTTCTGAAAGAAAAATAAAAAAGCGTTTGCTGTTAATTAAGAGCTATATGTCGACGATGAAACTTCAAATGAAAAATTTTGCGCTGAGCTTGCCAGGTTAAATTTCATTTATTTTTCTTTTCTTGTTTGCTTAAGATTAAAGTTGTAAATGATTTTTTTTTTATTTTTTTTTTTTTATTTTTTTTTTTTTTTACTTCGTTAAATGTTATTTTGCCATTTAACTATTAGTGTGATTCTCAAATTTATAAAACGGATAAGTTTTTGTTCGAGGCGACCATTGTTTTAGAATCAGTTGTTTTATTTTAAGTAAAACGAGACGATTTTATGATTTTCGAAATATTTCTTTCTCGATTTGCAGCGCATTTGTATGACGTGTTGTTGAAAAATGAGTTTTTCTAAAATCCTTTATTTAAAATAATCAATAACGATATCTTTTCTCGAAAAAAAAAATTTTTTTCGATGTTTGTTAATGAGAATGGAAGGAATTTTAAATAAACAACATTCATACGTTGAAATCTTTTAGGTAAAAATAAATAAGATAATTTGACATTTGTAATTCAAAAATTATAATAATCATTTTGAGTTCGATAAAATAAACACTTATGTTAGGATTATCTGCAAAAGTTGTAAAAAATACATTTTTCTCGAATAAAGTAAAAATGTTTAAATTACAAAGTTTAAATTTTAATTTTATTAAACAATTTCATTCTGGAATAGAAGTTTTTATAATTTGATTTATAAAAATGAAGGATCCGCTCGAAAAATATATTTTTAAATTATTTTATAAATATAGAAACTAAAACGGTAAGAATTTGATAAAAAACAAACTTTAATTTGAGAAATATATTTTATTTATATATTATATAGTTAGTATTTTACGCAAATAATAATTTAAATTAAAAACGGAAGACTTTATAAATACAATTTCAAACGGATTGTTAAAATTTTTCAAAAAAAGAAGCTCCAGAATAGCGCACGGAACTAAAATATTGAAGGAAGAAGAAAAAAAAAGGTCAACAAACGTGTGAAACGACTTTAAAAAAAAGCAAAAAAAAAAGCATAGAATCACATAATCCCGATATAATGAAAATACTCTCCGTGCCGAAATATAAATTCAGAGGGGAGGGGGTGGCTTGCAAACGGTCGTCGCTCGTAAATCTATAGGCGACGACGGGCACACATCCACGCGGATACATGTATAAATGTATGTACGCGAACATGATACCGCTGAATTTTTACTTCGTTAAAAGTTGTAATATTTGCATATTAGCCACTTGGCATTATCGACGCGAGCACTCGATTTTATTCATGATTTCGCTTATTTTCCCACCCTGAATTTTAAACAATATTGCGTTCATTTCGCTTTGCAACCTTTCCATGCATTATACGCACGCGCAAATACACACGCACACATACACACATATACTCTCATACGTGTACTCCGGCAAGAGCCTCCGGTTATTTACATTTAATCGTGCATTTTTTCCCCTCCCGTCAATCTCGAAGCCTCGACGCGCATCGATAATCCCGGTAGACTTTTTTTACCCACCTCTGTCCGAAATCCCAGGCAACCAGTCGAGTTATATATACATTTTCCCGAATAGTCTCTCTCTCTCTCTCTCTCGCATGCATATTCAAAGTTACTACGCCGGCATTTCTCGCTCTCCCAACGGGACTTTTGAATAGAAAAACAAGTACCAGAGGCAACTCCCTGGACACGGCCGCTCTAATACCCGATCTCTTCTTTTTTTCTCAACGAAATTAGACGCAAAAAGAGAGAAAAAAAAAATCTTTTACGCTTTTAAAAACCAGAGACGCGTTTCGGTAAATCTCTCTCTCTCTCGCGCGCGCGCGCGCACGAGCGCTTGCCCTCTCCGAATTACACGAAATTATTTAAATGCCCGTAATTTAATACCGAACGCGCTAAAGCAACCGGACCCAATGTGCATGTAGCTCCCATGTTCTCGCGGTATACTTTGCGGCTGTTAAACATGCATGTATGCATAGAATATGTTGCCCGCGCGAAGTCTGACTTTCATCTTCCGTGTATACACGCCTTTTCCTATATGCTTTAATTCGTGTATGTATATATATATATATATATATATATATATATATATATATATACACTTGTGTATAGAACGATTAATTTCGAATCGTACGGTTTGTAATTGGAAAATTTTGCGTAACTTTGCGAAAGTTGATGATTTTATGGATTGTGGAAAAACGAGAAACTAATACCTCCGATATTTATTTGTTATGAAATGATTGACGCTTTAAAATCGACTTTTAAAAATGCAATTTTTTAAAGAAAACACATTGTACAAGTACCGACGATAAATATGTTGATCGAAACTTTTCTAAAATATTATCTATAATAAAAACTTTTAAGGTAATTTTCAAAATAATATTAGGTAGGTAATAAAAGTGCACATTAAAAAATTGTAAACACTGAAAATAATTTTATTTCGAAATATAAGAAAAATTTTCTTTTCGAAAAAAATTATAGAATTAAAATTTACTCTAATACTTGTGTATATACGTACATGAAAAAAATTGTATATCATTAATATATGACTCATAGAAATGTTAAAGTCGACGTCATTTAAAGTACATTCTTAGATATACCTTGAAATAATATTGTTTTAATTTTATCATTATTATGACACTTATGTTTAAATTATAACCCAGAAATAAATTTAAAAACTTTTTCAAACAATATATAAATAAATGCTTTTCGAAAATAAAAGAAAATAAAGTAAAATGAAAAAGAATAATAACGTATAGAAAATGCAGAGAAAGTTTATAAAATTGTTTAAAATTCATAAAAAGAAAAATCTTTTTCTCTTGTGCCACAAAGCTGCTTTGTTTTAACTGTAATTATAATAAAAATTAAAACTTGATTCAAGCAAAATTTTTTAAAGTTTTATGCTTAATGTCATAGCGATAAAAAAATTGCGTAACATCAACCGTTTTCTTGAAGTTATTTTACAAAAAATATCTCTGTACGTAAAAACGTTGAAATAATATCTAAATATGTTTTACTTTATAACTCCACCGTCTATTATTTTTACATCCATAATTTTTATCGCATACAGTAATTTAAATTTCTATTTTAAGGCACAAAAGTGTGTCCATTGGTAAACTCCATAAAAAAAAAGAAAAAAAAAACAAAAAAAAATGTAAAACTCTTAGTCGCGCAAAGTTTACGATGAAAAGGCATGAGTTTTCGAGGTAGGCCATAACCTTGAATAGACGAATGCTTTTGGTACTCTCGTGGCGCAAATTTCCGCAAGAGTTGCCGCAGAAACAGGAAGAAAAGCATTAATCCGGGCCGCCTCGTGTCCGGCCAAAAATTAAAGCCACGCTCGCCGCGCGGAAATAAAGAGGAAAGGGTGGAGTAATTGACCCTGGCTCCTGCCAGATGTCCCGCTGCCGGTGATAAATTAACCGTAAAAATGTATTCCTCGTCACATTCGGCAATGATTATTCGTTTAATTTAAATTTTTGAAAATCATAAATTTTTTATACTTAAACTATTGTAGCGTTGAAACTTTATGTTAAAATTTTTAGTATAATTGCCTTAATCAATATCACACCTGAATTTATTATTAGTTTATTACTTTAATGTTATTACATTTAAGTTGAGTCTTACAAAGATAGCATTCTTTAAAATAATCAACGATAAAAAAAAAAAAAAATAAATTGCGATAAAAAAATATTCAATGAACGTTGAAATTTTTTTTTGTACAATTGATTCAAGTGCATAATTTATATAATATGCAAATCAAGGAATGTAGTAGAGCAACGATGACAAATATATCTTCTTTTGACACTGCCATTGGGTACTGTTTTTTTTTTTTTTTGGGAAATAGGTTTATAAATTTGTGCAAAGAATTACTTTGTGTTATTTTATGTGCACGCATGAAATATCGTTTATTCACGAGAATATCATATAATCTTTTTGACGCAATTTGTTTTCTTCTTACTTCCGGTCCAATATCCATGTGTTTATATGTATAAAAATAATATTTTTTTTGTTTTTAACAATTATAATAATCTTGTAATAAATCAAGAAAGTTATTATATTTATAAATTTGAAACTTAATACTTTATTGCGTTTAAATTTGCATTTATTTATTTGTTGATTTTTTAAAATTGCTCAAATAATCTAGAACATTGAAAATTTTTATTAAAAATAGTTTATAACAAAAAACTGCTTAACTAAATCAAGATAAATTTTTTTGAGAAAATTTCTGAACTTAATAGTAGTCAAACAGTATTTGAAGTTAATCTAGAACAATTTGAACTTGGAACTTGTACGTTAATTACGATCTTAATCTACATCAAACACGTGCTCCTGTATGACTTATCTTAAATGTAAAATTTACCTTGTTTTAAAAGAAAAATGCTCATTTAGAATCGCAAAAGTTGTTGTGCGTTTATAATAGGACGTTTGTAATTAATATTGATTTAAATAAAATAAGTTTTATCGTGGTCAAGTGCAAAAAGTCGTTATAAAAGCGTAATGTATAAATATTAAAAAGAATTGAAAAAAAATTTAATGACTATAAAATAATTTGTATTTCATAAAAATTTTAGTTTGGCTTAGCATAAAATTTTTATTAATTAATTTATTCAATAGTACGTTAAAGTATGTACATGTGAATTGATATAATAAAATTTGTAAAATTAACTTTAATTAACTTATAGAGAAAGCCTCGTAAATCAATCATTTTACCAAAATAATTATCAAAACGTCTCAAATTTCAAGTATTTGGCCACACTAAAACAGATTCTATTAAATTTGATTATATATAGCAAAGAAACCGAATTAAGATTCTCGTTCCGTAAAGAGCCGAGGCGCGATTAAATTTAAATTGCGCGGAAATCATGCTCCCGTTCTATAAGTTTCCGCAAAAGATTACATCGGGAAATAGCTCATTCGAGTACTTAATCCGCGCGATATTTTCGCGAAAGCTGCACTAGAATCCCGAGTCTATAACGTTCGATGCGCGATAAATAAAGGCCGATTTGAGGGTTGGAAAGGATAAAACGTATCCTCTTCGCTTTGCCCCCTTCCCAGGGCGCGTTAATCGCTGTATTCAAATATATTCTAATCAGGCGAAGGACGCAGAAAATTGCTATTGCGCTCGGACACGCTTCCTACTGGCCCGAGCTCACCGACCGCGCGTCGCACGACGACTCCTCCTATTACTATCTCTCTTTCCCTCGTCCTAGCCTCTCTATTGCACCTTCTCCCTCCTCTCTCTTTTCTCTCTTCTCTCTTTCTCTCTCTCTCTCTCTCTCTCCTTCTCTTTCAATTCATATATACATATATACTCGAATATATATAACTTTCCCTCCTTCGCTCCTGTTCACGAAAGGGAGTAGAGTATGTAGCGGGGGGTTAGAGGGGTCCCTGCCGAAGTAATTACCTTAGTTAATTAACGAATTTACAACTGCGCGACATCCGCGCTCTTGCGCGCACGTGCTCCTGTCCCGTATTCTCTCGCTACGCTTGGGCAAATAAGAGAGAGAGAGAGAGAGAGATATTTCTCTGCAACCACGTGGAAAGCTCAATGCATACTATTATTCGTATCGATATGCGTTTATATATGTATACCAACATTTACATACACACATATGGACATTTACCGACATTGAGCCGAGAGAAAGATAAAGAGAGAGTGGGAGAGAGTGGAAGAGAGAGAGATGCACATAAATGTATACAGGCGTAGTTGTGTGTGTGTGTGTGTGCACGGCATAACAAGGAAATCCCGAGATTGTTACATCGCTGATGCAGTGCGATACATAACGGAGTTGAGCGAAACGTTTCGCTACATTCGGCAATTTGATTGGCAATTTTCGAGATTCGCCGATGGCGCGAGGATTTTCATCGATAGAGAAGAGAGAAAGAGTGGGAAGGTGGAACGGTGTAAAAGCAACAAGAGAGCGGGCGCTAAAATAGTTTTTGATAAAAATCAATCGGTCGTGACTGGACTCGTGTACTCTATTACGCGCCCTGACCGCGAACCTCGCGCCCGTATCCAAAATTTCATCATCGGCTGTGTAATGATGAAAAATTTAAACGAACGAGAAAAACACAACGTGTCTTAAATTATCTTTTGATTGATAATTTTTAAATATAAAGTAACGAGTTATAAAATATAAAATATCGATTATCGGTTTTGTTAATATAGTTGAATACGGATGATATTATGTTTATGTAAATATTATTGTACGCAATGTTTTTAAATTTTTCGCGAAATTATATTTTTTTTTTTTTTAAATTTATTATTATCGAGTTGAAATTTAACAAAATATTTAAATTTAAATACAATGACTAAAGTATAAATTTATTTATATCACGTGAAATAAAAATATATGAAACTTTATAGCGTAAACAAAATAAACTAGTAAATCCTAATGAATGTTTTTACAAGAATGTTGAAGATCAAGAAGCTAAATCTTTTCTAACCGATTAAAAGGTTCATCCAGTTAAAGCAACGATGAATGCGACCGACAAAAGCATGGAGGCTAAAAGATAAAATCGTTTAATGCTCTCGCACGTTCTCGCGATTGATTCTCATCGCTTTTGTGCTCGTTCAATCGATTCCGCTCATCCCGTATCCTACGCTACGCACGCAAAAAATAACGCGGTCGAATAAAAAAAAAAAAAAAAAAAAAAAAAAGCGCGGAGGAAGAGCGCGAAAGTGGAAGAGAGAAAGAGAAAGATGGAGCGAAAAAAAGGATAAGAGAGAGATAGAGGAAGATAGAGTAACGAAAGAGAGCAAAATAAAGCTCTTGTATCGTTTGAAAATGTGTAGGTTTCTACGCCGTAGATGAATATATGTATGTATAACGAAAAAATTCGTTGAGAAATCAATGAAATCACCAGCGTCCGGTCGCGTTTCATCGCGTACACGTAAAAAATTCCGCAAAACTCTGCGGTTGAGATATTGATTGATTTTTTAAGAATAAAATAAAAAAAAAGAAGAAAAAAAAATCGAAAAAAAGGAATAAAAAAAATTGACAAGCAAAAACGTTCCTAACCATTTTTATCATTTAAAATTTTTATTCGCTCGCGAACACGTTTGTGTGCTTTTCATCAATCACAAAATCCTTGAATAATTATCTTTCGAAACGAAATATTAAATATACAAAATTTAATTTGAAGCGGAAATTAATAAAAAATTAATAAAAAATATAAACTTTGTACGGTAATAATTTATCTTACTTGTGAAAAATTTCAAATATTACGCGATTTTTTATACATCCCGAAAAAAAAAAAATCCTTATCTCATCGAAAGTGAAAATGGCACGTACGAGGAAAACATAAAAAGAAAGATAAGATACGGATAAGATTGAATTAGATAATTTATTATGGCGATTCCCCAGACGCGACACGATCAAGTGTTCCCTTAGGACATTAACGCCGTGGTGTTCGGTCACCCTTACTCGCTCTCCGGCTGCTTCCAACGTTTAGGCGACGAAAACCCAAAGAGAATTAAACAGGCGCTGACTAATACTAACTAATAGATAGATAAAACAAAACAAAAAAAAAAAAAAAAAAAAAAAGAAAGAAAGAAAGAGAGAAAGAAAAAGGAGAGAACAAAAAGTGGCTCGAAAGAATTCAAATGGAATATATCCGTTTTGCATTGGGAACAAGAGAGCGATAAAACAAAAACTAAAAGAGTAATATAAAATCTCTCTCTCTCTCTCTCTCTCTTTCTCTATAGCCGTATAGAATGAAAATAAAAGAGCTTAGTAAAACATTCATGGATTTAAAATATTTTATTATTTTTAGTTTTATTATTTTATACAGAGTTATGTACATCGTAAAAAAGAAACAAAAAAAAAAAAAAAAAGGCTTTTAGCAAACCTACAACAATTTTGATTGTAAATAAAATAAAAAAATTAAAATTTTATAGGTTTAACAGAAGATAACAAATTTACTTTGTTACTCTTCTTTTTGTTTTTTTTTTTTTTTTTTTTTTTTTTATCAAACATAATAAATTATCACTTGACTATAATTTCAGGTAAATGAGCAAAAATCTTTTAAATTTAATATGATATTCCTACGATATATTGGAGTGAGAAAAACCGTCGCGTAAAGCTCGCTCAAATGACAGGTTATATATCGGGGCGACAAAAACGTGATTTGACTTAAGTAGGCGGAGATTAATGCTCATCTCATAAACGTTCCGAAGTAAAGCTCACGCAAAATCCGTCTATAAAAGCGACATGAGCGACGCGAAGTACAAAATCAAAAAAAAAATCGCATATTACATCGACTCTAAAAGCTATGTATATACGAACCGGCGTAAAAAAAAAAGCGCAGAAAACGTAATTTCGTCGTTAAAAACGTCACGTAACTTTTCAACGACGATAGAACTGAGCATTGAAGAAATTCAGTGAAAATCGAATCGAATAAGCAATAATAAAGGTCTAAGGACGAAAGGTCGGACTATAGATTCCGATGTAGATAGTGAAATCCAAAGAGGATCGATAAAGCGTCGAAACAACGGCAGAGAGGAGAGGAAGATGACCGAGTCAGGAAGGGATTCAGAAACATCCATAGAGGCTGTATAGGAGGAGATCGTGCGAAGAGAAGCTCGAACGGTCGGCGAATGCACGACACCTCCGCCGGCGGCGCTTGATTGGAGAACACCGAAATGTATTCATGTATGCATATGAATTCCGGCGAGGCCGACGCTGCCAAGGATACGGAGATAGACTCTTGTGAAGCTCGAGATCGTCTCAGAGACATAGAGAGAAAGAGAGAAAGAGAGAGAGAGAGAGAGAGAGAGAGAGAGAGAAAGAGGGGGGAGGGAGGGAGGAAGAGGAAGGAAGGAGAGAGAACGGTAGCGAGAGAAAGAGGAAAAAGAGACAGAATTATCGAAGTTGTTCCGTGTGTTTTGGAAAATATCTTAATTGGACGCGCACTTCTATATATTTTTCTTTTATCTTTTTTACACAAATATAAACATGTATATGTACTATTCTCCCTTTCGTTCTCTTTTCCTTTTCCTAATTTACTCTTTTCCTTTTTTTTTTTTTTTTTTTTTTTCTAAACACTCAACGTTTTTGGTTTCGGGGATGACGGCTGTGTCCTTATTCCTCCTTCTCCTCCTCCTCCTCCTCCTCCTCCACAACGCAAGCTGTGAGCAAACTTTGAAAATCGAGTCTTTGAAGGGAAAAGCGAGCGAGAAAGAGTAAAAGAGAGCCAATCCGAGAAATCCGTTAAGCTCGGAGGATTGGAAGAGAGCCGCTGCCGCTGCCGGCGAGAGAAGTGCGGTGGAAAGGCAAAGTCTCGGGGATGGGCTTCAGTCGAGGTGTTTCTTCGATTAAGAGTCGAATGAAATTTCGAAGTAAGGGTATTATTGGTTGTTCAACGTGATGAGAAGAAGTGGGTTAGATTATACTTGGATTATTGATCTTATTGCTGCTTGCTACTTTTTTTTCTTCGTTGAAGAATCTTTTGAATTTTCTCGAAATTCATAAGTTGATTAATTGCAATCGAATATAAATTCTTATGAAATCTCTTCAACTTTTCTTTTTATTTATTGATTTAATTTCGTTATAATTGCATTTCGTCGTGATAAATTTTTTCAAAGTTTTTTTCTTTTTTATAAAGCTACTTTTGATAGTATCATTTTGCATATCGAAATATGCATTTCTTATATTTGTATTGAAAGTTTTAAGAAAAATCTGCTTGAATTAAATATTTTGACAATCTTAATCTCGGTCTTAAGTCAATGAACCTGTCGTATAGTGAAAATATTCATTTTAATTGGTGTTTTTAGCCCTCGCGACGATAACGTGTTATAATGGCTCTTCGGGAATTTTTTTTTTTTCGGGTATTTTTAGAAAGACAATCACCGCTTGTGTTTGCATGCATGTATAATATAAATATGCAATTCCTTCAACCCAGTTCGCTCTTTCTCTCTAAAAGTAGAACCAACGCAAAGGTACTGTTGCACTGCTTTCGGCTCGTTTATCGTTAAACGTCTTTGTTTATTTCTTCTCGAGAAAGCTTCCTTCTAAAATTTCTCTCGGGCTCCTTCCGCCTCATTCGTTGGCTGGGCAGTCGTTCTCTAAAGAGTCACGAGAGACGAGGAAAAGGGAAACGTAGAAGGAAGGAGCTCAAGGAAATGAATTTTTCTCATTAAGTAATTACTTGCCCTACGTTGATATCCGAACGCTTCTTGCCGAGACAGCTTGATAATTAAAACAGGTGTCGCGGATGCTCGTTTTAATACCAACTTGCTCCTGACTACGATACTCCGAGAAAGAGAAAAGCGGACGTTTTCTTCGAAAAAGAAACAACTAAGAGAGAGAGAGAGAGAGAGAGAGAAATAGAGGAATGAAAGTAAGAAAGGGTAAAGGAGGGGGAGGAAATCTGCGCACAATGAAGCGAGACAAACAAAATTAAGACGTAAAGTTGTAAAGTGAGTTGAAAAAAAAGAAATAAAGAATAAATTAAAATTCTCGTTGATTGTCGACTCTCTGTTGTAGAAAAATTATTAAAGAATTATTATTGTAAGTCTTACATTAATCTCGTATTTATTATCGAACAGCCAACCTTTATTAAGGGCGCATTTGTTTAGCGACTAAGGCGCGGATTAAACTTTGTACATTAATCTTACATTGAAATAATATTTTTTTATTTATTCAAAACGTTTAATGTGCATATTAAAAATACAATTTTCATATATTGTAAGTATTAAAATTATTATTCTTTAATTTCATGATATTTAAATATTTTATGTTTGAAACTTCAAAAAACCAAATGATATTAACCAATACATAATAATAATTAAACTTGTCTGATAAAAGTTTGTTACAAAATAATTATGAAAATAATTATTTATTTTACGTGTGTTCTTAATAATTTATAAAAATTCGATATCTGTAAAAATTTTCAAATTAATGCTGTTGTAATTTTTTAATTAAATTAAATAAATAACATCAATATGAATTGAGTTTTAAATATAATAAAAATTTATCTTTAATGCTTCTTTTTTAAAATTGCTTAAGAATATTAATTAAAATTTAAAATCATATTATTTATATTTTAAATATACACATTTATTTTATCGTTTAACTAAGGTGATACATTATAACCTAAATTTTATTAACGCAGTAAATGTACATGCAAGTATTATGTTTATTTTAAATAAATGTAAATTCTATATCGATAAAATTAAAATTACTCGAATATTTACATGTAATTATTAAGTCCAATGAAAACCGATATGATTTTTTTTTTTTTTTTTTTTTTATTATTTTTTAATTTGATACTAAGTAAAAGAGTTATTAATAAAATTCATTGATCTTCGTGCTTCATTATATATTGACAAATTATCATCTATCACAATAAAAATTCCTTATCTCGGAAGTCAAACATATTTTGTATATGTATCTATGTAATAAAGTTTCGGAAAAGTTTCGAAAAAAATAAAAAAATTGAAGAATAAAGTAATAATATATTCTGTATTTATTAGATGAAGCGAATAAAGATTGAATTTGCACTGTTACAGTTTTCCCGCGAGTCCTTTAAACCTTTACAATTTAATTTTTTCTAATATCAAACTGACTTTTTCATTTACTAACTTAAATATAGAACAGATAATTAAAACACTTTCACCTTTCTTCATAATTATTATTTTCAATGAAAGATAAAATGTGTACGAAGATTTACTAGGATTTATGTGCATTTAAAAGGTTATCATTTCTTTTGATTGAGTTTTTAAATTTAATAGAATATTTTATTCAATGATCTCTTTAAAAATTAATAACGTTTTTTAATATTAATTGTGATATAATCTTTGCTAAGTAAAATATAAATTCAATTTTTAGTTACTAAAACAAACAATTATAATCTTATTATTAATTTTATTATACTTCGAGAAAAGCCTATCATTTTATATATTAAATAATATAATCTAATTTAAATTGACAAATTTAAAATTGCATTGCACAAATTTTTAAAAATATTTATATTTAACATTCAATAAACATTTTCGATAAAATAAACATGCGAACGTTACTCATATACCGTTACTTTTATGAGTTATGCAATCGATTTAAATTAGTACTGACCGAAATGAATATTCTCAAGATTCAAGTACAACTCCACAGTAATTTTCTGTTTCTTATAAGTGACCAATACTAAGTTAGTATTTACATTCAATATTTAGAACGAAATTATGTTCGATTTTCGACACAACTAAACTTCTGTGTATTTCAAAAATTAAATAACAATTACTTTAACCATAAACCATGTATATACTAGTAGTATACGAGTATATTACCAGGTAGATATTATATTAGTTGAATAATAAATTTAATAAAATATAATAAATAGAGCTTCTATAAAATAAAATTCTGATCAATTAAAATGCTTAAAATTATTATTTAACAAAGTGATTTAAAAAATAAAATAGAATAAAAGATATTTTTAATTTCATTTTTAGAAATTTTCAAAATAATAAACAAAAGGAAATGTCGAAAGCAACGAATAAATATATAAGAGATCGAGCAAAGTAAATTTTATCTATTAGCTTTAAAAGTAAATTTTTGCGCAACTTATTTCTCTCATAATGCGATGCGAAACAAGTAAACGTGTAAACGAAAGGAGTCCCTAAATACAAAACTACATGTATATATATATATATATACACACAAACATATATATATATATATATATATATATGTTTATGCTGTTTTGAAATGTTAAACTCGTTCGATCTCGTCGAAGGCTTAACCTACATATGTGTACAAGTATGCGTTCTTGGTAGCTTCGCTCACGCAAAAGGCTTTATCCTGCAATGTGGTATAGCGGAAAATCGCGTAAGGGTGTTTAATAGAGCTAAGGTCGGGCACGAGAACGCGTGCGTCGAAAGAGAAGTACCCGGAGAGGAGGATCCGCGTGGATGCGCGCCGATTGTTGTAGTGGAGTCTGGTTGTAGTAGTAGCGTTGGAGTGGTAGTTAGAAGGGTTTAGTTGTTTCCACACTTAATCACCTTTGCTAATTGCACAATGATTGCTCCGCGCTTGAAGTTTCAATAATAGGGTTGTTACATCCTTGCGCGCGAGCGCGCGAGGAAGAGAGAGACAGAGTGATAGAGGGAGAGAGAGAGAGAGAGAGAGAGAGAAAGAGAGTCCGAGAGCGCGAAGAGGAAAGAGAGAAAACCCGATGCGCCGGTGATGAATGCCATAATAGTCCGTAGTCCATTGTGCCCGACGCCGCGATAAGAAAGTAATCGCTCTATCTGCGGCCACACATTATTCGATTGCCGCTCGGTTGCGCGCGTACCTCGGCCTTTTTCCCCCATTGGTATTATATATACGTACGTATATGTATTGTGTACTCTCTGCCAAGTTCAATAATGCAATCATTCGCATGATTCGTCGACGCGATTGATACAACCGTTATACCGTTAAATGAGTGATGATTTAAAGGCTGACGAGTAGCGTACGAATTGGATTGGATAAGGAGAAAGGGAATTGATACGTTAACGAGTTTTCTGCTACCTCGATTGTATTTATTCTCCATTCACTGTTTCGTTTTATTTGTTAACGTCTTTTTTTTTTTTTCACAGAATGACTATCGATAAAAATTTTTGAATTTTTTATTTTTAATAATGATTAGAAATTATACAATTTCATAAACATATTTTTGACATTATTTTATAATAAATAAATAGTAAATCACTTAAAGAATTTGTTTCTTTATTTAATTAAATTTCTTTATCATAATTAAAAAAATTATTATTGATAAAAAAAAACTTTACAATTTATATCTTTAAAAGTATTACACGCAATTTTAAAAAGCAACGGTTCATTTGAACGCGCTAAAGAAATGAACTTAATTTTTTTTTTTATTTTTCTTTTTTTTGTTTTGTAAATAGTAGCGAAAAGTCATTAACATCGATAACAAATATACAGCTCAATATCGATTAGAAACAAAAAATAAATTTGGCCTCAAATTTAATTACAAAATTTATTTTTTTATAAAATTTAAAATTAATATTTATCGAGTATCGTTATGTACATTTTAACCATAATCTATAAAATTTCGTATAATGAAATTAAATTAAAGCTCTATCAAAAAATCATTAGTAATAATAAAAAATAGAAAAACAAAAAAATGTAATCAATACTCGGAAAAAAATAAAACGTCGAACGAGACCAATAGCCAACCGTTAAAACAAAAATTCACAATATTACAATGCATAAACGTAATTTACTTTTCAGTGGTATTATAGCGCGAGAAATAGAAAATCGAGAGAAAGAGAAATTCAACGAGCCGTGTGCGCGCGTGTAAAGTGGATGACTACACTTACCCCATTCTTGTGCATTTCGCGTGCAAGCGCGAGTATCATCTTTCTTACGGTGCATGCATGAGTTTTTTTTTTTTTTTTTTTTTTTTTACCACCGGAAGTTTAGATTATTTCTATTTTCCTGTTATTTTTTTTTCTTTTTTTGATTCTCGTTTTTTCTCGTTTTCGGGGATTAAGTGAACCGAGCTATGAAGCTTGTAAAATTTGTTTAAGTATTCCTTTGAATATTAAGCGCTATTTTAGACGTGTATTTTTTTTTTTTTATCATTGATCATTATTAGATTGAATTATGAGAATTATTAAAGTAAAAATATAATAATTCAATTGCGTTATCGATGATTTTTATTTTTTTGTATTAATCGAGATAATTTAAATATTTCACGTAAATCGAACAATTTTATGCCAATATTGTCTAGTATAATTGGATATTACCACAAAATAATGTAAACTGTAATTTAAAAAAAAATTGGAAAATTTTTTTTATTGATCGTTTCTGTAACATTATTTCCGCTATCATAAATATATTTTAAAAAATGTAGAGCTATAAATTAAAAAAAAAAAATATCATTTCATTAGTGAATAATGTATTCTTTACATATTACTAATAAGAAATCATTCTAGCAAATGTATAACTGTTCTTAATAAACATTTAAAATATATGAAAAGCCAAACACATTACTAAAAAGTTAAAGTCATTCGGAAAGAAATATTTCATTAATATGTTATTTTGAAATGAAAAATGAAATATTATCGCGAAATATGTTATCATGTTGACAAATATTAATGTTGTCACAATTAGCGGCCGAATGTTAACGGGTAACAATGTGTCCACCAACGCGATGAAAATTTTATAATGGAAGCACTTTAAAAGATTAAAAAATCCTGGTGCATGAAACGAAAAAAAAAAAACAAAAAACAAAAAAAAAAAAAAAAAAAAAAGAAATTTAACATTTCACATATAATTGAATAATAAAGTAATCAAATCGTTTTAAAATAAAACAAAAAAAGTAAATAAATTTTATCGATTTTTTTCAATTTAATAATTATCAAATTCCCACGTGTGTCGATTCCGTTAAATTTCAAATGCAAATATTCAAACGAGCACGCGCTATACTTTAATAATTCCGATAACTCGATAATTACTTACGGACGCAATATACATACAAAAAAACACGGGGACTGCATCGTACCACCGGACAAATAAATATCATTTACGCGGCCCGTTCCCGCGCGCGGGCGCGCTTTATGCGCTAACGTGTTTATGACTCGTTCGACCTTCCTCCTCGAAAATCCATAATTTTCACCGGCGAAAAACAAGCGCGACAAACTAACAATTTATCCGAATAAATAAATAAATAAATAAATAAATAAAAAAAAAATGAAACAGAAAGAGAAAGAGAAAGAGAGAAAAGGGTAAAATAAAAAGCCCACCCCTTTTGGCTCGACTAGAGAGCACAGTATAGGGTGAAAAGAATTTTCGCGGCTGTTACGCAGCTTTGTGTATATATACAAATATTTACTCCGCGCAAACAAAGCCGTAAACTTACTCCGCGTTAACGAAAAGCCTCTCCCTCTAAAAAAACAAAAAAATAAATAAATAAATAAATAAAAATAAAATAACTCTATCGTATCTCATCCCCTCTTCTCCTCTAATATTTTAGTCATATAAATATCGAGGTAACGTTTTTCAGCAGCGTTGGAAGCTTCCAGTCCTCTACCCCCCCCCTCTCTCTCTCTCTCTCTCTCTCTCTCTCTCTCCGCGCTTTACTAATTACAGCGCGCGCGCTCACCGACGGTAATATCGGATTATTATTGCCGCAGATGCTATGAGCTTATCGTAGCGCGTTCCCTTTTACTAATTTTTAATCAAACGACTCGCGTGCCGCCAAGTCGTTACGTCAGTACGCGGGCACGCGTATATACGCTTAATATGCGCCGGTAACACATGTTCACCTCCTGCGAACGATTCTTTCGTTTCGTTTTGTTTCTTTTTTCTTTTTCGACTCTCTCTCTCTCTCTCTCTCTTTTTGTTTTCTTTTTTTGTTTGGTTTCCGGCTTTGACTTTTTATAATGTAAACGGTATGCAAGCGCGGGCGCGCGCGTATGTGGGTGCTCGATGGAATTTCAAGAATGGCATTAACTTTCTTTATTTTTCGTGGTACTCTATCTAATTACGTACGCGCGAATGATCCTGTTATTTAATATTCTAATATGCACGATTGTCAAAAAATAAATTGAATATTTCAGTTGAATTATTGAGGATTCGCACGAAATGCACGCCGAAATGAATTCTATTAATTAATTATCTTTTTTTTTTAATATTTTAAGCTTGCTTAACGTAATTCGTATAAATAATGCATTTCAAAATACCATTTTCTGAAATATATCATTGAAATATCGACTTATTGCAATTCAAAACCAGAGTCTATTTAGATTATTTATTAAAACATATGTTATATGTGAACATCGATAAACAAACATTATAAAGTAGGCACTTGAATTGGATGCGTAAGTTACAATTCAACGAGTTGAAATAAATGTAACTGTGAAGAATAATAAGCTTCCGAGAGATAAAAACTTACGATATCGCACACGCCATTTCAATGTTATAATTTAATCTCCAGTCATTAATTTAGTTTTTTTACTCATGAAGTAAGTAAAACTGGATAAAATGGTAAATGATAATTCCTGAAAGTTTTAATTAAGAGTATTACTCGAATATAAACAAAATTTATATCGTGTGAAAAAAATAAATAATTTTATCGGATTATAACGATCTCGTTGTTAAATAAAAATTACATTTTTCGACTAATTTTATAATGAAAATGTTTTATAATTTTAAAGGAACAAGTATTATTTTCGTATTGATAAAAAAATTATAAATAATAATAGCGTAAAAGAATATTAAAAATTTTCAAAATATTTTTAACTCATATGACTACACATTCGTTTTAAGCGCGAAGAAGCAAAATCAATAAATCAACGAAAAAAAAAAGAAGGAAAGAAATTTTCAAGCAAAAAATAAACAATTATTTCGATTCATAGCGCTTCCATTGAGATTAATATAGAATGTAAAAAAGTGCCGTTTTTTTTATCGTCGCCTTCATTCGTTCTCGGTCGTTCCTCGTATAAATTAATTTGGAAGATTCCGCGTAGAAGAGTGGAAGAAAGTAGTGCGTTAAAAGAAGCAGACGACGACGACGATGACAACGACGACGTGGCTTACCACGCGAACGTGAGAGCGAGAGAAAGAAAGAGATAAAAAGAGAAACGTTCTAATTCGCACTTGTTCTTCTTTTTCTATTTTTTTATTTCTGTCTTTTTTTTTTTTTAACTGAAAAGCTCCCGTCACGCTCTATAAAAGAAACCTCATTACCAGTCTTACCAGCGCGAGTCGACGAGGCCGCTCCCTCTGTTCCTCTCTCTCTCTCTCTCTCTCTCGCGCGCGCACTCGCTTCTGTGAACGAGTGAGAAAGAAATTAGCATCGTAAATCCAAAAGCTAAGAAATAAACCGCAACGTGAATGGCACCCGCAACGATGGGTGTCCCCTTAAGTAGCACCGGAGTAGCTTTATATTCTCTCTCTCTCTCTCTCTTTCACTCTCTTTTTTCTCTCTCATCTTTCATTCCAACTCGCCGTCGGCCGCTCTCTCTTTCTTATGCGAACAAAGAGAGCCACTTTCCACGAGTGTTGCTACTTTCTTCTTCCTTCGTTTTTTCAATTCTTCGCGTAGTTTTCCCATGCGGTCCTCCCTCGTTCCGTGCCTCGTTTTGGGGTGAGTGCGCGTACGCGATTGTGTACGCGCGAGAACAACGGTTAAAAAGAAACATTTAGAATCGCTGCGCCGTGAAACGATAATCAACTAAATGAAATATAACTATTTCATTTTTTTTTTTTTTTTTTTTTTCTATTCTTCTCGCTTAATTATTATTGAGGTCTTCTCGACTGCGATTTTGCTATATTATTATTCTATTTTTTCTTCTCCCCTTTAAAGTTCTTCATTCACACTCTAATTTCAAACGTCAATTTATTTATCTAAAGAAAAAAAAATGATATTTTATAATGTAATAAAAGAAAAATAAAGATATCTAGATTTGAAAATAAAATTTTTAACTTTATAGATAATGTAAAAAATTTTAGATCTTATTGAAATATTGTGTACGATTCACATTAAAATTTATGTCATTTTTACGACGAGCCAAAACTTTGAATTTTATTAAATAAATGATTAGTTTTCATGGCTTTATAATTATTTAAATTTTATATTACATCAAACAGAATTTACTGCGATATGTATAATATATATCTAGTGACAATATACTTAGGTGCAAATAAACAATAATTATTATAATGTATAGTACCAATGAAACTCGACGTATTACTAAAAGACAGCCATTAAATGTGATTAAATACTTAAACTATGGGCATTAAAAAAATGCTCAAAGTTAAGATAAGGTCGGATAATTAAAGTCAACGGAATAAAATAATCTCGCGCGCTGCTACCGGTACAAGAATGCCTTATTAAATTCCATGTAAATTTCTTTTTATAGCTTGATAATTAAATAACTCGCAGCTCCTCGCACTCATTATACATCATCGTCTCGTTCTCCCGAGGTGCTCACGACTAGAGCGGTAACCGACGTACGGTGGCTTATAAGTAAGACGAGGTCGTCCAACAATGAATTAACGCCCCGTGTACAAACAACTCATAAGCGAAGCAGCGGGAGTCGCTCGTGTGTGTGAGAGAGAGAGAGAGAGAGAGAGAGAGAGAGGGAAAGAGGCGAGAAAGAGCGTCTGCGATTATAGCGGCTCCTCGACGATGTCGAGGCGTAATTTGGTTACCCTTCCTGTCCCATTGATAAGTAAAGGAGCCCACGCGGAATCCCAATGCCTTTAATCATCCCCCTTCACCCCCCCCCCACCCACCCCCACACTCCTCGCTTCTACCGCGCGTAGGAGAAAGTTGAGACTGAGTTATTGCCACACAAGCACGTCTCACTCTCTCTCTCTCTCTCTCTCTTTGAATTATGGAATTTCGAGGGAGAGAAGTACTATGCGTTTCTTTTCGTGTATATAAGCATCTGGAGATGCTTTTGTGACTTGCTGAAGATTTTGAATGTAATTAGAAGAGCCAAGGTGTCGCTCGATGGTGTATTATAATAATTTTGCGCTTGTTAATTATCTTACGGAGTCGGGATCGTTGCCTCTTACTATCTGCATAATTATCGCTGGGCAATTTTTTGAAATTGGCTTTAAAGAGGCACATTCTTTTTTTTTTTTCGTTCCCTGGAATATTTATTCATGAATGAAGAAAAGTTAAATGTAAGCAGTTGAATGGTACTCCGACGTTAAAAGAAAATATATTAATTCTCTATTTCGAATTAATTATTTATCCATTAATATGTCGTAAAATATTTAATAAATGATCTTTAATATAGCATCGGGCGCTTGTGGTAATAATTATTTGCCCGAATGTACGAACTGATAATTATTTACGGCTCTGTAATATTTTATCTGTGAGATCGATATTGATGAGTACATGAATTATATGTGTCGACATTTAAATGAAACCAAAGATAATTAAATGTGTATACACACAGATATTGCTATGAACAATAAATCGATTTATTTATTTATGGATTTTTACAAAATTATTTATATTGTAACTGTATTCGTATAATATCATCTTATGCTTTATTGTCAAACTCAGTGAATGACATTATTTAATTTACAAAAATTTTTGTTAACAATGTTAACGCTTTAAAATCAAACAAAATCAATTTATGTATTTTATATTTCTAAGCTTATATAATTTTTTCTAATTCTCTAATAATGTGGCTTTAATAAGATTAAAGGAATAAATGTGATTAATCGATTCATTATACATTCATAGTTTAAAATATACATTACTTATAAAAGACAGATCATATCAAATATTGATTTCATTTATTTTTGTATAACTTTGACATTTTATTTTATCCAAAATAAATACCATTCTGTTTATTTCTTCTCCTTTCACTTTTTTTCCAAGTTCATATATGGTAAAATAAATAAAATGCGAAATACGCTCTGTGTAAACATTTTTTCTGTTTTTCTTTTTTTTTTTTTTTTTTTTTTTTTTGTTTTTTGCTTTTGAAATTGCGTGTACGTTATAACTAAATGCAAACTGTATATTTTATAAATCTATCAAATGAAGCAATATGTTTTACTATAGTTGTTTATTTATTGCATGCTATGAAATTGAAAATCACTTAATTGCACACTTTTCTTTTTTTATAGCTGCGGTTAAATAAAACACGATTTTAATTGAAAAGAAATACGTTTTAAATTATTTTTATTTTCTTTGCTATTTGATTTGCAGATCTAAATGTATTAATTAATCGTTAAATAATATGTACGTGTCATAATAATTAATAAAAAAAGCAAAACATTTATAAGAAAGAAGTGCTTAAAACAAATTATTTTCCGAACCATGAACGATTGATATTATTTTTATACATAAAATATATTTAATACTTAAATTATTAAAAAAAAAAAAAAAAAAAAGTAAGAATAATAAATGTTAAAAATATAAGTTTTAAAAGCATTTCTAAACTATAAAGAAAATTGATGTTATGAAGAAAGAAAATTTCAATAAGCGCTCGTATTTTCTGTTTACAGGTCCGGCGTTTTGGGGCCTAATAAATCCCCAGTGGTCCCTGTGCAGCAAAGGCAGGCGGCAAAGTCCCATCAACATCGAGCCTGACAAGTTGCTCTTCGACCCCCACCTGACGCCGGTACAAGTGGGCAAGCAAAGGGTAATTTGTCAAATCCCCTTTTGTCCGCACCCCTAGACCAAACCGCCTCTCTCTCTCTCTCTCTCTCTTTGTCTCACTTACACAATCGCGAGCACCTGTGCACGCGTGCGCGGCATTCCCCTTGTCTTTTAGGCGCACATGGCTATATCCCCCGAGGAAAACTCATCCTTTCTCATCGTCCTCATCCTCCACATCCTCGTCCTGCTTCTCCTCTCCTACGTTCACTCGTTCACTCGGTCGAGTTGCGATAGCGCGCACGAGTAGACGCCGCACGCTCGCGGACTTTGAAAAACTTTCCGATTTTACAACTTTCCATTCGTTTCGCCAAATGAAGATGAAAGACTTTTCTGATAAACGCTCGTTAGTGGCACTCGGGCCGCGCGTTCTCTCTCTCTCTCTCTCTCTCTCTCTCTCTCTCTCTCTCTCCCTCTCGATATTTAAGGGGACGGGAATGACGCGGGGGCTACTTTCTTTTACAGTCGATTTCATTAAATTGGCCTAGGCGTTCCCGCGCACTGATTCATCTATGGCTACAATTAAAAAAGTTTCAAATTATACATCGGATAAGCGATGATTGATGCGTCTGTGAGAGAGAAAAAAAGAGAGAGAGAGAGCATAATGGAGCTCGGCTCTTTCTTCCAGCGAATTTAATAACTTAATAATTAGACATTTAATGGAGCCTTTTTTACAATAATAATAATAATAATAATAGGCTCCGAACGAAATGGCTTATCAAATTGAACGAAAAATTCCCCGCTTGTCATTTCGGATGATTTTTCATTTTTAATTAATTAAACTGTCAAAGAAGGAAAATTTAAAAAAGTTTTTCATTTGAGAAAAATCAAATTTTCTCTTATAATTAAAATTGATTAAGTATTATCAAATTTTATCATTTGTTATACGAATCTTTATTTCAAATGAAAATTGGAGAATTTCTGATGCGCCGACGTTTACCTGTACATTAATTTTACTTGAAATATGTTATAAAACAAATTAATTAAAATAAAATTCAAATTGAGATTTTTAAATACATTTAAATTGTCAAAATAAAATAATAAAATTAATAAAAATAATAAAACGAGATTCATAATTTTATTTCATAAATAATTCACTGCTTTTAACACATTTAATAAAAAAATAACATAATTTTCTTCTTAAATTGAAACGTAACTGAAAAATTGAATTTTAACTAGAGTTATTTCACTTTAAATTAACAGTGATATTAATGAATTTAAATTTAAGTTGAAATATTCGTATTTTACGATGGAAAAAATCTAATTTTCGAATAATTTTTTTGTCATCTCTATACGCGGGTATTGTACGCTTTGAATAATGACAATCCTAATATCACAATCACAATTTTTATACGAGTACATAACGAAATAAATCGAAAATGTTTACAAGGCATGTTGTATTAAAGTTGTTCATTTAAAAATATTGCATGCAAATAAAACAAAAATACAACGCAGTACTGTGAAACCGTATCGTAACGCTATATAAGATTTATTTTCATAAATTTTCAGTAGGTCAAATCATATTTATGTCAATCTTTAACTTCAAGACATCAAAGTATTATTTGAAAAATCATTATCTTTTAAAATTTACATTAAGCATTTTTATTTCGGCTAAAATTAATTTTGCAAAAAACTCATTTTAGTCGTCTAGATTGTACGATTGTATTAATTATCTAATATTATTATTATTCATATCGTTTGATTGTAAAACATAAATTATTAATTAGATCCATTATCTCTTACGTCTGCATACCAACTATTTATTTAAAAAGTTTAGATACAGTCGATTCATATTTATTTTTATACATTTTTATATGTCATGCATCGAACATAACTCCTATGTTATATTATATGCTATAATAGTTTTTGGCGAATACATAAAAATATACATAGCTGAAATTAAATTAAATCAATGTACTCATTTTACATTTTAGTCATTTAGAGGTGTTCAAATCTGTTTTGAGGTGAAAAATTTAAGACCAAAAAAATGTTATTTTCACGAATAAAAATTAAAACTTTATAAATCGAAATTTTTAATAAGAAAAACTATTTTAACTATTGTTGAAATGAATAATTCGAAAGCACGCAAGAAATTAATGAAGAGGATATCGTATATTTTTCATCCGCTAATGACAGACTTGCTGTCGATATTGGTGCTTCCTTATAAAACCGTAACTACATTTAAATGCGCAATAAAATGGATCTTCGATAATACATTATTCACTTCGCGGTAAAATCGGGGCAAGATGTGCCTTGAATATCAAAACCGCGAAATAAAAAAGAAAAATGACTTTCACCGTTACCGATGAAACAACAAAGCAGTGATATTTTGAAAGAATGAGAAGGAATCTCTCGAAAATATGGGACAGAATAAGAAGCGTTTTAAGTGTCTACGAGCATTCCGTCATTCTCCGCATATTGTTGCTGGATTTGCTTTGAATGCGGAGTTGATGTTGGAATGTCATTGTAAGACCGTTGAAATGTTTGATTAACGTTTCACATCCAGTAGATACTCGACATTTTTCAGATTCTTCGACTGTTTTACATTTACATATTGAATTGAAAATAAATTTTATCGCGTGTACATTTTATTTTTACAAATTAAATAATACGATATGTTATAATGAATAATTTTACTTGCGAAACGTTTTCGACAATTAATTATTTTTTTTTTTTTTTATTTGATTTGATTTGACTAAAA
Organism: Chalcis sispes; assembly: GCA_949987625.1. NCBI lineage: Eukaryota > Metazoa > Arthropoda > Insecta > Hymenoptera > Chalcididae > Chalcis > Chalcis sispes. Next base: position 18,061,916 of record OX465096.1, read on the forward strand.
TAAACTTGATGACATGTTTGAGTGTATTAGACAATTCGATAAAATGATTTCGTTGAGTTTTTCGCATCCGATTTTTTAATAAGTATTTCGCGTATATTTCGAATCCCAATTATAAAAAGAATAATTATATATATAACTATAAAAGAATTGAATAATAATAATGTTTCTGAAAATATAAATTTATTTCATTATCACTGTGTTAACGGTGTTATATTGTTGTAATATTTTTGTACATATTTTTTACATGTGGTTATATGAAAAGAAAGTGCAGAGCAATACACACAGTCGTACGTCAAATATACCCAGAAACATAGCGCCGTACGCGTTACCCTCTCTCTAATCATAGTAAAGCGCAGTGAAGAGGGAAGAAGCGCTGCCTACTCATAGTAGCGCGAGTGCACGTATACACGCAGACACACGTATAAATTCTATAGAAAGCGTCGTGCACTTTTTTCTACATCGACATGCACGAGCTTCTATCTTTCGCATACGCTCCCAAGCGCCGAGCCGCGCCATCGAATGTTTCGCATAAAAAATTAAAATTTCCATCCGCGAATACGGTTATACGATCGGGCAACGTATATTTTAAACTTCCGCGGCACTAACCACGCCACACATTTGATCGTATATAAACAACTTTTTTATTTTCCTCATTTTTTCGTTTATTTTTATTTATTTATTTTTTTTTTTCTTCTTTTGCCGCTTTCCAACATTTTACATAAACTGCACACGAGCGGTACAACCTTAAGAGGCAGAGAGAGGTAAAATGAAGCCCAGCGACCGAGCAACGTTACTCTCTACGTTTATATACACACGTGCACATCACGCATTCCACTGTAAATGTGCACAGAGAGAAACGGAGCAGCCGCTAGCTGCGATCATAAAATTTCCCCCTCTTTCTCTCTCTCTTTCTCTTTCTCTCTATCTTTCTTTTACTCTCCAGCCTTTCACAAGCTACCTGTATGCGCGCTTTTTTGCACCTACATAGTTTCTATCTCGCACGTTCTCTTCCTCTCTTCCTCTCATACAGGATTGGCTAGCCCTCTCTTTCTCTCTCTCTCTCTCTCTCTCTCTATCTCTCACCGCGTCCGCCCTCTCTGACGATATTTTAGCGACGCGGGGATTTCGCGCATATACTATCGGAGGCCGTTTCGGTTAGCTCGGCTTGGCGAAAACAGCTCGAAAGAGAGATATAGAGCGCTCAGAAGAAAGGGAAAGAGAGAGAGACAGAGGGGGAGGGGAGGGAGAATGTCCGCGACAACGCGCGTGCACGCTTCTCGTTTTTTTTCCACGTAATGAAGTACATCGCCGAATCTCGGATAAAGCATTGCTTTTCCTATATCGCGCTTTATTTTCATCCGCGAAAAAATATTTCCTCATGGAATTTTTCCTCCTCTTTTTCTCTTTTTTTCTTTATATCTGACCATCGCTTGTTTCGTTTCGAATGTATTTTTCTTTTCGCGTTAATAAAAGATCAATCCATAAAGACTCTTAAGAACGAAATAGAACGATATGATTGTTATAGATTTATAAATATAGTCATTTTGTTTCATTGATTATTTGAATTATAGATATATTCTTATAAATTGATGTTTATTTTTATAACTTTGAAAAACTGGCAAATTAATTTTTGAGAAGTTGATTAATTTTAGTGAAAAATTTTAATTATTTTGAGAAAAGGTTGAAAAATGTAATCAAGTTAATTCAAAGTTTCGTTTTATTTCAGATCTAAAAATAAGGCACAATAGCAATTTGTGTCTATAATTAACTTAAAATATGATTTTAATTACTTAAAAAACAGCTTAACGTTAAAATTTTACACCGAACGAAATCGAGTACAAATTTTTCTACGTTAACATAAAATAATGAACGAATAATTTAATTTTCACGAGTATTTTGAATTTATCAAAGTAATGGACAATAAAATAAAAAAAACGATCGATAAAAAAAGCCGTGAGCCGACACGCGATGAACTTCGATAAACAAGCCGAAAAACTAAACGCTCGATCGGCAAAAAGAGCCCGACGCTACAGAGCCCGCGCGCATGAAAAACCCTTTTAAAAGAGACAAATCGTCAGCGCTTCCGTCCCCCGGTTACGAGTCATTTTTCAAGCATTCCTCCCTCTCTTCCCTCTCCGTTCGCCGGCGTATATAGTTTCCTTGACGGTAGGGACGTACAACGTGTATATATACGTATATAGTCCCCTCGCACGAGGAGGCGAAAAGCCTCATCGGATGTGTATTCTCGCGAGGCCTTTTCACGCGAGCGAGTGAAAATGGGTAGGAAAGGAGACACACAGAGATAAAAAGTAGCTCACACGTACCGACTCGCGCTAAAGTGCCGGTCTTTGTTCTTGCGCATCCACGCGCCCGCACGAGCCTCTTTTTCTTTTTATACAACTTTCTCCCCCTCTCTCTCTCTCTCTATCTCTATGTACGGCTGCTTTTACTCGTCTTCTCTCTTTCCCCCTTCCCTCTCTCTTTCTTTCTTCTCATTTGTGTTTCTTTTTTCCCTCGTGTTCGCGCGAAATTGCGGCAGCTAAAAAACTCGACTAAAACGAATCCCGCGGTCTGCGTGGAAAGAAAAGGGAGCGCGACCTAGACCATGATTACCACTCGGGGGAATTGCGCGTGAAAAGTTTTGCGCCCGTCAAGTATGAAATCTCATAAGAATATAAAAAAAGTCAACGAAAATAAAAATAGAAAAAAAAAAAATAAAATCAATTAGAGATTTTTCGAACTTACATTAAATAATTAATTGGTCATTCACTCGATACATTATTTTTGTATCATATTTAAAACGTTAAATGTATATTATGTATAATTTAACAAAATTGATGTCAAAATTTACTGTCGAACAATAATTAAAGACAATCGTATCGAATTTACAGCTCGTTATGAAAATAAAATTATTCTCCGATTACTTAATTTACAGTCAAGATGAATTGTACACCAACAACTTGCTAATGCGCATAAAATAAATAGCCGGTGAATGAAAAATTATCGATTTTAATTCGAGAGCGATGAAAATTATTGTACTTATTACGTTTTAATTTATTGCATTTCTTTTGTCCATTTACTGATAAATAAAAAAGTAGTACGTTATCGTTTTTATTTAAACGTGTATTTAAACACATTAAATATTAATATTTTATATAATATTTAAATTACATTTTTATTAAATTAAACATTACACCTTTTTGTCGGTGTAAATTTGAATGACGGCCGGATAAATAGTGATAATATTTTAGATGAAAATGACGTATTCAATTTATACACTATCACTTATGGATATATTGCATAACGAATGACTTTATAGAAAATCAATTTTCAATTTTGTTAATTCGGAAAATGTATTTGATTAAATAAAATAAATGAGATTTCATAAATGATGAATTATTAAGTTGCGTTAGTTAAATAATCAATTAATTTATTGTTCATCATAAAATATTGACACAAAAAATGTAATACTTTAATACTTTTGTTGATGAATATTATAACCAGTAGGGTAGTTTATAATTTATTATTATTATATTTTGTAATAGAAACATTTTTAGATTTTTTACAATAGACTTCCATTGTAAACTGTTTCATAAAAACAAAAAAAAAAAAAAAAATAAAATTGTTTAAAATAAATTAACCAACGTATTTAAAATTAATAACTTTGCAAAAAATATATATAAAATTGTGAGAAAAAAAAACAAAAAACAAAAAAAAACAAACAAAATTACGCAAAACGCTTAAAATTAAATAATGGCCTCGGTAATTTTTATTTTACGACATCGAACAATAAAACATAAGTTTAAGAATCCATCGGTATCAGAGAAAATTACGCAGCTGTATCGCTTACGTCGGAAGCTCGCAAACCTTTACTCTTCCTCCGGCTGGTTAGATCGCTTCATCTTTATCTTTCTCCGTCTCTCCATCCCATCTCAACCTGTCTAACAATGTTTCTCTTTCTCTTTCTCTTTCTCTTTCTCTTTCTCTCTCTATCCCTGGTACTCTCGCGCGCACACAGACGGAGAGCCTCGGCTTAGACGTTCTCTTTCTTCCTCGCGCTGTACGAGGAAGTACTTTACGCCTCATACCAAAGGCTCCGGAGAAGCGGTCTCCCGGCCTGGTCCCGCTACTGCTACCATCCCCTGGCGAATTTATACGCCGTTTAACCCGGTTAAAACTTTGGCACTTAAATTAAACAATAGAAGGAACGTTTCTCGCCCTTCGCCCCTCGGAGTCGAACGTACGTCTTCGCCTTTTCCCTTCTTCCTTTACCTCGTGCCCCAACAGCTTGCGTTTCTCTCGTCGTTCGCTCTTTCTCTCTTTCTTTTTCCTTAGCTCCCTCCTCCTTCATTCCCCCTCCCCTCCCCCCCCCTGACACTCTCATCCTCCAGCTCGGTCTTTCCACTCTGCGCGGATTCTTCTTCTACGTTCTCTACCTCGATCGTCGAGTTCTCAAAACTGTCTTTCTCTCTTTTCTCTCGACTCTAGCGGCCCATTCGCAGCTCACCGGCCAGCTCACCTTCGTCATTCACTGGCTCGCTCCTTTTTTCCCTGCCAGTTTCCTCGAACGACTCGCACCGTTTTCTTGGATTTTTCAGTTCTCGCTATATTCTACATCGTCATTCACAGGATCCGTATCTCATGCTCCCTTTTACTTTTTTCTTTCTTTTTCTCTCTCTCTCTCTCTCTCATTCTCTCTCTCTCTCTTTCCTTCTTTCTTCGAGCCGCGAGAGAGAAGTGTATACTTACTTTAACGCGTACGTAACGGTGCGCGGATGTACAGTGTGTCGCCCGTGCCAGTTTGACTTTCGCTGTATATAGTACGTAAAAGAAGAAAGCTCGGCAATTTTATCCAGAGAGGATCGACTTTTCGAATTCGTAATAGCGTCAGTCGGGGACTTGGCGTAATTTTTAATTTTAAAATACGCTTAAACTTGCTCAATTAAAATTGTTATACTTTTGCGATAAGACATGTGCCAAAAAGTTTTCTAATTATTTTATTATAAAATTCAATATTTAACATGCGCTTATTAAATTTCTCTTAATAAGTGATTAATAGTGTTGATTAATTTATTAGAAGCTATTTTAATAAAGTTATTTGAATTTTGTTTATAACATCCATTTAAAGCGCGAATATGAAACTGTTTGCTTAAATTCGTTAATTATTAAAAATTTATAAAAACAATTAATTAAATAATTTATTAGATTCTCATTATTTTCTCGCATTCAAAAGTAAGTATTTATAATCAAGATAAAATCCAAAGTAGCTTTTTTAATTATAAATTTATTAAGATATCATTAATTACTTTTAGAAAATTTTAATTATTCATGTTATTTTAAAATATTTTCAAAACATAAAATATTTACCATGAAAAAATATTTTCTCAAATTTCCTTAGTAAAAATAACTATTATGAAAAGAAGAAAAACAAATAAAGAAAATATAGCAGTATAGAAAATGTTAAAAATAGGGCGAAAATTCTCGGTTTTCTAAAAGAACAGTATAAACGACCGACATCTGTTTAACATCTTTTCTTTGTAGAAACTGCTTTGTTTTCGCCTTCTCCTTTATCTTCCTTTTTACACTTTTAAAAAGGACAAAGGTCTAATTTATCTTCAATATTTTTCGTTTTTTAATATTTTAATATTTTATTTAAATATAAATAATGTCATACCGCAACTAATAATTTACATTTTGTACAAACGATAATACGTTGCAAGGTCCATTGATAACTGTAAGTTAAATTAATATTTACTTGTTGTTTATAATTATTTTTTGATGCTAAATAAAGTATTCGATTTATTGATTCATTAATTGTTTATAACGGATGGAACATAAACAAATAAAATATCGTACATAAACGAAAATTTCAACTAAATAACATAAAAAAAAAAAAAAAAAACTTTAAACCTGCCTACATTCGTCTGAAAAGTGGGCAAAGTAAAACAACGAATTATCTAAAACGAAATATAAATACAAGGTTACGCGAAAATCGAGAGAAGCGTTAGGTAGGATATCGGAAGTGAGAGTTCGTGCAATGGTGCGAGACCCTTGTTAACTGCGCCGTCGATTTCTACCCTCTCTTTCTTTCTCTCTCTCTCTCTCTCTCTCTCTCTCTCTCTCTGAAGCTCCCTTCTATTGTTCCAAACAGCGCGTTGGTTGCGGAGAACGTGATCCGCGTGCCGATGCCGCTATCGACACGCCGAATTCGTATTAATTATCAAACAATGTTGCGCCTCGAAATCGCTTCGCTTAAGAGGATTATTTGCCCCCTCTCCTCTAACCCGTTGCTTCCCCCCGACGCAGACTGCGTTGCCGTTTCGTTCCTTTCTATTTCTCTCCTATATACAACACATATCCACTACATATACGCCGCACATTTATTGGTATACACGTAGGCCGACCTTACTCGCTACTCGATCGTTTCTCCCTATGTTCGCCTTCGGCTCGGCTTTCTGTTTTTTCCATTGAGTCTATAGCAGCTTGCGCTATTAGAGAGATATTTTCCACTACCTGTAACGTAGCTTTTCGTTCTCTCTCTCTCTCTCTCTCTCTCTCTCTTTCTTTCGCTCTCGGATGCTTTTCTTTGTGACCGGTGTAAGATATTTTTTCTTTCGTTTTCTACCAACTCGTCTTTTTTCAATCGTTTCTGTAACATTTCGAGTCTACTTCTCGTTAACTCTTTTAGTAACAGCTTTTTGCTTTCATCCTTTCTCTCTTGTTGTGCGCTTATGAGATTTCAAAGCTTTTTCCCGCTATAAACATGGCGTTAAAGCAGCTGGAAAATGTATCACTCGGGTGGGACGAATTTTCAATTGTTCGAAATCAAAATTTAGATATTTTTAAACAAATTTATTATAAAACATTTTTATTGATGCCTTTTTTCATTTGATTAAAATATATTTTATTTCATTTAAATTATGCCATACTTAAATTTTCATTTATCACCACTATCAATTATTAAAATTATAATTTTTAAATCGAACGAGGACAAATATAACTTTAATAAATATTTGATGAGTTTTTAAAATATTTTTCTTGATCGTACAAAATCAAATATTTATGTATTATTGAGTAACAGATGTCACATGTAGAAGTATTTTTCGCGTCATATTAAAAGATAATCAGTTTACCGATTTAATATTATTTTATAAATATTTAATCCTATACGAGAAATTATATAATAAGACGTTCGCGAAATCTTGTGAAAAAAATTTAAATTAAATAATCTCATAAAATGTTGTTATAATAATGCGATTTGAAAGTAACACAGACCAGTAGAGGGTTAATAAAATTTCAAATAAAACATGAAAGAATTATGTGACACAAACATATAGATTAAAATATGAAAGATAAGAACAATAATAGAACATTTTTCATAAATTGTTCATTTTAATCGCTATAAATGCATTAAATTAAATATAATAAATAGGTTCTAAAAGATAATAATATAAAATTGTGATTAATTAGGTGACGTTTTAACAACAAAAAATTAATTGTGCGTATTTAAGAGAAACGTACTTTAAGTTCAAACACATCGTTGTGAACTTTCTCAAAATAAAATTATGCGCGCAAATGCATTAAAATTGCGTCTATTTATATTACTTTATTTCTAGCCTGTAAATTATAACACAAATGCATCTTGACAAATTCAAACCAATTAATTACACAAATATAATTCCGTTGACTTTCTTTCCTTCTTCAGAGAAATATGATTTAGAGTCGTTTGAAATTTTTAATAATCAACAAAGTATAAAATAAAATTAAAAGCATAATAATAAAGTGTAATAAATTAAAATGAAGCACTTAGTTGTTGATTAATCGTTGATTAAATATAATACTTCAATTTATCGCTTATAAATAATATACATATCAAAAATTTATCAGCATTAGGCATTAATTATCACACATACATTTTGTAATAAAATAATTTACGATTGAGTATTATATGAAAAGATTCTGCACAATATTTTTTAACATTATATTAAGTCTCTAAATTTCAAATCTTCATCGCAAAAATATCATAAAATTATGAAAAATGAGCTTCAGGAAATCTAAGAGGAGGTGGAAAGATAATATTAAAATAAATTGAAAAATAATTAGACGAATGGCTTGTTTATTTTAACGCAATTATAATTTCCTTCTACCAATTTAAAAATCTACGTCAATTATTACGTCGCGTTAATTTTTTCTTAATTAACTTCCAACACAAGACCCAAAAGATAATCATCGGCTAGAAATAAACACTGCCGCAATCATTCCTTAAAAAAACTACATAATTAAATTTACGTTCAACAAGAAGAATAATTTATGCCCCTAGTCAACCGGTATACATAATACGCGCGGAGGAAGAAACTCAATTAAAAGTCGTAGGAAATACTTTTTTGTGGATATCCGAGCCGAAGCACTTACCGCGAGTAGAAGTTTTCCGGTATAGTCAGACACGTGATTAAACTTTCGAGGAGCATTTTCGCATTCTTTCCTTTTCTATTCGCGTTGGCAGCCGATGCGCGTACATAACGGCAAATAACAAACAGAACGAGTGAAAAAAACGCGATTCCCTCTTTTAAAGAAGCTCGTATATATATATATACTTGCGACGAATTGAAAAATAAAAGGAAAATAAATAAATAAATAAATAAATAAATAAATAATACAAACAAAAAAGATTGCGACTTTATTTTCCGTACTTTGATTTTTATTTTTCGCGCTTTGTGCAAGAAAGCACGCGGCGGCTTTCCATCACTTTTCCAGCTGCGACAACAACGACAAGGCAAACTTGCGCACTTATCGCGATATATACCAAGGCATAGAAAATAACGTCCGACTCTTGGCAAATTTTTCCCCTCGGTCTTTCTTTCTTCTTCCTTTCACGCGAACTAGCTTTCCGCAAAGGAACTCGGTTCAGGCTTCTCGCGCTCACCTGAACTTTAGTCACTCTTTCTCTTTTTCTCTCTCTCTCTCTCTCTCTCTCTCTCTCTCTCTCTTTCTCTCTTTCTCTTTTCTATTGCAGCTTGCTTTTTTTTTTGTTTGTTTTAACCTGCATAACTATCGTCTCCTTTCTCTCTCTTTCTCTCTCTCTCTCTTTCTCTCTCTCTTTCTCTCTCTCTCTCTCTCTCTCTCTCTCTCTCTTTCTCTTTCTTTCTCTATCGTAGAAATCCAGACACTTGCTTTCAGAGCGAGCAGTCGTGCGAGTTCACAGCGAGCGAGAGTATAGACTGCCACAAGAAACAAGGAAAGGAAGACCTTCAGCTGCGCCTCAAATCTCCTTTTTGCCTTTGACTCTTTCTCTTTCTTTCATTCATACTTATTTTCTTTCTTCTATTCTCTCTTTCTCCTCATTCTAAAGCTTTTGCCGCTTGTGAGGCTGTTGCCGAGAGTACTTTTCAGTACTTTTCTGAAATTTTCCGTTTTCTCGTAAGCAATTTTAATTACTGAATACCAACAAAGTTTGTTTTTAAAATAAATTAAATAAGACGTTTCATGAATTATTGCCCGTTTAAGTTTTTCATACGATACGATTTTTGAATTATGATCCTCTTGAGTAAATATTTCCATCGGTACTTTAGCTTAAAATATTGTTATTATTCATTATCGAATCAAGCTTTTTTACTGATCTAATAAAACGTTTATAAGTTCTTACATTAATGAAGAACATCATTATTAATAAAATTCTATTGAAAAAAGAAAAAAAAAAAAAATGATTGAAAAATAAGATATTTACATAATTACATATAATCGAAAATTTATGATTTTTACAATTATTTAAAATAACGAATTGAAATATTTGTAATTATCAAGATTATTCGGTCGAATAAATAAGACAAAAATGCTTAATGATTATCTTAAAAACAAATGGCAAATTTATCATAAAAAGCTAGATATTGCACAACATCGTAAAAACTTTAGACGATAAACCAAGGCACGTTTCTCAAAAGTTTCTCATCTCATATATTAGTTTTAACTAAAACGCCGTCTTTTTACCTTTTGGCTTTCCTTTGCAGCGCACGCCTCGGTCCCTCCTTTCCTTTTCTATTCGACGAGGGGAGCGCCGGCAGGGCAGCACGAACCCATTCATCGGAGTTTCTGGAAATCCGAACTTTGAAGTCACTCGCGGAAAAAGCCGCCGACGACGAGGTTTCCTTCGTTCGTTCGTTCGTTCGTTCGTTCGTTCGTTCGCTCTCGTTCTCTCCGTTACTCCCACCGCTCCGCGAGCTATACTAGCTGCCGCGACTCGTTGCAGTACGCGCTGCGGGGATTTATTGCCCCGTGAAAATAATAATTCCTCGGCCGATCTGACGCGTCCGACACTCCTCTAACTTCCTACGGCCGCCTTTTCTCTTAACTCTGTCTCTCTTTCTCTTTCGTTTTCTTATACCTCCCGTGTATAAAGAGAAGATTCGCGAGAAATTCTAAAAGAATAGAGACGTGGCAAAAGTGAGAGGGAGAAAGAGAGAGAGAGAGAGAAAAGGTGGCTGTATGAAATAAAGTACACGGAAATTAAGAAAAACAGGACTAGAATGCAGCCCCTTAAGACTATTAATTTAACCATTGATAAGCCTTAACATATTTGAAATATATAATTTTAAATAAATAGACAATAAAGTTTTTAAATTATAGATAAATTGACGAGTAAATACGTGATTAAAAAATGCAGCCACATTTTAAATCTATTCTTATTTACTGAATTTAATGATATGATTTTGTTACATAATTAAACATTTGATTGTTTAATATAGTTATTGTTTAACTTTCATAACAAAATCTAGTATCTAAAATCGTTTTTTATATTTACTTTGTAGTTGAAAAGTGTAATTACAGTAAACATTTTGCACAAATTAATTTAAAAAATTTTTTTTTTTTTTTTATAAAATAGAAGAAAAAATGTTTCTTTTGTAACAAAAATTTTTGCAACATTATGCGCCTTAATCGATAAGTAATATAAAAGCTTGATTAAAATGTTTTCACTTTGTTTTCAAAGATATTAAACGTTAAATGTCGATCCGCGCTATAAAAAACACGCACTCATTTTCACTTTGCGCAAGAAATTCATGGTATCTCGAGTAAGAAAAAAAAAAAAAAAAAAAAAACGTAAAGAAAAGAAAAATAAAAGAAAGCAAAAGAAAATGAGAAAAAAAAATACACGCGAGATCTTAAAAGAAAGCAAACAACAACGATAAAAAGGAATCTTAGCATCATAAATTGCGCAACTTTCAGCGCGCATAAAAACTTATCATTCAACGAGATAAAGCACAAAGTCAGTCTGTCCATGATATATTTACTAGTATAAATTCACTCCCTTTTTCCGCAAAGAGAAAATATCTTATTTATAAATATTGATAAAAAATCGTGCGCTCTCTCTCTCTCTCTCTCTCTCTCGACCCATCTTTATAATTTCGCGAGTCTCCTCGTGTTCTCTCGCCGCATCTTACCTGCGTTTTCCGCTTCTCCTCATAACGGCAAACAGCGATGAAACTTTGCGGGTGCGCGCGCGAGCGCTAAAAAATTAATGGAGATTGGTACCGCGAACGAAGAGAAATAAAAGAAAAGAACGCGCGAGCGAGGAGGCCAAAAGACTCGTGGAAAGTGCGGTAATATTCAGATAGAAATGGAAAGGATAGAAACGGGGAAAATCTATATCGCGAAATAATAAGTCATAGTCCGAGAGAGACTTTTCGCCAAAGCGTTCTTTCTCTCCTTCTCTTTGGCTGCCTCTTTGGCCTCTATAAGAAAAGATGGAAGCAGCGCGGAAGAGAGAAGGAAAGCTTGGCTCATTATTTCTAACTGATGACGCCATAATTCAGGTTCGCGCGACGTACAAGAAAATGGACTCCGAGACGGGGCTCCTCGCCAAGAAGTCCTTTCCTTCACTCTCTCTCTCTCTCTCTCTCTCTCTTTGTACACGCGAGCGTACACACGTCCGGAGCGTTACCCGCGTGCCATTCCATCCAATTAAACGTCTAATCAATTATCCGAGAGCAGCACCACATCTCCCTTCTTGTTTGAGACTCGGAGAGGTATGCAGTCGTGCACACACACACACACGCACACACACACACACACACACACTCACACACACACACACACACACACACACACAAACATCCGTCGCGACACGACAAGAAGCCCACCGAATGCATGCATACAAGCGACTGATATCGAACACAGATGTATGTATACGTAGGTTTAAGGGTATACGATAAGAGTCAGTGCGCCTCGGGGCGAGAGTATCAACGAAAAACAGGAGAGCGAAGTTGGAGGGAACGAAAGAGAGAGAGAGAGAACGAGAGAGAGAGAGAATTTTGAGACAGCCGGTGCGCCGCGACTGTTCTCAATAAGAGAGCGAAAAAGAAAGACAGAGAGAGAGAGAGAGAGAAGCGCACAAGGTATCTGTGATGTCTTTACTTATTACCTCCATACGGTGCTGAAAGCTAGTACCGCTGCTGTTGCTGTTACGGCTGTTGCTATTGCTGCTACTACCGCTCCTACAGTTCGCCTCGTAACGTTCAATTAAATGCGCCTGCGCTCGCGCTTGAGCCACGTGTCTTATGTCCTCGCCCTTTTTTTTTTTTCGTCGAGTTAGCGAGAATCGCGCTGAGATTTATTTTGCCGTATGAAACGTTTAGTAGAAAAGAAAATGTCGTATTAATTTTTTTTATGTGTTCAAAGGAATAATGTCGAATATGGGTAATAACGATGAATCCTGCAAAATGTTTATTTCGCTTTTTATATTTATAACTTTAAAATTTCAAACGTCGATAGAAATTTATTTGATTATATTTTAAAATAATGAAGTTTTTTAAATTTTGTAAGATACTGTTTTTATATAGTTATTACGTAAGATTATATCGGTAATATATTTAAAAATTATCGAATTTCATTTATGTCTGACAATATCTTGATACGTACTACTTATAATCTATATTATGTTTTAATTCGATAGAAATTGTACGTTAAAATTAATTTATTAAAAATAATATATTTATTAAAGTGGAAAAGCATATTGTGAATTATGGGGAGCACTTAAATTCTGTTTATCGGAATTGATCGACATTCTTGCGATAATTAGGACTCGTGCCAAATATCTTACTAAAAATTTTCCAAATACAATGACATACATAGAATACAATAATAAACTATTATAAATCATTAAAATGATAAATGAAAGTAATGATGAAGAAAAAAAATTTTTGTTTTATCGACCAGGTCTCCGGACATCTTCACAATACCGGCCAGTTTTTGGTTTTCCGCGCCGACAAGGATTCCAAAGTTCGAGTCAATATAACCGACGGACCGCTCGCCTATCACTACCAATTCGAAGAAATTTACATACACTACGGTCTTGAGAACAGCCATGGCTCCGAGCATCGCGTTAATGATTATGCATTTCCTGCTGAGGTAAGATTGTATATTCATTATTATTGTATGATAAGTCGTAATTTGTAGGAAATAACTTTTGCATTATACAGTATTATTAGGATAATTTTTATGCGAAAGGATTTTTTTTTTTAATCTATTGCTTTTAATCTTTAAAAAATTGAATTAACGATATGTATCAATAATTACTTTATTGTTTATTTTCATGATATTTGATAATTTAATAAAAAAAAGGTTATTCGCATTTCAAAATATTGAATGATTAAAAGTATTAAATTAATAAAACCATAGAAAATGTAAGACAATTATTTCATCATAAACTTTTTTATATGATAAATCGTAAATTTAATAAAAATTTATTCTGTATCATCGTACACATTGTAAAAGTAAAAAAAGTAGCAGTAAATCTTGTGAATAGATATTGTTTAATTTACCAATGCTTTCAAAAGCTTTATTAATCGACGTCAAAAAAAGGACGCTCACAAAGCACTCTTGCTCCATTTTTTTTCTCTCTTCGAATCGCACCGACGAGACTAACTGGCTGCGTCATGTGTCACATACGCGCGCGTGCTTGTCCGCTCACCTATACACACACACAAACGCAAAACAAACGCTCTCATAGCAATTTCACATCGAGTTTAAAGTATCGCGGAGCTTTATTATTTACTCGCGGGCAATTTGGCAGCCGAGTCCGACGTCGATGTTCTTTCTTCGCGAACCTTCCATCAAGTATTTTTTGTCTTCTTTTTATTTTTTTTTTCTTTTTGTATTCTCCCAACCCCTCCCCCCCCACCCCACCCCACCTCCTTTTCCCGAACGTTATCCCGATGTACGGTAACGTTCGTTATAGGACACCCGAGCGCGCGGCTTTCTTCACCACGTGCGGAGGTAAGAGCCGTCCTCGCGCCACGTGATCAGAATTCACGTTGTCCCGAGACCGCAAAGCTTCACCGAGTACCGAAAAGAAGGGGAACACGTCGGTCCGTTTCGCTTGCCGACTTCGCAGTTAAAAGTACCTGAATTTTTGATGCGCTTGAATAAAAAGCGAAAAGGCCGACTAGTTAGGAAGAGAGACCGAGAGACGGAGAGGAAAGGAAAAAGGGGAGAAAAGAATTATAGGACATTAAGCGGAAGTCCTGACCACGCAAAATTCGCTTTTATGGTCTGTGGTGAGCGTCCTTGTCGGTGTATTTGTATGTGCGTGTGTGTGTGTGTGTATGTACGAGTGTGTGTATATGCAGTGTGGGTAGAGAGGAAAAGAAGGAAAACGTATCTGTGAATCGTGGCGCGCACTTAAATTTGATTTTTGGCTGCGGACGAACGGCAACCTCGTCGATTATTGAATCTGAAATTGGGTTATAGATGCACCATTTGCGGGCTATTTTGAAATTTTTTTTTTTTTTTCCATTTTTATCTCTTGCGAGTTATTTTATTGAATAAGTTTTTAAATTTTCATAGAATACGAATAATTCGAAAGAATGTATCTGAAGAATATTAACCATATTAGTTTACTTTTTTGCGAAAATATATATATATTATAAGAATTATTTTATTTAAAAAAATGACATGTTTATAACTAAAAATTTGTATTATAATTTCGCAAATTAAAAGAAAAAAGCAGATTTTAAAAGCATATTTGAGTTTTCATGCAGTAGCTTGTGCTGCTTTTATTCTTTGTCGATGTAACGCTATTAAGCCAATGTTTTACAAACAAACATCAAAGTTTACTTTTGGTATAATGTACTTGAATTTTCGTAGTTCGTTAATGCTGGTAAATTAATACACTTTTCGCGCGATTGTTTCTCATCTAACGGTTAATGCTTCATCACGTACCGTGAATGAATGGAAATCCGTTAAAAACGAAGATCTGCTTCGCTCGAGGGATTACAATGGTAGACGATTCGAAAAAGGACAACTTGCGTCGTTAATAAAACTTAAAACTGGACAAAAGAACATTCTTGTCATTACGGTACAATAACGCTTACTCTCTTTGCTCTACTTCTCTTGATACGAGCGGTACTTCGCGTCATTTTCATACATAAATTTCTAATTCGGAAAATTACTTTAATAAAGTTAACGGCCACTGGCAAACTTTCCACCCTCTATCTTGTTGCGCTCGCGAGTATACAAAATATACAGAAATCCGCGTTAATTCCTCGCACAAAAAAATAATTCATCCAAATCAATGCCCGTACTTGACGCGCTGCTAACATTGAACTTATTAAAAGAAGGAAAGAAGAAGAAGAAAAACAAACGATAAACTGAACATCGTTGAGAATTATGTAAAGCAGTCATCGAGCCCGGTCAGAGACGCACCGAGATTAATTAATTAAAATTAAATTTTCCATGAATATGAATGTATATACCATAAATGCGAACGCACGCAAGTATACATATACGGGCATGGCTGGTTCTTGTATACAGACGCGCATTACTTTGACAAATTAAACATTCGTTAATTTTCATCGACCCAATTAACTCACGCATGCGCAAGAGGTCTAGGCAGAGAGAGATAGAGAGAGAGAGATAGATAGATAGAGAGAGAGAGAGAGAATGAGAGGGTGAGGTGATGGGGATGCCTTTGACCGGATTCTCTGTGTGGGCTCGAATGTCCCTCTACTCGCTAACACCCGCGGGGGAAGAATCACGAAAATCCATTATGTGTACATTAGTGGAGCCGCTTACCCTCGCCATCCCTCTTCCCCCTTTCCCTCCTGTCTCTCTCTCTCTCTTTCTCTTTCTCTCTCTCTTTCTCTCTCTATCTATCTATCTATCTAGCTCTCTTTCTGTGCTCCCTCTATGCCGCTGCTGCTACTGCTGGTACTACTCGTGGGTTCAGCAATGTAATGAGTGGAGCTTATCGCACACAGTGGGAATGGTCGCGAGAAAGAGAGAGAAAGAGATAGTTTGAGCTCGATGAAAATCCTCCGTAAATGCGTTAACGCCCAAACGATTTCGCGAGCGTAAAAGAGAGAAGGAATAACTGATATTTTTTAAGCTTTTCGCCGTTACTCCCACGGATGTGTTTGTCCGCCTTGTGCTTAATGTGATTTTCGGGGCGCAAGAGGATTTTCATTCCATATTATGGATAATAGCGTTGTTAAATCCTTGAGTTTTGAGGATGGTTGGTACATTATCTGATGAAAAATCGTGCAGTACTTTCATTTTGATAGCTTGATTATTTTACAAGATGCGGGCTTATTAATTACCAAAAAATATACCAAAAGATCTCTTTCTCGACTACTAATTAGCAATCAACGTTAATTTTGTTCCTGCCACGTAAAAATTGCTCGTAAAAAAACTTTTGTATCTCTATACGGCGTGAAATCATTTCTATCAAAATAAAAATTTACCAGTCTCATAGAAAGTAAAGTAAGTTTATTCAATGAAATTAATGGTAGATCTTGTAATTTAATTTCTTATACAATTTATTTATTTTAAGACAGAAATTAAAATAATTACTGAACAAATATCGAAATGAACAATATTTTCCATAAATTTCAAAAAAAATTTTATAAATATAAATGATTATAAGTATTACAGAAATGGCTAATTTAAAAAATATATATTTGTTAACATTTATAAATAAAAATTTCAATATCTGTTTTTTAATTGAACATGAAAAAGTTATCGTCGGCGAAATAACAATACACTTGTAAAAATAAATTATATCAATTTTACTTTTTTTATGTTCCAGTAATTCTTCTTCAGAAGTTAACTATATTAAAAAGCAATAAAAAAAAAAAGCGAAGGGAAGTTTTTATCGTAAAAAATAATCAAAACGATGTTCATTCCATTATTTTTTTTTTTTTTTTTTTTTTTTTTTTAACTTCTAATTAAAACCGAGCGCGGTCGTGTCATTTTATAAAACTATAACATTTTGTTTTATCAGCATAGTGATAATTCGCTGTTGAATGAGCTCTTAATGAACTTTATTAAGAAACCGTTCTACAACACACTGCTCGAGCGTTGAGAGCCCGCATGAACGTATAATTTTCAACACAAAGTCTTTTCGCGCATTAGAACAAGAAGATTCTCACACAGTTTGAAATTTCTATATCAACAATTGTCGAACAAAACGCTGAACCGATTGTCTCGGTAACGATTTAACCGAACGAATCATCGTTAATAAACATTTAAAGATTTAACAAAGCAAAATTTTGTGTTCAAAGGCGCGCACTTTGCGTATATACGCGTACAACTCACAGCGTGAACTTTACGAGATAAAGAGAGAGAGAGAGAGAGAGAGAGAACTAACGCCGCGTGTACGCTTTACACATAATGAAACGCGCGTTTATCGCATAATGTAGTATTTCCTTGTGTATACATGCGTTCAACTCTCTCGAGTTTGCGCGTACGAATGCATATATAGACATACATATACGTGCTATACATAAGTACATACATCCATACATACATACACACACACACATATATATATATATATAAATCGTAATACGGTTGAACACGTGGACTCGTTATTTCGACGAACTCGCTCTCGCCTACCGAGTTCTTCCCCCCTCTCTCTCTCTCTCTCTCTACCTCCCTTGCTTTCTCTCCTAGTCGATAAACCTCAAATCGATTCGCGGTTAATCGTGCACATAATACAGGATAGTTCCCGATCTTGTATTCTCCTGGTTTCTTTTCATTTCTCTTGCATTTTTTTTTTTTTTTCATTTATTTAGATTTCTTTTCTTTCATTAATGACAAAATTTAATTTTCATTTTGTTTGTTACTAATTACTTTTATTGTTATTAAAATACCTGCTTTATTGAAGGAATTTTATTTACGTACTACAAAGTGTAAATTAAATTTAACTTTTATCATTACGAATTCGAACGAACTCACTATAAAGTTATTGCGCGATAGTAGTAAAAACGTATGTTCAACACAAATATAATGAATCTCGTACATTTATATTAATTATATTTGATTTTAAATTAAACTTTTAATTTGCCTGATGAAAAATACTTTTCGTTAACTATGCAAATTAAAATAAAATTTTAATAACAATAACCTTATAAGTCTTTGGTTACCATCTTGAACTGTTGAGTACTTTTCACAATAAAAATTATGATTATTCAAAATTCTGTTCTATTTTTCTAAATATTACGAAAATTTATTAACTTTTAAAGTTATTTTTAGTGAAATATTTTATTTTTTACATTAATCGCAAATATACTAGAAAAAAGACTCAATTTTTATTTAAAATTCAAACTTTAATTAAATTGAACATTTGGATTAACTACTTTTTATTGTTTCTAATAATTAAATTGAAAATTTTATTTTGCTAAATCAATAAATTTAAATCGATTGATTAATTTATTTCAATAATTCAGTAATGAACATAATACGGAATAATAATTCACTAAATTGTTCTCATTTAAGTGGAGAATATTTCATATTTGTTCGATCAAATACAGAAGCATTAGGTAAGCAATCTATGTGTACATAATGCGTCTTAATATTTAAAAAATAATGTTTAAAAATTATCGACACAAGTTACAATTAGTTAGGAATATTAGGTTGAAATTTTTAAGTAATATGCTATGCTATCGAAAATTTTTATTTTTATCTGAGATATTATTGAAAACTATACATAAAATAGTCAAAGTTTATCGGTACAATAATATATTTACTTAGATAACTTATAATTATAATTCATAACAAAACACGACAGATAAACATTCGGAAGTTTATAGTGTAGTAGCAAAGAATTTTAATATAAGCGCAACTTTTAATTCAGTTTTATTTGAATTTATTACGTTCCATTTTCTTATGGGCTGTACAAAATTGACCTATAAACATGTGTTAAAAATTGATCACGTATAAATTATAGTTTCATGCATAGATAATATGCACAAGATATGATCCATTAATCTTTTTCATCTCATCCTTTTTTCCTATTTCTTTGCATTTAGTAATGAAACTTTTATAAGCCGATCTAATAGGATAAAAGCACAACAAAATTATATAAAAAACTATCTTATTCAAAAGTCAAATTTTCATTTACTTTTTAAAGTAAACGAAACCTTTCTAACTTTCTGTATTTTTCCTTTAAACTACCTTTTAAATTTTACTTTTTTTTTTTTTTTTTGTTTTTTTCAAAATACCTTACAAATCTTACTTTTCCAAATTACCTATTAAATCTCACATTTTTTTTTCTCCAAAACTAGCTTTGATATCTATGTAAAATCCTTGTCTCTCAATCTTTGCTTCGTTCTTGCCCATTTGGCATATACTTCCCTTTTCATCGTCGTTTTCTGTCTCTTTCTCTTTGCCTAAAATACACGGCAAGCAGACTAGTCTCATTGAATTCTCGTGCCTCTCCCGGAATATACACTCGAGTGCAGTCCAGCTTGTTTCCTCATCCATTTACATCGGGGCGTCGATTCTCGCGGTGCCTCGCGCCGCGCATATCGGAGATGCATAATCGTCCCTGACTGCTTTATATACATACATACATACATAAACCCATGGCTATCGAAAATTGCTCGTTCTCCTGTACATACATATTAGTACCTTATGCGCCAAGGGAGCAAAATGCGCTTGCGTTCGCGGCGAGTGCGAGTGCTTCGGGCCCGAGCGTAGCGGGTGCACGAACGCGGCATTGCTCCCGCGATGCATATACTGTTTTTTTAACACGAATGACGCTATATATTATATTATTAAATAAAAAATGTCATAAATTGTAGAAATCAATGACAAACGTATTTTTTAAACTTGAACCTTATTATTTATTAGCATATTTTTGAATATAATAAATTGATAATTAAATAATTGAACTATTTTTGGTTAGAAGTAATTCAGAAAATAATAAATAATGTTCGCAGTTAGATTTAAAACGAAACTGAACAAAAATACTGCAGTTAAGAATATTCTTTTTTTTTTTCCAAGTAAATATAAAATAATTGTATTAAGAATTAATAATTGAACAAAAATTGACTTGTATTATTAAACATTCAGATCGGAAATGTTTTTTTTTTTTTTTTTTTATTTAATCTTTCAATTTAAAATACCTGTTTTTTTTTTAAATGTATTTTAAAACCATTGAATAAAATATATCTTAATATATCTTTTATCAATATTCATTTTTATATCCTTACTCGATGATATTTAAATTGTAAATGTATATTTTTTCTGAAAATATGATTTAATACATAGTTTATCTTATTTATATATATATGTATATAAATTCCAGCGTGTCCATACTTTTTGCCCCGGTCCTCCAAATCCCCTAATTTTCTAGAAGCAAGAGAGAGAGAGAGAGAGAGAGAGAGAGAGAAGAGAGAGTCGAATGAGAATAGCGATGTGTCGCATGAAGTCAAAACGATCGAGGCTAGCAGAGTTTTGAAAAGAGTAATAGGAAGAGGTAGAGAGGAAGGAAACGCGCAAACGATGAATGAACGAAGGAAATCGCGAAGGCGGCTCACGTAGAACTCGGCGGTCTTTGGCCTACACGCCGCGATAACTTCGATCCGTCACATTTCACTCCGGTCGGACGGGCGTGAAAATCAAGCGCCCCGTACGCGATTCGTATGCGCCGCGTCCTTCCCCCTCCCCCTTTCCATCTGCCCCGTGTTCGCCAACTGATTCAATGCGAGCGCGTCCATGCGGTTCGCTCTCTCTCTCTCTCTCTTTCTCTATCTCTATCTCTCTCGCTCTAGTAGTTCTCTCATTCTCTTTTATAAGCTCGAACGAATAGCACAGGGTGAGCACGCCGGCAATTCCGAAGACGTTTTACCTCAGCCGTACCACAAAAGCCGCGTAACTTGCTTTTCTTTTCTTCGCGTACTTGTATCTTTTTTTTATTTTTATCGTCAGCAGGGATTTGTCCATGTTTTATTGTCGACGATTTTATCGCGCGCGCGACTTGACTCGAGAATCAATTTTATATGTGCTCTCGATTAAAAAAAAAAAAGATAAAAAGAAGAAAAACAAAAACAAAAAATAGACACGCTACGAATTGAGAGCCTTCTTCTCTTCTTTTTTAAGTCGATTAAAATCAGCGATACACCACCGAGGTACGGTTAGAGGATCCGTTATCAAAATTTTTTAAATAGCCATCGGCATTACTAGACTCCGATAAATTCTTTTATACAAAACGATACTCAAGAATACATTATAAATGAAAAATATCGATTGGTATTCGATAAATATTTCTTAATATTTAAGCTTATTTATTATTATTATTTTTTTTTTTTTTTTTATTTTTTTTTTTAATGCATATAATAAAAAATATCATTACTTATAACGTAATTATAAATTAATACAATATTCTAATAACAAAGAAAATTTTAATTTATATTACAACAATGAATTGACAAGAATATTTTCAGATTGTCAAAAATTGAAACGAATTGTTTCAAGTATATACAAAAAGCATATGATATATATTACGAATAGTCAAACATTTTGGCGTATACTTTGGCTATTAATTTTGGAATAGACAATTAACGTTCAAGTTTACCGACAAAAGAAAGAGAGATGGATAAGGAGCAAGAAAAAAATAACGATTCGAATCGAGAAGCGCTCAAGAACGAAGGAGAAAAGTGTATTTAATCTTAGGGTCCAGCAAAATGGATAGATGAGATGTGTCCGATGATGGGAGAAGAACGAGCGGACAGGATGTTTAAGCGACGAGGAAACCGGTAAAGTAAACGCAAACTTTGATTTTGATATCGTCAGCCCGATGTGGTCCGAGGGTTTGCGAATCGTAATCAAAATCTATATTATAGCCTGTAGGTTCAAGTGCGAAAGCACTGTATATACATATAATATATATATAACATATCGGGGTTTGCCCAGTTTCATGGTAACAAAAAAATTGATGGGTGTGTGTGTGTGTGTGTGTGTGTGTGTGTGTGTGGGTACGTTCGATGAATGAAAAATGCCTAATAGAATATATGCGAAAACGAGAACGTTGTATTCTATTCTCTTCCAGTACCTCGAAAAATTATTGCTATACGATAACTCGATATTTCCGATGTTTTATCGGGGGGATGCAAAATTGACTAGCAAGTGTTAACATCGAAAAATTTATATTGAAATTTTTAAAATAGCTTCGAACAAATGCTTGTTCTCAGGAAAAAAATTTAGTCTTTTTTTTTTTTTTTTGTAAAATGTTGACCAAATTAAATGGTTGAAAATTATTGTTCTATATTATTTTTTTAATGATTGTTTATAAAAATCATGGTTAAAATTTTAAATAAATATCATTCCATTTATAAATTAAAACAAATTTAAATTTTCATTAAGTCGGTCAAATAAAAATTCGGCATACACGTGTCACTGTGGGAAAATTGGTTTTTAATGTTACTTAATAAGACTATAATACAAAAAATACAAATGAATTTACGCTAATTAAAAAGCTCGCACGCATAATTACATCAAGCATTAAAATAACAAGAAATTCATTGGCTTAAATTCGCGAATTAATGTTTAACAATTATTCCGTTTTAATTCAACGCGCAAAATATAAGGTTTTGCGTTAATTTTTCATCAAATTCGATAGTCTTAAATTTACTCTAACACTATACAAAAAAAATTACATCGAAGTATTTATGTAAATTAATTAAACTTCTCTGTTTCTTCATTTCGAATCTTCCACTAGCCCCGAAATAAATTTTCCCTCAAAACTTCATCCTCCCGCATACATCGAAACTTTCCAAGACGCGCTTCTAAGGATCTCAACCGCGAAATAATCAGTGGAAATCCCGCATGCTCAACATACTCATCCCTTAAATACTCGCAGCGTATAATATTTCGTGACGAAAAGCATCGTACAAAGAGAGAGAGAGAGAGAGAGAGTCGTATAGCGGTGACGTAATCAACGCATAAAGCCCATCGAGTGAATATGTGGCGTAAAGATGACAGAGAGAGAGAGAGAGAGAGCGCCACCGGAGCAGCTGCTCCACGCGTACTCGGGACTCCTGGCAACAGACCCTTCAACCCAGCCAAACGGACCCATTACTCCAAAAGCGCTGAAGGAGGAGACAAAGTGTGTAAGCGCGTGGGTGAATAGTCGCGCGAGCCTAGACACAGAGAGAGAGCAAGACGAGGAGCGAGAAGGAGGAGGTGGAGGATGTTTGAATCAAAAGGGGTCTCCAGCTCTTTGATCCGTGGCAGCGTAGTGCCGCCCGTAGTAGCAGCAAAGCGCCACTCGAGATTTCGGATGATGAAGTACGACGTAAGTGGCTTTCAATGGCAACGTAGACGACGCGAATGTCGACGACGACGAAGCGCGCACGGGCGCGCGTCTCCTCGAAACCGCTCTCTCGAGGGTAGCACGCGAGCATCCGAGAACCTCCTTCTCAATCTTCCTCTCCTCCTCTCTCGCTCTCTTTGGTCGGCGCGCCCGCGCGCTCGCGTACAAAGCACGGCTAGAGAGCTCCCGCTCCTGGAATATAATACCCAAGCCAACAAGCCAACGGCAAACGCACACACACACACACACACACACACACACACACACACACACACACACAACTCGCAGACATAGAGTAAGAGAGAGAGAGAGAGAGAAAGAGAGAGAAAGAGGCGCTCTCGCACATAAGGGACGTGTTCTAACGGACGGACACTGATTAACGGGCTCGTGCGAGCGAGCGAGCTAGCGCGGATTAACTTGTTCCGGAGAAGGACTTTCGGGTCAAAGAATTCCACTCGGTGGGGCGCGTAAACGAGAGAGAAAGAGAGAAAGAGAGAAAGAGAGATAGAGAAAGCACCCGCAGCGCTTAAGCCTTGTTAATCTACATAATATGTGATTCCTAATTATATTACGCGGTTTAATTTTCATCGCGCGCACCTCGCCGCTCTCTTTCTCGCTTCCCACCAGCACCATCAGCATACACTTACATACACACACACACACACACACACACACACACCTCGCTCGGTGTAGTGGGAATTGTTACGATAATTCATGGGATTACGTCACGGCCGAGTTAGTACGCGTAATTTCTATTAGATTCAATGGGACGTGTAAAATGAATTGTTGCCACGTCGTGGGTTAAAGAAAAACTCGAATCGCTCGTTTAACTACCTTGGATTTTGTGGATTCGTTATCTTTCGAGAAAGAAAATGCTATAATTTACTTTAGATAAATACACCGAATTCTCACTACTTGCTTGTATAATTATTTTCATAATATCGGATGAAAATGAACGGATAATTTTATAGAAATATCGATAATTGTTCGATTTTAAAATAAATCATTTTTAAATTAATTAATGATTACATCATTTATTACACATATGCAACGTAAAGTTTATTTAATTGTCAAGCAACGTTTAAACACATAGTAAATATAAAAAATTTTAATTTATTATTTTCTCTTATGTGAATTTATAAAAAAATTTGTTAATACTATTTTTTTTATTTGCTTTTATATATGTATTATATAAAAAATAGGACTTTGACCAAAAAAATTGTAGATTTATATTTAAAAAAAAATGCAGAGTTACCTTTTAATTAATTATTACAATTAAAAAAACTTGATTATAATTTAAAACTAAATTTTATTTTACATCCGACAATAAAAAATATATTATTATTCAAAATTAAAGAAATAAAAACAATTTATTAATATTTACTATAACATCTTATCGTTTCGTGTTTTACATCACTTGCTTCATTATCATGAAATTTAATGATTATAAACTTTCAAAATATTAATAAAAGTTATCGGTGCAGTTCCATTCAATGCCTATATAAAGTCTAAATTGTTTAAAAAAAAAAAAAAAAAAAAAAAAGAAAAATCATTTTTAGAAAGCAGAAGTGTTTAAAATTAGTTTGTTTTCTAGTTGAATAATAGTTTTATTACATACGCAACACGTGCAAAGTTCCAAGCATAAGGATTAACATTTAAGTTGGTAAGTTTTATTTCATCTAAAAATTATAGTGTTGGAAAATTTTTTTTCAAAACGACACACTTTTAAACGTTTTTGTATACTTTTGTACAAGTCAGTACATTAATTTATAGTTTCAAATATCTGCTGAAGAAAATAATGGAGTCATTAATGTGAAAATTTATTTTTAAAAGCATTGATGTTATGCTATAATGAATAAATTTGATGTGTCAGAATCAATTACCTTTACTTTTAATGAAATATAATCCCACGTTCAATTAAATGATTATTGATAAAGAAATGAAAAAGTATCCGTTGGTTCATTAAATTATCATTAAACCAATCTAAATTTAATTTACTTGTTACAAAAAGACCGATACCAATCAAAACTTTTTTGCACAGTGTTCAGAAACTCATATGTTATTGCAATGTATTCGATTTATTAAATAAATTGTAACACAAAGATATACTATTATAATAAATATAATAAATTGATTTAATTGATTAATTTTTCAGAACATAAATTTTTTACTTTTAATAAAATTTAATTTAATACTTAGAAATAAATAATGATTAATAAATAATTAGTATGGATTGAATTCATTAAAAATCTACAGGTTATTTTGAAACTAGACAAAGAAAATTTTTTTATTTCAAGATAACCTTTTATTTTATTGGTGTTTTCTTATTGCATGGTAAATTAAATTTAACTTCGTGCAATAAAAATTTAACGAACTTTTACAAAGGTAATCTTTTCAATATCACAAAACATACATAGATCAACATTTTACATATTTTGTCAATAAATATATTTGTGGACAAAACTTTCATAACAACTGTATTATATTAAATCAAATTTTATATTTTTTATGAAGGAAACGCGATTTTATACGAATTTATGTAAAATCAGTTAAAATAATTTATTTTTAACTGTCTTGCAGATTAAAAACTTATTTTCAATTAAAAATATAGAAGCGGTATTAGCCGACGACCGTATCAGTACTATTTATATTTACCATTTGGGCGCTACCGCACCCCTTGATACGAAATAATATCCGCGTAAACTTATTATTTTCAACATCAAAAATTTTCCCACACAAGACAATAAAAAAGTGTCACGTAGTTTTCTGGGTTGTAAATATTCTCACAAAAGAAATGTTATAAAAAGTTTTGAATTCTACAAGCATATTTCATTCGCGGTCAACGCGAAAGCGGGAAAAAAAAAAGCGAGAGCAAGAGGCAACGGTAATAAACAAAGAGAGCGCAAACAAAAGGAAAAGCAAAAAAAACAAAAACAAAAAGAGAGAGAGAAAAAAAAATAAGCGACCGACCAACGCTAGCGTCGACAACGAAGTGGTAGGAGATGAAAAAAAAAAAAAAAAAAAAAAAAGAGAGGCAGTGACGCACGCGCGTAGAAATTTAATAGACAGGAAAGTGCGAGGTGCGACAGGAAGAAAATTTACGGGCGTTTGATGGTTGTTCGCTCGTTTCATTACCCACTACACCCATACATAGCCGTATTATATATACATATGTATGTACTTTACAAGTTACCTGGTATATATATATATATCCGTAGAGATAGAGAGAGAGGGAGAAAGAGAACGAAGCTCGCTCACTCGCATCATCGGTTATGACAGAGAGGCTAGCCGCTAATGGCCAAACAACTGCTGTGCCGGAGCCGCAAACGCTCTCTCTCTCCCTCTCTCTCCCTCTCTCTGGATACACGACTATCGCGCACAATCACTATGAGGAGGAGGAGGAGGAGGAGGAGGAGATGGAGGTCGGCGTGCCGTGGCACACGGAGCATCGGGCGCGCACACACGAGACCACCGCAGCCACCGTTCCCTCGAATCGACGGGCATAATTGGACCAATTTGCTAGCCTAGCGGCTCCCCGAGTGTGAAACGCAACGGCGAACCGCGTTCGCTCGCAGGTCGAGGAAGAGCCCGAGTAAACCGAGAGCTCGCCTTTGTCACTTTCTCGTCTTAATCATTCGGCGAGTGGACGCGACCGGCTTCTTCGACTTCCTTCGCGCGGCTCTCGCTGCACGCATTGATATTTTCCTTGATTGCGCCGCCCCCAAGCGACCATTAACGAGCTCCTCGTAAAACTAACGAGGCCTTCATAAATTTCAAAAGTGAAGGAGCTCTTCTTATCCTTACTTTCTCTCTCTCTTTCTCTCTCTCTTTCTCTTTCTCTTCCTCTCTTTGACTCTTATTGCTCACAGCAGCGTTCCGTCTTTGCGCGCGGTTGGCTTGTTTATAGATAAGCAGCTGGTAACTTTGCGGGATTCCAAAGACGAGACGCGGTAAGGAAATTCTTAGACTTTCTTAGTTTTGTAAAAGAGGGAGAGAGAAAGAGAGAGAGAGAAGGAAAGAAGGTTGCATACTTACTTTTATCGATAGAGTTTTATGTGAAAAATACACTAGAATGCATCGAAACGAATCTCTCTTTCCCTTGCACACGCAAGGTAAAGGGAAACGAAAGAGGAAGAAAAGGAGGAGGAGGAGGAGGAGGAGGAGGAGGAGGAGAAGGAGGAGGAGGGAAAGAACGACGAAGCTGCAAAGTTTCGTTGCGTAATGAAGTATGCTTTTGTGAGCGGAGTGTACACTTGGAATACAATGCGCAATTGTGGCACGGCTCGGAAATATTATTTTATGAGTACTTTGAATTATAATTATAATAACTTTCTCGGGCTGAATAATACAATTTTCGTATAAAGTAAGATAAAATTAAAACAATTAATGAATAAAGTATTGTTTTTCGTATTGAGTAATTTACGCGATCCTCGAGTGGTTAAAGAAAATTTCATTTGAGACAAAGATCTAGAAATCAACGCTCTGAGATATTTCAAGTTATTTTAATTAATTTTAAGAATATTTTGCCATTAAAAATATTTGAATCGCGTTGATAAAAAAAGACAAATTTCATTTTGAACGATGAAAAATCAGTAAATTATATATAATATATATAATATACATTATATAAAATTGTATTATTAAGTAGAAAAGCAAATTATATATAAATAATGTATATTATATATAAAAGCAATTATATATAATATACATTTCATAAAATTGTATTTTTAAGTAGAAAAGCAAAGATTTATACCATAAGTTTTAAATATTAAAGGTGTATCGTATGTTTAAATTATTATAAATTTCGAATTTTTAAAGTTTGGATTTTAGTTTACTCAGTTAATTGCTCGGTAAATTATTGAGCAAAATGTATGAATGAAAAGAGCTCGTCATTGTTGCCTACACAAAGGACTTACGTCATAAGTATAAAGGATACTCATTCTTTTTTGCTTTATAAGCAACGCTTATAAAGGCATTTTGTTTTTTTTTTTTTTTTTTTTTTTTTTTTTTAAATTATTATGCGTAGGATTAAAGTTAAACTTTCATAAATGCAGCAATCAAATAAAATCTATACATTCGTTGAACAACATGTATTGAAGTAGTCAAAGAGATTAATATACAAAATCATCAATGTTTGGGACATTATTATTTTTAATTTAAAATAAGTATTTCAAAGTAATATATTCTTTATGTTTATTCTGAAAAACAAGTATTTTGATAGTTGAAAATAAATAAAAAGCAGAAAAACTAACAAGACGTAGAAAAAGCATTACAAGTTTATCAACCAATGTAATTTATGCGTTGCATATATACTTTATTACATGACATCATAAATGTATAATATCTATTGCAGCAAAGAAAATTCTTGATCTTTTATGTGTACATTCATTTTTAAAACGTATAAATAATTTTAAAGGGAAAGCTCGTTGGAGATGTATAGTATACTATATTTTTGAAAACATTAACGATAACGATTCCCATTTTATAATCGCATATCTTTTGTCGTAACGCTAACTTTTAACTTGATAAAGGTGTCAAAAGACACCTGTTGAAATTTTCGCTTAAAATTTTTATCGCTAACTCGGCTTAATCGTTAACTTTTTTAAATTAATAAAGTCAAAATTGTTAACCTATCGTCGATGAAAGCAATTTGACATTTAACAATTAAGCAAACACGACATCTAATAATTATTGCACGTTGATATTTTAAAAGTATTTTTTTTTTTTTTTTTGTCTTTTGTGAAAAACACAACGTTGATTAATAAATTCATTTAATTACGCAACAAATGCTTTAGCTTTTATTAAAAAATAAACATTTGATTTATTTGTCGCGCGATGATTATTACGCGTATGCGCATGTACCAACGCTTGCTATAACAACAACGTCATAACAATTTATGAATTTCCCATAAATTTTCATAACTTTTTTATTACGCTCAATTTACATTTCAACCGCATCGTCTCCGTTCCCTTCGTCGTTAAAAGTTTGAAACGTTTTCAAAAATTTACAGATTGACCCAGTGGCTGGAAACAATTTGCATTGAAATTCGGTGAATTTTGCGAAATCCGCGATATAACGCGGTCGATGAAACTATGCCGAAAATTATTTAATATTACCGGCAAGTTAGCAACATATTAAATAACGATACAGAGGATAATGTATTAGATGGAAGGGAGCGATAAGGTTTAGACGATGGGGGAAGTTGTTGCACCACAGATTTTCGCAAGCCTTATAATTCTCGGTGGCTTCTATATAGCTACTAGCGATGCGAGAATTTGTCGAATATTTCACCCGTACATTTTCCCTTTGTCCCAAGGTTCGAGGAAGCATCCGAGACGCGGTGCACCGAGATTCTCCCGCGCGCAAACTATCCGGTTAAACTATTTTTGCGCGGACGCGATAGTCTTACCGGCTAATGGTCAAATGTTTCTATACCTATATCTTAATGCAAGCCGTGGAATCGCAAAAGAAGCACGAAATAATCTAATGACGCGAAAAGAGATAGTGAAAGAGAGAGAGATAAAGAGAGAGAGAGAGAGAGAGAGAGAGAGAGAAAGTAACGCTAGCGCGAACTTTTTAATGGGTTCAACTTTTTTCCTCGAGTACTTAGACAGTTGCGCGTCGCTTTCTGGAATTTCGCGCTATCTGTTTCCGCTTTCATTTTCTCTTGTTATTTTTTACATTCTTGAAATTTCAAGAAAAAGTATTCTCCCGAGAGTTTGCCCATGTAATATTTTATATATATATATATATATATATTTATGCGCTTTCATCTTTTTGTTTTCCTTTTTTTTCGACGACAATTGTAAAATACTAATGCTCACGATTTAATGTAAATTTTTTTTGTAAAATTTTAAAGAGAAAGCACATATTAATAATATTTTGTATTTATTTTATATTCAATATAAAGAATGGCGCATTTCAAAACTAAACATTATAAATCTCATTATTAATTAAAATACAGTTCAGTATGTCAACGAGAAGAAAAAATACTTGCTAAATCATTTATTTCATAATTTTAATATTCTCAATAATGACAGTAACTAAAAGCTTTCAAAAGAATAATATAAAAATTATTGTTTATTTTTTTTTTTTTTTTTTTTTTGCTGAATGATAACAAATATAAAACTCGTATTAATTATTTGATTTAAAAAATGTTTATTATTTTTTTTTTTTAAGAAAAAAAATATTTATTCGTACTAAAAAAAAGATTTAACTCTTTTGTTATACTAGAACTTTACATTTTGAATACATATTATTTAAAATTTACTGCACCATGTTTATTTATATGAAATATAATGCGAATTTCTAATGCCACTTCATGATTATATATTTATAAACTTATGTGGATCGGTATTGATGATGTTTTATTTAAATACATTTAATTAGTCAAAGAAATAGATTATTTTTTCATGTAAACCAATATATATATATATATATATATATATATATATATATATATATATATATATATATATATATATAATTTAAAAATAAAAAAATAAAACAATTTTATTTATTTTATTTATAAATTATTATTAAGAATTTTGTAAGATATTTAAAAATACAATCTTTCATTGTAAAAGTACACATAAATTTTTTAATTTAGTTGAATGCTTTTAACATTTCGCAACGCTAATGAATTAGCGGTAACATGCTATTCATAGAATCAAAAATTATTTGAATAGTTAACAGGTTATATTAGAGAAATGTGAAAGTTGAAATGTTCGGCGCATAATAACGTAGAATCGCACAATTTTGTCGATTAATCACGCGAAATTTATTTTCGATTGAAATAGGATAAAATAACGTTTCTAAGCTTCTCAATTGTACGACGCCGCCGATGAATCATTAGTAAAATTTTAGACAAGAAAGGGACTCAAATCCATTCGATACCGTAATAATTTAAAACTTCTTTGAAAGCATACTCCTATAGTAGTTTATTAAAATTTCCAAAACTCAATTAATACCTTTTTTTTTTATATCGTCTTTTTAAAATAGCTTAAGACAATTCGTTGTTACTATTACCATTAAATTTTGAACACTAATTTTATCTATTAAAGTTTAAATTCCGAGAGTTCAGAGTTTCTATAATTAAAATAAAGAAAGAGAAAAAAAAGTGATCAAAAGAGACAATAAAATTAAAATCTTATAAAAAGTCTGAATATTATTGCAGCAAAATTACAATGATAAATTTTTGTTAAGGAAAAAAATGAGCCGTGATTTTCCCACGATCTTAATTTTGAAAAGCTTCGAAGCAAACCTCCAGCACTTATAATTCCAAACAAAAGTCGAAACTCGTTTCGCGGGTAACTCGCATACACTTGACGTGCTCCTACACACACCCACACCCACATGTATACGCGAAAAAGCAAAAGCTTAATTGAGGCAAGAAGCCAAAAAAAAAAAAAAAAAAAAAAAAAGAAGCTCGTCGCCGGTTTACGATAACGAACGATAACGAAGGTTAACGAAGGCACCGAACCGAGCGGCTCGAGAAGAATACACACATATACTCATGTATTCATTTGTATACATGTATGTATGTATGTATATATATATATATTAATGTAAGTAAATGCGCGTGCAGTAAATCAGACGAGATTTGAAGGTTGTCGGTTGTCGTTAATTTCGCCTAACGAATTTGTCCGCGAACGACTCGCGGTGTGTTCCTCTTAAGCGCGGAGTTCAGCCCCGGGAATAATTCGCTTAATTTACTGAAAGCGACGTGAGCGCGTTTCAAGGGTACCTGTGCGCCGCGCTAACGCGTTATGTACCACGAGTTAAAGAGAGAGAAAGAGAGAGGCGACTAGAGGATAGAGAAAGAGAGAAAGAGAGAAAGAGAGAGAGAGAGAGAGATTGCAGAAACGCTGGCGCGCGAGCGACTACGCGGTAATTGTAATGGTCATTTGTAGTTGAATGACTCTCGTCGCGCTGTGATTGTCTGCTGTCACAAGTGCCTCTTACTT
The DNA here is from genome assembly GCA_949987625.1 of Chalcis sispes. Classification (NCBI taxonomy): domain Eukaryota; kingdom Metazoa; phylum Arthropoda; class Insecta; order Hymenoptera; family Chalcididae; genus Chalcis; species Chalcis sispes. The sequence continues at coordinate 18,094,467 of OX465096.1, forward strand.
CCGATTGAGATTAAAGCATCAGCCGAAGCGCAACTCTAGTATGCTTCTGTGGCACTTTGACTTTCTCTCTCTCTCTCTCTCTCTCTCTCTCTCTTTCTCTTTCTCTTTCTCTCCATCTCTCTTCTGCTTTTCCTCACTCTTTCTACACGCGCGCGCACTTATCTTTCGCGCGACCTCTCACGCGACCCCGTTTATGAAAACTGGCTTTAAACGACGAGTGGAAAACGACTAAAAAAAAAAAAAAAAGACAAAAAAGAAAAAAAAAACCTTATCGGTTATTTGAAAATTGTAGATTGCTTGGCTTTTAATTAAATTCAATGTCGAAAAAAAGAATCGCAAAACATGACGAATCGTTTCATTTATTTTCTTTCAAACTTACTTTACTCGTTCGTTATTATTGATACGCTTAAAGCAGTTTTTAAAAATGGTTAAACTACTCATCAAATAATATAAATAGTTGTCGAAAGTAAATAATGATGGTATCCTTTTATTTTTAAATAATCGTTATTTTACGATTATTTGCAAGAGCGTACAATAAATTCTTTTAATGATTATTACTCAATATAAATAATATATACTTTACTTTTCATCGAATTTAAGTTATAAATATTTCATATAAAATAATTTAATAATAATCCTGAAGTAATTAAATTACTTTCGTTTATTTCAAACTCAAATTGATTGATTGAAGCACAGTTTGATACTTTAATTAAACGTACTTATATATAAATAAAATAAATTGCATATTTATTAGCAAACATTTTTTTTTTTTTTTATTTGAAAATTCAAGTTTGTATTGAGATAATATTCTTTTAGAAAATTTAATAATCAAATAATTAATAGGCAATAAATTATTTGAAAAAAATCTTTTTACAAAGAGTCAAACAACGGTATCGTCAAATACTAGGTATGTTTCAAAAGTTATTCAAAATTGGCTCTAAATTATTTATTTTATTAATTTTTATCAAAATTAGAAGATATTTTTTCAGTATAATATCCATTTATAAAATTTCTGGAACTTTTGGAACATTTCTTGATTAACAACATTAAAAAAGTTCTTCTAATTTAAAATAATATTTTCCTCTCCAATAATTCATTTACTCCATAAACTCATGTATCATTATCCTTAATTTAAATCAGAAAGCATTTTTAATGAAAGATCGTTAATGGTATCGCGCTTCCTCGCTTAAAACATAATCGGATCCCGCGGTCTGTACCACTCATTGTAAAAAGAAAATAATTAAAGTTAAATATTTTCATCATACGCAAACTTTATCAAAAATAACAAATATTCTTTTTATTTCTTCTTTATTTATTTAATTATTTTTTTTTTTTTGCCTTTTTTTTGTATGCGGATCATAATTAAAGGATATTTAAAAAATTAAACATTATATCATTTTACTCGGACATAAAGGAAAATATGAAAAATTGCATTTTTAAAAGAATGAATATTTTTAATATGTTTATTGTTATTAAACAATTTCATTTTTCATTGTAAATTCACAAATTTTTTTTTTTTTTTTTTCTACTGTTTTTTTCCAAAGCACTTTTATCAACAATTATGAAAATAACTGATTTAAAAAATTCATTTTACTTTTAAATTCATATTATAAAAATCAATATTTACATTTCATTAAAAACAACCAATCACTTTACTAAAAAATAATATTAAAAAAAATTAGGTGCTTTTTTCTTCTTCTTTATTATTCGAACTTCGAAAATGTCGAAAATTAATTTAATCAAAACGTGAAGCTTTATTTTTTCTAATAAAATCGATCGATTTTTATAAAACACAAGCGATTTTACCTTCATCGAGAGAATAAATTTTACAAATAATGAATAGAAGCTGTAAAGAGCTGAATACATCGAGGCATAATTAATTTCGAATAATAAAAAATTTTATTTTCAGCCCCAGCTATTTTTCTAAGTTATCCACATATGCTAGTTAGCTTGAAATAGGCGTATGTACATACGTAGCTTCTTAAATTTTAATATAATATATTATCAGCAAAGCTTTTAAATTTAAAGGCCACAGGGATGCTCTTTCGGCCGAATCGTCCGGAAATGTCTCATCTCTTGCCATTCAAACGAGAAAGCACAGACGTTACATACCATTTACAACTGTGATAATTTAATGGGCAAACTTATGTAGGAGGCGCACACTAGAGATATATTATTTTTTCTTAATTTTCATCCCGTTTTCAAGTGTTTCCAATTACACTCGTCTGGAAATTAAACTTCGTATTAAGAGATTCTTATAGTGTTTGATTACGTCACAAAGTTATTAATTAAACTTCAGTTACATGAATGTAATAATTTTATTAATCGTGATTAATAAACTATATTAACATATTTATTTATTTATTTTTTTTTTTTCTATCAAGAATAATGTATTTATCATTAGAATTATTAAAAAATTTCAATCAATTGGTGTCAGCGCTTATGAAGATAATAATGTCTTTCATAGTTAAAAAGCAAGCTTATAAATAATAATAGAATTCAAAGTCAGTATTCTGTATTTTCACTGCAAACATAATTTCCAAGAGAGAGAGAGAGAGAGTGAGCGAGCGAGAGAGCGAGAAGGAATTATCCATCATAAAACTCGGCACTAAGATACAAATGCTCAACCATCACAAAGACCAGACAGCGATTAATTATCGGTGTGCACGTGTGTTTTCTTAACGTCATGCGGAATTGGCACGTTTCTACGCTGCATTCTCTCCATATCTCTCCCAATCTGTCTCTCTCTCTCTCTCTCTCTCTCTCTCTCTCTCGGTAACACCGAGGGCGCGAGGTCGTATAGGATCGAGGCGACAGTGCACACGGGCATGCCATCGCGATTTCAGACACAATGCACCATTCTCCCATGATAGATATATGGCTGTAATCCCACTAGCTGCTGTTCCCTCCCGCTTCTCCGTTTTCATCATCCCTTTACCGTTAACCGCCAACTATATTAACCCCGGCATGACGACTACTCCGGCTACCACCACTATTGCCGATGTCGCTCCTCTCCCGTACCTTATGCCCGAGTGCACGGAGCGCAAGGGCATGCACCAGCGGCACGCGATCGAGCTCATTGATTCGGGCGGTTAGGAAGGAGAAGGACGAGATGGAGGAGGGGAATCCTTTCTCACCGATACGTGTGTTCGCTATACGTTACTCTCCCATCGCGAGCGTTTGTTCACGTGCTGCGTGTAGACACGTAAGATCACGTGCAGTTTACGTTGATAAATTATACACCCATAGAGAGAGAGAGAGAGAGCGAGAGAGCTGGAAAACTATCCGACCGCGGAATCGGTGTATGCACTTTAAGGTCGCCGATAGTATAGATAGGAAGCCGAAAGTTTTGTGTGTACAAGCGCGCGGTAGAGGAAGGATTAAGGAATTACGAAGTATTAAGGGAGAGAAGGAGAAAAAAGTGGAAAGGTCCGAGATATATATATATATATGTATAGAGAGAGAGAGAGAGAGAGAGAGAGAGAGAAAGAGAGACTTGGTTACTGGGTCAACGGAAAGAAGCACTTCTCTGCGAATACACTTGAATGTGCAGAATGGATTTTTGGATGAGGGACGGAGCTGTGTGTAAATCGCTCGTTTTCAGCTTGGAAGTTCCGGACTTGTACCGGCGGTGAGTTATGTGTTTGTTTTTACGAACCGAATCGGCTACTACCGCCCGCGGTTTTGCCGAAACGGAAATTACACGGAGCAAATAACTCCTTCTCCGTATACCAGCGCGGAAGAGTATCTCTGCGTCTGTGTTTCTATGTGTCTGCGTTACGGCGATATTTAGGATTAACCTTGGAGCGTTCTATATAAATCGCCCTTTTTTTTTTCTTTTTTTTTTTGTTTTTTTTTTTTACTTCCAAAGCTGATGCAAAATGTACTTATTTCACTCCAATTAATTTAAAACTGGTTACCGAGATCCTTCGCTCTTTTGGGTGTCTTTTGGGTCGCTGGTTCTGAGTTTTAAACGACGCTGGCATCGTTTTCTATGTGTACCTACATAGTCTAATAACATTGACCTCGTTAAAACGTGATCGTCTTAGTTCTTCTGATGTAAATATATAAATACGCGCAGATTGAAAGATGCGCCTTAAGTAATAAATTATGCTTACCGAACACATATAATTACGCATTCGTTGGATGATTAATTATTACATAATTTAGAGGATAAAGTATTACGTACGTTGAAACTCGTTAATATATCTCGCATCTACGACTCTCTCGCCAAATGTTACTGCGACTTCTTTTCTCATACATCTGTAATAAATATCAGCAGCTATTCTACTGTCTAGTTTTGATTTATACGTACACCAGATGACGCCGCGTCTTGGCAATTTACCATATCTCGCTTGCTAACCTCATTTTTAAATCAAGATTTTAAAAAGATGTTAATGATATTCGTTTCCGTTTTAGAAACTTTTATTAATTAATAATGCGGCTCATAAAGTAGCAATCATACTTTGAACGAAAAACAACATATTTAAGTGTGAGGTATGCTATATAGTTTGAATTGTAATAAAAGACTTAACGACTAATCAATATAATAATTAATCGATAATTATTGATATCGATAATTATGATATTCAAATAAAAATAATAAATTTCGTTCTAAAATAAATCATAACATTAACGATATGAATATTGTTTACGATTGATTTATTGTCATTTTATTTTATTTTCTTAAATTATGCAGACGATGTATAAAATTTAACACATTTATTATATCTTTTTATTACATAATCTGATTGGCTAAAACTTTAAGTAACCGTATCATAATAAATTGGAAAAACAAATATTATATTTAAATATAAAAAATATAAAATTGTTAATGTTTTTAAAATAATAAAGATAAACGCAGTGATATTATTTTCTTGAAAAATATAAGAATATCAAACGTTATTTATTGTTCAAAATTTGATTTATAATAATAATAATAATAATAATAACAATAATTTCGCAATAAAAATAAAAGTATTTACAAATAGATTTAATGAAATTTTCAACAGTTTTCAAATGGAGAACCATTTACTTCATTATTTAATTAATAAAACATTAATTTGTTTGCTCGGCTCTCGCTCAAAATAATGAGTCCTTACTAAACGAGAATCGCTTCTGGCTCGACGTTTATCGAGTGTTTGTTGATCTCGTTTCGACAGTCTGTTACGGTGATTATATTGTAGTTGTAGTGAGCTTAAGTGCTTTGACTATAGGCATAAGAATAGTCGCTTACAATTAGGTTGGAATTAAAGTGTCGGCGACCTTTTTCAAGCAGAATCGTATAACGGTGAATAAATAATAAAAGAAACGGCCAACATAATTAAGAATAAGATTACGACGAAGTTAATAGTAAAACGTATATTTAATAAAAAATTTTGCTTTTTTGTGTAGATTTAATATTTATTGAAATCAAAAATTTATTAAATTTTTTATTAAACAAAAATATAAGCTATAAATAAACAAATATTATTTGCAATAAAGTTATCAAGTTATTAACTTTATAGGTTTATTAGAAAAAATTTTCGTCTCTTAATAAAACTTTTATTTATACAATTACCTTTTAATAAAAGTTTGTGAAAAGTAGACAAAAATTTGATTAAAATTTTGATCTTTTAGTCCACAATGAAATAAAAATATTTTATTAATAATATAATTTCAAATTTATCATATGTTTATATTTACACTATGATTAACTTTCGCGTGAAATATAAAATAAGAATAATTTAAAAGATCGCTATGATATGAAATTGATTTCGGATAAAAAAAGATATTTAAATTAAACAAAAGATTGCATGTAAACTAAAGAGCTGAATTGTCAATTTAATAGATTCTATCTAACAATGAAAACAGAGTAGATATTTAGCTGGGCAATACCCATTCGCTCATACGAATCCTTGTCGATCAAGGGGAAAACACGCGTCTTGGACATCGCAAGAAATCCCTAGACACGTCGATAACTACGGTGCACACTCTCGCCCTGGCCAGACGACACATAGCCAAAGATAGAAGCATTGAGAGTGAGACGAAGAGAGAGAAAGAGAAAGAGGGAGAGAGAGAGAGAGAGAGGCGCACACACAGAACGATACGCGACTCCCTAGAACCAGGTCATCCGGGAGAAGGACGTCTCCTTTCCGATCGGGGATCCTTCCGCAACGATAAATCCTGCAGCTGACAGGATAACGATCGGATCGATGCCAACTGCACACAAACTGAACTACCCTCGCTTTCTATATCTCTATCTTCTCTTTCTCTGCATTTCTCTCACTTTCTTTCAAAGAAAAAAAAAAAAAATAGAAAAAACAGAAAAAACAAAAAACAAAAAAAAAAACAATATAAACGGGCGAGACCAAGATTAAATTTATACATGCCAATCCACGGTTGAACTTGAGAAATTCAAGTTCTTATTTAATCTCGCTGCAACTTTCATTTGTTATACGCGCTACGATTTTTTATGGTGCTGGAATACAATCGCGTTTTAAACTCATAACTAAACTTTCTTTTGTGTTTATAAATGCGTATACATCACATAAATAATTAATCGTGTTTAATCTTGAGTGACAACTACACAGATTTATCCTTGCCCTTAAAAGATATAAATGTCAAATTGCAAAATAATTTATGATCAAAAATATATGTATCTTTAAGTAAAATAATAAATTTTCTTTATTTAAAAAAATTTTGATATTGAAATTGGTATACCATGTACACTTGTGAATATTGTCTGACCACATCGCAACCATGACTACTTATTATATACAGTTTCCGTATAATTACAACAAACGTTTCAGTCACAAGAATTATGAGTAAAATACTCTTATACAATAATTAAATACAATATCACATAAATAACTTTAACGTTAATGAAAAGCAATTTACAGCCTAGTAAACGCTATCATAAATTACAATAATTTTATTGCAACGTCAACACAAACTTATCGATGACCCAAAGTTCCCTTTTGATTCACAACGTCGATATCAAGACTAAGGACCATCTTTCAACGTTCCCGCAATAGCCGCTAATTTCAATTTCAATGTGCAACCTCGCCACGCGCTCGTAAACTCGCGAGACGTTTTTTGTATCGACGAAACAGTCGTGCCGTCACTATGAAATATGATAAAAAAAAAAAAAAAAAAAAAAAAAAAAAAAAAAAAAAAGACGAATACGTATGACTTTTGCAACGAGAATAATTCGCCGAAGATAATTTAAGGCGCGAAGTCGCCAACGGCTCGAAACATCGTCTTAGGAGCTCGATTTCGTACATCTCTCCCGCTTCTCTCGCACTTCTCTCCCTTCTCTCTCCCTCTCGGTAATAAATTGCCTTGGCTCCTTACAGACATTCGCAGATTTATTCGACAAATTGAACTACTTTCGGATTCGGAGAACAGCCGATAACTCGCTCCCTTCCCCTCCCCTTCCCGAGACTTTGCTTTCTCTTGTCTACTTCTCCTTTTTCGAGTCCATCCTAACTTCGATATGCCTTGGTCTTTAATAAGAAAATGTTCGGATAAATTTCGATTCCGCGCTTGCCGAATAAGCGATTTTCTTACCGAAAGTCGCGCGACTCATAGAGAGTGTCAAGACTGTAAATTAGAAATTTTTTTCAAGTTCTCAAAAAGTTTTTTAAGATTTTTTTTTTTTTTTAATATAATATTATCTGCTTATTTATTGCTGGTTGTAATTCTTTTTTTTTTTTTTCAATTTACTTAAATTACAGCCACAATGTCCATTAGAAAATATTAAGCGTAATTAATGTCAAATTCGTAACGTGACAGTTATCTTATATTAAAGATTCGAAAGCGAGTGCTGCTGGTATTTCTTCTTTGATAAAAAATTTATACGGCGAATAGACACAAATGCGAAAAGTCCGACGCCCGATGAACTGTATAAAGACGCGTCGCCCACGGCAAAGATATACTAGAACGAGACTCTTCGCATAAAAGATAAAAATACAGAAAGAAAAAAACCGGTAGGTACGAGTTAAGGAATTTCGGATGAAGACAGCAGCGCAAACGATGTTTGGCGTGTATTGCAAAAGCGATGCGAAGACCTTATCTCGATGCATAATACCCGCATTTCGTTTGCCGCTTTTTTTCTTTAAAATTCTACCGCTCTCGTTCTTTTTATTTTACTTGCTTGCGCTTGCGCCGTTAAAGTAAAAAAAAAAAAAAAAAAAAGTTAAATAAAATAAAAAAAAAAAGAAAGAAAAGTTCGCGAGTGAAAAGGCGATGAATCGGAACCAAGGAAAGATTATACTATACGTAAACGCTGCACTTACACAGAGAGAAGAGAGAGAGAGAGAGAGAGAGAAAAGAAAAAAGCCGTCGTTGAAGGAGTAAAAGCGGCGTGGATAAACGAGTAAACGTTTGGGAAAAGGGGAACGACGAGCTACGACGAAAGAAAGGGAATTTCCCTGTCCCAGTAGAACTCGTCATACTTTGATCAGACGCAGTAGATTTACACTCGTTTTCTCCTCTCTCTCTCTTTCTCTCTCTCTCTTTCATACTCGCTCCCTCGTCGCTTCTTCTTTGAAGCACAACCCGTAGGCATTTCAACTCCCTTACTCCTCAATCGTCTCTTTTCTCTTTTTCACGTGAATGCGGAAGTACGCACAGGAATGCGATTACTGACAAAGAGCGAACAATTTGTTTTTCTCTCCCCCCTTTCTCTTCCTTTTTCCCTTCTTTCCAGATACGCTTCGCTTACTGCTAAAGTTATCTTTCTTTTTCTTCCATCCTTTTTTTTTTGCCCCCCTTGCCGAACTCGACGCGTGTACACATACAGACATACTACACGCGCGTAAGTGTGCGTTTGCGTATTTCTGTATATACGGTTTAACAAAGGAGAAGTAAGCCAAAAAACGAAACACAATTGTTCACCGGGCGAGCAATTTCAATTTGTATCCGAGTTCCTCGTTATACCGCTTTTCGTCACTCACTTTTTGTGAATATTTGGATTAAAGTTCTTCTTGAAAATACAATTATGATATACTGTGCATTAATCAAAACTGCCGGGTTAATATCATTTATTAGTAAAATTTGTAATTAATTTTATGGCCCTGTTAAAAAAAAAAAAAAAACACTTTTGTGCAAGGCTAATTGTTTCGAGGAAATAAATGACATAATAAAACTTTATTGATGAAATGAAATAAATAACTTTTCATGATTAAAATACTCTGTAATTTTAACAATGTCTTGCAACTCGTCAGTTTTATAATGTGAAAATAAAAAGAAAATAATTTAATATTTATCTTTCTTTATATTATATTATAAATCTAAAGAATATTGTTTTGAATTATATGTTTTTAATTGCAACTTAAACAAATATTCGTTATTATAATTACACGTAAAACATGTGCAATTCACATGAATTTACTTTGAAACAATATAATACCGAAACAATGTTTTTCGAATGAATTATGTATAATATATTATAACAACTGTATATTAAGTAATAATATATTTATAAATAACACCACAAATAAATTAAATAAAATTTCACATAATCTATAACTTTTTTTATTGCAGATTCAAATTTATGGCTTCAATGCAGAACTTTATCACAACATGAGCGAAGCCCAGCATCAAAGTCAAGGACTAGTCGCAATATCTTTAATGGTTCAGGTAAATGAATTTTTTTTTTTTTTTTCAAATCTTTTAAACAAAAATGTATCCTTGTGAATTAAAAATATTATATTTGTTTAATAAATCTACCGTTTGCCCCGAATTACGATAAGAAACCAAATTTATACAAAAATATCATAGAATATTATTCTTTGGGGTTGCTAAATAAAATATTAAGTTGACAAATATTAAAAATAATTAACATTAAATGATATTGAAAGTATATGACAATAGCAATCATGCCAACGTCGCGTTATGTTCACATCATATATTAACAATTAGTCGTGTACTTCAATATCCAAGCGAATATTTTTTCATATTCCTATCTTTAATAAAATTAGAATTATTCAAACTATTTTTAAAGCATAGCTTCTGAAATTAGAGACACAAACGACGCTGTTTTCACGTGCTGTGGTCACCACCACAAGGCTATGTCCTAATTGGCAAGTTAATAAGGTTACGTAAGGAGGATGTAAACATTTAAAAAAAAAAAAAAAAAAAGAAGAAGAGGAATTAAATTGCTTATAATTAAAGTTAATGCATTCATTTTTTTTTTTTTTTTAATTTTATTCGAAATTATTATCTATTGAGTAAAATATTTATTATTTAACAATTTGTAACGTCGGTTCTTTACTGTAAATAACAAAAATAATAACTATTATTAATTAACAAAAATAATAATTAACCAACAAAAGTAAATATCTTTAAAAATAATTTAAATTTTTTAAATCTTAATTTTTTTAATAAATTAAATATTTAAGATTCCCTATAGTCAAATACTTAGATAAACGCACATTATTGCATTTGTAATCGATATTTCAAATAAAGATAAACAAATTATAAAAACGATCAAACCGATAAAGCGATATCAAATTAAAACTCATTGTCAAAGTAGGAAAAGCGGATAAAAAAAAAAAAAAAAAAAAAAAAAAAAAAAAAAAAAAAAAAGGATGATAGATATTTCGTACTTTACGAATTAATCAACTTTAAACACGGCTGTAAGGGCGCGGGTATAGCTTTTGTACGGCGGTAACGCAGTAACGTACAGCAACGGTTGTAGAACGGCGGCGGTTCAAGACTTGCGAAATGAGTTTCGCGGGCAAACGAACAAAGTAGAAACATTCTGATTCCTAACTACGCGAAGCAAACAGTATAGCGGTTGCTGAAGGCCGGAGAATAGCTCCGTTGGTAGTATTTTAATCAATTAGACTACTGCTAACCAAAATCCGGACTCGAAATAGAAAGAGAAAGAGAGAGAGAGAGAGAGAGAGAGGGAGAGAGGGGGGGGGATGGAAGAGAGTGAGAAACGGTGAGTTTTCTCGTTAGAAAATCTGTGGAGGAAATATAAACGGCACTGTACTCGCTATCGTTCCTCCCATCTCTTCTCTCTTTCTCTTACTCGCACGCTTAATGGTCAGAATTACGGCGGGTAACGTTTCTCCTTGGCGGGTACAGCCTTTCTCGGACAAGGATGTACCTTCTATCCACCTGGGTTCCCCGAGTTCCCCGAGTTCCCCGAGTTTCCAAGAGCGAGTTGCGGCACTTGTAACGCTCATGGGACAGCGCTGAAATAGGCCTCGTCGATTCTCTAAGTTTTAGTTTCTTATTTGACATTTTTTTCTTTTTTAATAATCATTATGAGTATTCTTATTGATTTAATGTTTTTATAACTGTATAAATTTTTAACGAAACATTGTAAAATATTATTAATGAATCAATTGTCTGTCTTAGAATGCATTTCACAAAAAAATAATTTATTATTACATTACAAAATAATTTTTTATCAAGTTATTGCTTCAATCTGAAACTTTTATTAATGAGTTTGAAAATTTTTGATTCAAAATGTCAATTAATTTATGAAATATTTTTGATTTTATTATTTATTTATTTATTTATTTATTTATTTTTTTTTTTTTTTCTAATAATACTGTCGATAATATTTTACGGATGTGAGACAAGAGTTCTCAGAATATATAAAAAGTATTTTGGAGCCTTCAGGAGTAAACTATTTAAATAAATATTTGAAGCAAAACGAAACAAAATTACTAACATTATTTGAAAATTACATAAAAGTTTTGACTTTTACTACAATGCTGTACATTGTTAAAGCATTGAGCAACGATGACTTTTTAGACACAAACATATACTTAATACCGTTCGGGTACGCAAAGGTTGATTTGGTAGAGGTCCCCTTAATTTTTCAAGCGTAATTTAACACCCTATTAGTTGTTGACCCAACGATATCATAATTATGCTTTATTCTGATTGTCTACATCTTTATATTTATGCTGAAATTATGCTTTTTCATCAAAATATTATTCTTCGCCCAAAATGTTGTTTTATAAAAAACTTTTGATACTACTATTACGTTCTTAATACGTTCAACACATGCATTGAGTATTTAGGATATCCTAGATAAATTAAACGCAAACGTCAGCTGCAATAAATTATTATGGTAAATAAGTTATTAAAACACCAATTATTAATCTTCTTAGTTGTGATCATAATATTAACATTGATTATAGAAAAAAACTTTTCTACTTAATCATGAATATAACGATCGTTGGCTTCACATTTAAATAATTACGTTCCATTTTCAATTACTTTAAAAAAAAAAAGAAAAATTAAAGGTCGATCTTTGTTTTCGTGTATGAGTATGGATAATATTCGTCTCGATATTTCCAACGTTAATGCTTGAGATTTTTATTAAAGACATCGTCTATTGATCTTCTTATAAATTCCGTTTTCTTCTTTTTCTTAAATGAAAATTTTTTGAATTTTTAAAATTAATGTGCATAATTATAATTTACTTAAACACTTATAAATTGTTTCTAAAATATTTTGCTTAACATTGGAAATTTGGTTTCAAAGCGTGCTGATTTGAATTTTATTAGTTTATCGATAAAAGATATAAAAATATAATCAAAATATGTTGAGAGAAATATATTTGTTTTTGTGACAAATTGATTTTTTGCTTAATTACTTATTTCACTTTATATGCCAGTAATTAATATTTTTATTAAAAATATATTTACAAAAAAAGTACGTTTCATAGTAAATTCATATTTGAATAAGATAACTCTTAACAAGATGTAATATAAAAATTCATGAAAAAATGAAAAGTATTATCAAGCTATTCAAAAGCAACTTAATACTCAAGTTTCACTCTTTTCCGTCTCTATGCCTTTTCCTCTCTTTCTCCCCCTCTCTCTCTCTCTCTCTCTCTCTCTCTCTCTTCGTCTTAATAGACGACGCTTGGGCGTCGCGACACACTTATCTTCTAGAGCAACCAAACTAAAATCACTTGCGCTTTACCTCTCCAAAATTAATAACCACGCTGCTAGTTAAAGGCTGAGCTGTTCGTTGCTGGAACGAGTTTAAGGCGCCTTCGAAATAATCAAGGGTCGTCACTCGTCGCACTCGATGACGTATTTGGGTCGTCTCGTAAAATCGTCACGGAGACAGAGAAATTCGACAAGAAGATAAAGAGAAAAAGAGACGAAGGCAAGATCGAGATCGAAGCAAAGGGATACCAAAAAAAAAAAAAAAAAAAAAAAAGAAAAGAAAAGAACGAAGCGAAAGAAGAAGTTTCCTTTGTTTCGGTGGGAAAAAGGGACCAGCCGCCACCGCAGACGCTTTGACATTTGACAGGTTGAAAACTTGGACTGCCGCAACGACGACCGTACGGAATTACTGATCCGAGCGCTTTTCAAAGAACGAACCTACATTGTAACTATCTTTCAACGTCTTTTCATTCTCTTCGTCAGCCGCTCGCTGCATCGCGCGCAAATATCAGTGGGCCGCGCGGAGGAGTACTAAAAAAAACGTACAGAAATCTAAAAGTCAAAAAGAAAAGAGAAAAAGTTCGCTTAAATTTGGCAGATGAATTCAAATCACGAAAGTTTAAGAGAATTTTTTTTTTTTTTTTTTTTTTATTGCGCGCGTCGCGGCGGATCCTTTGAGTCGTCGCCGAAAAGTCTACCATTCGCTTCTTGTTTCGCGGCAATAATGGAAACAGAAGAACAAGAAAAAAGTGCGAGAGCTAAAAGACACAATGGGAACTTCCGAGATATTATTCAAGTTAATTCGACCACCTAAAAACTCTTTTCGTCGCTCCTCTTGACAATTGAGTTTTACTTACATTGAAGTAGAGACTCATCGTTGACTGGCTTCTTTTATTTTTACCTACAAAGGTAATAAATTCACGAGACACGGCTTAAATTTTTCAGCGAGTTTCGCTTCTGATTACAAATTATATTAAATGCATATTCATATAAACTGTTTTAAAATCAATACTTTTTGTTTCTTTTTTCATTTTATAAAATAATTATTATAAACGAAAACAAAATGATTTATTTATTTAAAAAGAAAAAAAAAGGAAAAAACGCTAACTTTATCAAATAAAATACTAAACGTCGTTAATTTTTTTTCGATAATTATAAAAAAAAAATTGTAAAAAATTTATACATAACAATTTGATTTAAAAATTATATCGGCAACAATCTAAATCTTGTATTCGATATAAACACTTTTTATAAAAAAAACTGTTTTTAAAAAATTATAAAAACAACAGAAAACTGTAAAAATATCATTATTTACGTATAAAAATTAATATTCTATGAAAATAACTAAAAATTTGATAAAATGTGATGATAAAAGTGTGAATAATATAAATAAATTGTTATTTAATAAAAAACACTCAAGAATAAACTTTCAAAGTTTAATATTTTTCAAAAGAGAATTTTAATTTAAAATTTTTTTAGTCAAAATGTGCAAAGATTAAAAACACATTTAAAGCCTTCTTTAAAAAATAAAAACGATAAAAAAAAAAAATTGTAAACTTTTGTTTTTAATTATATTCGTACAACTCTAAAAATATAAAAATATATTTTTCAAAATTTTATCGCGTAAAATATTACCTTGATAACTGTTTTATATATTTTTAATTTTTTTTAAATTTTTATTAAAAACTCTTTTGAATTAAATTTTCTCTTTTTTCAAATTTTACGAGCTTTCGATGTTCTTACGTGAATCAATTATAACAACAAGTTTAGCGTAATTTTACTTATAATATTACAATATCATAATTATCAACTATTATTCTTAAAGTATCTATATAACTTTCATCTTTTAAATTAATTTAAAATTGAAAATCATATTATTTAAAAAATAGAAAAGATACTTATATTATTTTATGTATGATCTTACGTCATTTGTAAAAACTTCGCATCTGAAACCACAAGTTATTAATCTTATTTGAATCTGATTCATAAACATCCACGACGATAAACAGTTTTAGAATTATCGCCTTTATAACATCTCGGAAAAGCTGCGTCATTTTCCATATACGTCGTTCGGTATCGCTTGTTTTAATTTATGATATTTTGATGGCTACGCTATAAATGAAAAATATATTTGTAAATAATATACCGAATCAACGATTATAAATATATATATTTGTACGGTAACTATACTTTTTATGCTATTGTTAAAATTTTGAACATCTTACAAGGATTATTACTTAATCTGGTTTAATCAGAAATTATTTTCCTTTTTGATTCAAAGAATTTTTCTCTTCAACTTATTTATTCAGCGAGTTTAGTTTGAAACTAAACTAACTATTATTTGGTTAGCCGGTTGTGCAGAATAAGACGCTTTTATGGAATATTTTCGTATAAAGTCGAATCCCTTTCAACTTCTACTCCTCAAACAGAGGCGATTTCTTAACTTTCTCTTTCTCTATAGATTCTCATCTCCTTTCTCTTTTTAAGTAATTAAATAAAAAATTTCCGGAAATCGAATTACATTCGGAGTTGGTTGCAGAGTCCGTAAAGAGAAAACAGGGAAAACAGACGTAAAGAAGAAAGAGATGTCAAAGGAAAGAGGTAAGAGAGCCGTAGAGGAGGGCGTGTTGCGCGGAAACAATGGGGGATCGCAAAAGTAGAGGAGCCGGAGATGCGAGAAGACGAGAGGAAGAAAAAGGAAGGGTGGTCAGGGGCGGGAGATGGGGGGGGAGGGGGGGGGGGAATAAACCAAAGTAAAAAGAAAGGACGCAGCCGCAGACAAACACACGGAACCTTTCGCAGTAGCGGCGACGTGAGCTCCTAGGTTAAAGGCTGGCGCTGCGGGTGAGCAGGGAAGAAGGGCTGGGCAAGGAAGAAAGCAGGAGGAGAGTAAGAGAATCCGAGGAATAAATTCCCAAGTTTCGAAGGAAACTTCCGCGTGCGGTGGCCTCCGCGCTCTCCTAACCGCCAAAGCCGCCAACTTGAGTCGTTGTGTAAGCGTCGGCGTCCCTGCCGGAAACGCGGCCTCGCGCACCGGGAATGAGAGAGACAGAGAGAGAAAGATAGAGAGAGAGAGAAAAGCGAGAAAAGATAGAACAGAGGAGAGAGGCGAGGGACTACTGGCGGTATAGCAGCGCGAAGAGGGGGGGGGGGGGGGGGAGGGACGACTACAACGCGATGTACTTTGACGCCGGCTGCTCTCGACAAACGGCTGCGCAAACTTCTGAATATTTTCGAGGCTGTTTATGAGCGGCGACGAATGCCAAGAAGCGAGAGAGAGAGAGAGAGAGAGAGAGAGAGGAGAGGAGAGCGAAAATGGGCTGCGAGATTCTCAACAGCCGACGATAGCAATAACGATAATGGCAACTACCTTCGATCCGATACCTTCTACCGGCTCCGCTCTCCGAGCTCGGCTTACAAGGTATTGCTCAGATGGAGAACGGAGGCAAAGAGAACGGGGGAGAGCGGTGTGCCGATGCTCCCATACGTTTCTCTTCGCCGCGCGAGTATTATCTATCCTCTTTGGTGCTCTTTCGCGCTACCCGCTACCCCCGAGCGGCGACCCGTTGACGCGATTTTCCACTTTTTATATGACCGAGTGTTGTTGTTGGAATTTGTGAGCCGAATAAAATCGCACGTCCATTGGGATATGGGTAGTCACGTGGTTATATATTTTAAAGAATGTCCCCTCAAATTATGACTTGTGGCGTGTCATTATTTTTATGAAAAAAAAAAAAAAGAGTAAAAAAGAAAAAAAAATTTAGTTTCTTTATTTTCCGTTGATCTAGTTTCGGTTGGTGAATAATAACCCGTTATGGTTCAGTAGGAATTATGACTATAAGTTATGAAATAACGATGATTACATTATTTTGTTGTTCGTTCTCCGAAAAACATTTATACGACAACGAGTTATTCGAAACTTATCATTTAACAAATTATGCGTCGTGCCTTGAAATGTTTTTTGAGATAATTACAGAACATTAACCTAAATCGTACAGAGTATACACGTTCAACTTTTTTTAATTAAAATTTGACGATACTTTTTTACTAAATCTACGTAATGTTTGTTTGCAAAAAAAAAAAAAAAAAAAAATAGAATATTTTGAAAAATAATACGCAACGTTTTAATTAAGAAAAATGCCCGAAATACTTTTATTTCACGAGGTGCGAGGTACCGTAAAGAGCACATAATCATCAGATAAGATTAAACTGCGAACAAGATAAGAGTTTGCGAATATATTGCTGAACGGATGCCGGTGACGTCGTAATTGCTTGATGTATACTTGAAAAATAAGGTAATCGCACGGTATAAGAGAACCGTACTGTAACCGTACTTTACCGTTAAAATTACCCGTTAAGAAACTATAAAAATTTTATTATTCGTTTATTATCGTTGACATTTGCTTTTTTTAATATATTTAATAATTTATTTCTTTCGCATTAACAAACATTTTATACAATTTTAATGTAAAAATTGACATCAATATTTTTTTTATATTAATACGCGACATTTACGATTTGAAGAACTAAATTTTAAACAATGAAATAATGATATATTTCTTAATAAATAATAAATCAAATTTAGCCAAAGTTATTTCTCACACTTGTCAAACGTAGCAAAATCTATTATCGCACAGCGATATCCCAACGTTATTACAGCTCTCTCTCTCTCTCACTCTCCCTCTCTCTTTCCCTGCTTTAAAAAGCCCCGCGCTTCTTTTTTCGGCGCATCGATTCTCGCAGTCAAAAGTTTCCGGTCGGTCCAGCGTTCTGCATTCGCGGCTCCTAGCGCGTTGTGTATCGCGCGCGCGCGCGTATAAATCGCGAAAATACGACTTTGTGGATTCCATCCCTCCTTCTCTGTCTCTCTCTCTCTCTCTCTCCTTTCTCTCTCTCTTTCAACTCTTTCTACGGCAATCGGCACACTCGAAATTGCTTCGGGAACTCTTGCGAGGCTGAAAACTTTGGCAGTTTTCTCGCTCGACTTCACAACTCGTTTTCGCGCTTTACAATCGTTCGGCTCTCTCTCTCTCTCTCTCACTCTCTTGCTGGTCTTGTCGCCTCATCTCGATCGAGATCGACACACGTAGAGTAGCCGTGGAAAAGTCGCGGGTTTCTTGGCTTTAGGAGTCGAGTGTCGCAAGTATTGCGCTGTCGGATGGATTTGGCTACGACTTTTGAAAATTGCTTATAAACGCGACTTGATTGAGTTTTTGTGTTATTGTATGCTGTATGAATTTTACGCGCATTACGCGTATTAATTTTAAAAGAAGTCGAATAAACTTAAAACTCGAAATAAAATGTATAACTAGAATGCTAATTGCTTGTGGAAGTTAAAGATTCTTGATAAAGAGCGAAACGATCCTGTTTTCAAAAACAAACTATGTTTATGTATTCCATAATATTTTATACCTATATACAAAATAATAAATTAAAAAAAAAAAAAATCATTTTCTGACAACGAAATATTAAAGCAACGTAAAGATTTAAAAAAGTATAATAAACGTAATTGATAGTAGATACCAAGCTTATATTTATTTTGTGTATATTTAGATTCACATGCGAAATTATTACTAAATCATTCATACCAAAAATATTTTTCTTTGATTCGATGAATTTACCGATTTCCGCATATCGATGATACATTTACATTATACATGCAAAATTTAGCATAATTATATTAAATCGAAATTAATTTAATTTTATAAAATTAATCGAATAATCGTATAAAAACAATTAATTTTCAATAAAACAGCATTGAAACTTGAAAGGTAAAATAACATTTAGCCGATCGATTATCCGAAAATTTCAACCTTCTAAACTTGACCCTAAACCCAAAAACTTGGCCGAAAACACTCCATCACCTCGTCCTCTTACGTAAGTTAAACTCGCCGAGGAAGAAGCTCGGAGGAGAAAGGTCGGACCGAAGTCTCCGATCGCAGAAGCCATGGGCACGTCCGCGTCGCCGCAACGGGAACGAGTAATTTAAATGGATTACACCTTGGAGATCGAATACTATATACGTACGAATAAGGAAGCGCGGATGGGCCAACCGCAAACGAGCCTTAAATGAGCGAGCACTAGGAGGAGCCGAGCACCGAAGACGAGCGACTGCGACCTGCTCTTAAATAGCGCGAGAGCGAGCAATTCTCTCTCTCTCTCTCTATCGCCGTTGCAAGTTGAATTGAACCCTATAATGATATGCGTGACTCGATAAGTAAGGAGGAGGAGGAGGAGGAGGAGGAGGTGGAGTAGGTAGGAAAGAGATGTCCTTGTCGATGAAGAGATAGATATGCTAGGCAATCGGTTGGCCGGGAGGAAACCGAACATCTCTACCGAATTTTCTCGAGGCGAAAGAGAAGGAGGAGGTAGACGATGGGAGGGGGGGAGGAGAGGGGGTACCGGAAATATTTGAAACTGAATCGGCATTTAAATGCGGCGACTTGCATGCAATGAATATAAACGACTTGGGCGACGTTCAATCCTCGTCCTCCCCGATAATACTCGGGGAGCGAGTCGTCGGCAACGAGAAGAAGAAAGAAAAAGACGATTGTATGCATGCGACCGCAGAAAATTTTTGCAGATCGCATAACGAGACACTTCCGACTAAACTTTCCGCCTTCTTTCCCTCTACTTTATCTCTTTCTTCTTCTTCATTTCTTTTTTCACTGCTCTTCCTCGACTTTCCTGGACAGCATATTAATGTCTGCTTTATGGTAAATGCATATTAATGCTAGATAATTGCTCGCTCGCTCACAAATTGTGAATTGCAACGATCGTCCATAATACTTTCTTTCTCTCTTTCTCTCTTTCTCTATTTTTCTCCTTTATTCATTATACATTTTTAAAAAGAAATAAAAAAAAATTCTCAATATATAGTTTTTCATAAATATATACACTTACAATGCACCTTTTTCAAATAATTTCAACTCGTATTGATAAAAATGTTTGAAATAACTTGTATAAATTTTAGAATTGTTTTAACTATTTAAATCATTACTAATAATATGTATTCTTCAAAAATATATAAAATTAATTGTTATTGTTGATTTACATTTGTAAATTTATTTTTATTACGAATAATCAATAAAGTTTTTTGTTATGTTATTACGCCAAATACAAATATTTTAAACAATTTTTTAATTGACACGTATCTTTTATTCCATAATACATTTCTACGCAATACAATAAGGTATCCAATTATTGGAAAATTACCCTCAATCAAAAGATGTTAATGTTCATACGCACATTAAATATTATTGACGTAATTCTCCGTTAATTTTCTAATTAAAAATTAAAATTTAAAGAAAACCATTAAACAAGATCTATATGGAGCGCCTCGTTTGCGCTCGAGCTAAGTTAACTCAAAGCACAGTTCCATGGAAGTCGCTCGGAAGCGGCAGATGCATGCGGCAGTATCGCGGCACTCGATGAATCATAAAATAAGAAAAAAAAAAAAATAAAATAAAATAAAAAAAAAAAGGAACGAGCGAGCTCGTTGTGAGAAGAGTAAAAAGGAAAGAAATAAGAAACGAGACGTCAAAATGAGATAAGAAAAGTACATTTCGAAAGAATCGTGACGCGGCTATTCGACAATTCTAAAAACCGAAAGAGGCTCGAAGTCTTTATTGTTTCAGTGTAGGAGCGCAAAGAAAAAAGGAGAAATGAGAGAGGGAGGAAGTTTAAAGGGGGAAAAGAAAAACGGGGAACGGCAGCGAGCGCGCGCGTAACATATAAGAGAATTAAAGTTTTTCATTGTTCGGACGAGGCAAAACTTCCGAATTGCCGCAACGGCCGTGGCTTCATTTTATTCCATTCCATCGCTCTCTCTCTCTCTGTCTCTCTTTGCTACATCGTTTATTGCTATCTTCGCGAGGCGCTCAAATCGCGCGCGCGCGCGAGCGCAAGAGAGAGAAAGAGAGAGAGAGAGAGAGAAAAAGAAAAGAGAGAGTGGCGAGGCTTGGATATCTTTTATAGGCAGCATTAATGACGCCCAGTGTATAACTTCGAAACGACTCTTTGCCTTTTCCTCTTTATGCGGTGCACTTAGCGGCACCGAACAACCTCTTTCATGGAAAATCGATATAAAACGAATTAGGGCTGACGAGGAAGGGAGAGAAAGAGAGAACGAGAGTATGGTAAAATAGAAGGACTAAAAGTCATTTATATGCGTTACAAAGAACGAGTAGAAAAATAAAAGGGAAGCAAAAGAGATAGACGGAGGTGTCGGGATGGGAGCTGGGGAGGAAAGGAGGTAACAAGAACGACGCAGTTGCGTATAAGGGTAACTTTAAGATTTTAACGCGATAAATGACGATGGCGATAACGACATATTATTTTTCTTTGTTACAGCTCAGCGATACACGAAACTCCGAGCTACGGACAATAACCAGTGCGTTCCACAAGGTACAGTTTCGCGGTGAGTATGCTGGAAAACGAATTAGTTCGTAGTTAACTAAATAAATTTCTTTTGTGAAAGGTATACACGGGTAAATACTTATTATCAGTGCGCAACATTCATAAAGTACGATAATGTGCACGTTTTCTCTGCTTGTGTGTATTATTACATGGTAATGTAAACTCGTAAAGTTTCTAAAGCAGAGCGAAACGTAAAATACTTTTGGAGTTGTACGTTCGAGCTTACGCTGGATAATAACATGACTTTTTCATGTAACGAATTGTATGTTTGTGTTATATGAGGAATTTTCAAACAATTTCGTCATTTTGTTTCTTTTTTTTTTTTTCGCGAAAACTTTTATGAAATTGTGAATTAATTAAAATTACTTGAAATTAATATTCTTTGAACCGATTAATGTAAAAATTTACAAATATTAAATTTTAGCTTTTTTACCATAAACAAAGACAAAATGCATATTTTACAGGCGACTGCGCTGAAGTAATTATTTAAAACGTTTGCATTATGCACGCGATGTAAAAACAATGTAAAAATATAAGAATGTAAAGAATAATTATAATAAAATTTTTTGAAAACATAGTTAAATATACGAGAATGTCAAAGAGAGTATGCGGCTGATTTTTGTCAACGCATTTTTTCTGATTTTTTAATAAATCCCGGAACAGAAACGTGCCGTTTAACTGATTGGATATTGAGAGTAACATTTTTTTCTATTCAAAATGGAAAAGCTTTTAAAATATGAATATCTTTTTTAATGTTTTGAAGAGCGCATATAAAGCTACGAAATTGTTTTGCAAAAGTCATTTCGTTCTTTGTTCCTCGTAATTCCATTAAATTTTATCAATTCGAAAAAAATCTTTTTTTTTTTTTATCGTATATAATTGTCAGGCTAATTACAGAATATTATACAAAATCGCATTAATTATATTTTATTTGATACGACTTAAATTATATATATTAATCAAGATATACTACTAAAATAAATATTTAATTAACATATGTTTAATTTTCAATGACATGACGCTGATAAAATAATGTGAAAAGAAGGATCAATTTACATTCAGGTTTCGTTGTCGCTAAAACATCTGAAATATAATACGAAATTTTGACAGCATTTATTTTCAACAATGCGTTACAATTTTAACTCGCTACTTCAAACCCCGACCGTATCACATTGTGAATACACCGCCGCAAAAACCGTATTCTGGTATAATGTTAATTAACGTAAATAAAAAAAAAAAAATTCAGCTTTTCATATACAAAAACAAAATAATAACGAGGTCGCTGCTAATTAAAAGAATCTTTCAACTGTGCATTAAAAATCAAAGAAGAAGTTTGTTGATAAAAAATAAAAAAAAAAAAAAAAAGATGAACAAACGGTAAGGAACGAAGACCGACTAACTAGACATTTCGCTGTTCTGACAGCCATTCAAAAACGTATTCAAAGAACTCGAACTCGCTCTTCGTTCTCAATATTCCTGTCATTCAAACGAAGACATATTCGAGCGTCTTTGGATCAGTGAAAATATATGTATATATATAAACTAGAATTTCGTATATGACGTTGCTTCAAACGCATTAACGTGAAAAGACGCTCGCGTTAGCTATAAACGTCGGAATCAAAAATTTATGCAGGTCAAACTCAAACTTTCCTTCTCGTATTTTCCCTTTATCATCCTCTCTTTCTCTACCTCCGCGGTGCATAGCGAGAGCGCGAGAGTTGACATTAATTCGTGCATAATTTCCAAAAATTAAAAAAGTAGGGAGAAGGCGTGGCGCATACGCGTACGTGCGCACCACGCGAGATTCGTTTTGAAAGGTGGAATTCTGGCCGGCGAAGCAATTAGTAACGCGAGGAGTGAGAGGGGTAAGATATCCCAAGCGTAAAGTTAGAAAAGAAGACGGTCGTGCGGAAGATAAGTCGAGAGAAGCCATGCGACCCGTGATTCACCGAGAAAGAGAGAGATAGACAGAGTCGCGCGTTAAATGAATACGCGCTTCACGCACCAAATATTCGCTTGCGGCTGTGACTGCTGCTTTAAGAAAAAAAAGGAAAAAAAAAAAGAAAAAAAATGAACAAAAATGAACAAAATAAGAAAAGAAGAAAATAAAAAAAAAAAAAAAAAAAAAAAAAAAAAAAAGATAAAATAACCGACAAACGAGTGAAAAAGTCGGTGCACCACCGGGCATATAAGCTTACACCGCGCTAGACTTCCCGAAATGTAATAAATAAAATGAAAGAGAAAGAGAGAAAGAGAGAGAGAAAGAGAAAAAGAGAGCTAGTCTACAGGCTGGCAAAAAA
Organism: Chalcis sispes; assembly: GCA_949987625.1. Lineage (NCBI taxonomy): Eukaryota > Metazoa > Arthropoda > Insecta > Hymenoptera > Chalcididae > Chalcis > Chalcis sispes. The sequence goes on from OX465096.1 coordinate 18,118,093, forward strand.
AAAAAAAAATAAGTTTGCTGTCAGTTATATTATATACACGGGAACTTCTTCTTCTCCGTATCCGGATTTGCACTCGCGCACGTCTTCCTACGTTGAGTCGAATAGAAGAAACTCGCTGTATATTCGCTGGAAAAATTCGTCCCGAGCGCGGAAATAAAAAGATCAAAAGATAATAATAATAATTCCTTTTAGCTAACGAGAGATTCACTCATCTCTCTTGAGATTTTGTGTTAACCAACCTTTCACACTCGAACAATTTTTTATTATTTTCCTTTTTTTTTTTTTTTTTTACTTTGCTTCTATTTACTTTTTCCCCAACGCGATTATGTTTACGAATATGCGGTTTCTCGTATTTTTACTAATTTTCGAATTTCGTTTCCGTCCAGTTTACTTTAAAAAAAAAAAATAATAAAGTTTCATATTAATTTACGATACGATTGCAATCGTTAAATTAAATGGAAATATTGTTGGTTCAAAAAATTTCTAATGTAACGATGTAAAACAGTATGAATTTTAAAATATCATGCATAATAATATTTAACTTCATCTCTGATTGCGGTAAAAACGTCATCAAAAATTCAAATGACGCGCTGTCTTTGCTTTACATATTAATAAAAAACGAATGTAATTTACGTTAATTATTATACACTTCAAGCATTAAATTATAAACATCTATATATATATATATATATATATATATATATATATATATATCGTAAATTTTTATTGTTTCTTCTAAATAAAACCAAATTGCCAATAAAAATATTTTTTGCATTTTAGAAAATGACAAAAACTACGATAAATTTTATTTCAATGATTTTTAAAAATTAAAAAAAAAAAAAAAAAAGAACGAAAATAAAGATAAATTTTTCATCTTTCTGTAAAATTTTTATTAAAAAAGAACGCGTACATGAATAATTTTAAACCTGTACGTATATGAATGATTTTAAAATTTAAAAATCGCAAAATGTTTTTATCCCAAAAGATTTTATTATATTTAAATTCTAACGATTAAATAAATAAGTTGTGCATCAATATTTAACTTTCATAAATGGCTATCATAGTTGTAACTGGCAAAAATTGTTTACATAAAACTTTAGTAAAAGTTTTTAAAACTCCATAAAATCTCATACGAAATACGCTAAAAATATTAATGAAATTATTAATTTTATTATACGAATTCTTTTTTATTAGTTTATTAATTAAATAAGTCTTTTTTAATACTAATTTCTCTTTTATATAATACAGTTGCAAAAATGAATATTCAATTTATAAATTAATTTCATATTTTTCAAAAAGCTTTTAAAGCTCAAAATATTATTAAAGCATTCACTAATTAAACAATTTTTTAACGAAATGAAAAAATTTTAAATGCTTAAAACATATAAAACATTCAAGACTTTCGATACATAAGATTGCAACTAATAAGTAATTTATTTGAATGAATAAATATTCAATTATAAAAAAAATATATCTTTTAAAAATATTCTAAAAATGTATTCCATTAGTTTCAAATATCTGAAAAGTTCGCTTTGAACCTTACAATGCTTAACTTAACTTTTAATAGAGTAATATTCAATTAGCAAACCTTTCTTCTATCATTAAATCATCCATATTAAAACGAGTATTACTACTCTATAACTACTAGACTAACTTAGTAGAGTCTTAACTATCTCATAAACCTTTCATGACTAAGCTAAAATAACTTGCTATACTGCAAATACTACACATTAAAATAAACGTTTGTGCAATATAAATGTTACGATCGATTAGATATTGATTTTTTTTTTTTTTTTTTTTTTTTTTTTTATTAATCAGTTAAAGTGAAATTTTTAAAAAAAATTGATCTCGTACTGATTGACTTTAATTTAAAACATTTTTATAAACAAAAACAATAAAGCTTTTATCGAAAAAGAATCGCAGCTTTTAGTGATAAAAATGATAAATGAAAAATGTTTCGATTGATTATTACTTTATTCCTTGATGTAATAAACTGTTTATAAAAGAAATAAATCGGCGTAAATCAACTATATCCAGCTCTTCCAACAAATTCTTGCTCAAAAATACTTCTCTTATTAACTACAATTTTCAAAAGCAAGAAGCTTTAAATTTGCAGTTAGCAAAGTGAATTACTCAAGTTTCAAAGAAGCGCTCGAAAATTCTTCGGAAATGTTTTACATTACTCATTGCACCGCTACAGAATGTCTCTTACCATGAAGCTTATTAAAGAGGCAAACGGAACCGAGAGAAAGAAAAGAAAGAAATGAACGAACGGCCGATTCGCAGCCACACCCTTTCTCCCTTTCTCCTTTTTTTTTTCTTTTCCTTTTCGTACGCATACTCGTTCCCAGGATTTTCATTTTTTTCAATCCATTATATCGTCAATCAATTTCGACTATTGCCCCTACCAACGCTATATAACTTCTACTCGACGAAACTTTTAAATGTGACCTCCAACGGATACACTACAACCGATACGTTTCTATAACAAAATAAAAAAAAAAACAATAAAAAAAAAACCGTCGATCTGTACAAAGAAAGAGTTAGCGAAAGGAGAATAACGAACGATTTTTTTCCAGCAGCGAAAGTTGCACGAGCGAGAAAGAAAGGTAAACGGGTCAACGGAAAAACGCGCGACATTTTTGCTCGAACCCTCGCTTCCTACTGCGGAAAAACTTTTTCTCCTCGACTTTATCGTTACTTTGGCGCGCGTGTACGTTTTAGCGAGCGTGGGTCGAAGCAAGGAGAGAGAGAGAAAAAATAAAAGAAACGAGCGAACGAAAACCAGGCAAAAATACGTTAACCACTCCGTCGCGCGCTAACGAGAGTCACGCCAAGGGTAATTTCGCAAAATCCTTTACAGCTATATGCGCATGTAAGCGTGCGTAGAATTCACGTGTTTATATATATATATATATATATATATATAGATGAAGAGTAAAAGCAACCCATAGCAATTCGCTCATGTGCGTGGATTCTAATTCCCGCGCCTTCGTGCGCTCGGTAATTGCCCGGCTCTCGCCCGACGTAACGCAAGCTCGCACTGCCCGTGTACTAGCTCCACTCTGAGTTAACGTGTACACGGAAGCAAGAGAGAGAGAGAGAGAGAGAGAGAGAGAAGAGGAGGGATACCGAGAAGTACTTAGATTTCCGCTGTCGGTAGCAGGGCTGACGCCATTTCCCATTGTCTTATGATTTACGAGCCGAGCTAACCTATATGGGGAGACTCTCGCTAAGGTGTCAACGGGATTATATTGATTAAAATATCCATACAGCTTGGCTCGTGGCAAACACGCATTTGCGAAGACGAAGAGAGGGTATTACGTGTAAAGCGCGCGGGGGAAAAGCTTTCATCGACGCGATAACGCAACAAAAAGATCACCGAGAGAGCTAGAAGCACCGATGAAAAAAGTAGTCACTCGATGGCTGCTTTTCGCGAAGAGAACGCGCAAGCGCCTCTCCTTTTTCAAAAGAGAAAAAAGAAAAAAGGGAAAAAAAAATAGAAGAGCGAAGGAGCGAAAGAGGGAAGTTTAATTGAATTTAGCCGGCTTTAACGGAACTACGGCATTCTTTACGGGCCGGGAGGATTGGAGAGAGGGAAAGAGAGACAAAGTGCGGAGAAAGGCTGAAAGCCGTTATATTATCCTTGATTGAAACCGGGAGGAACTCGCGACTACCCTTGAGCGTGGCGGGCTATACAGCGAAAGTTTTGATTTCGATGATAATTCATGCGACGAATGAAGCGCGAAAGAAAGAGATCCGGGCGAGACGCCGCCGTTCAGCGCGAGATTCTCTTCCGCATGATTCATAGAGTTTTTTTTAGAAATTGATAGAGGATTCTTCAGCTTTGTTGGCGAAACTCTTTTGTTTTCTCTTTTCTCGGTTTCGGCGATGAAATCTACCGCGAAAGAAATTGCTCTCTCTCTGCTATCATTTATCAAATTCATTGTTTTTTTTTTGTTTTTTTTTGGTTTTTTTTTTTTTTTTTTTTTTGTTTTTTTAACTTTTTTTTTCCTCGTTTTTTTTTGCATTCGCGCCGATGAAAAATGTAAAGAGTGAAGTAAAATGAAATCGAATAATGCAACTTTTAAAATAGAATATTGTATAAATATTTCTAAATTAATATAATTAGAAAATTTTATCCAAATGTATATTAAATAATACGATATGACTCTTCTCGTTTAAATCTATATTTCTATATTAAAATAAGAGCTTTAAAATACTGATTTCCGGTTTTTAAATTTACTTCATTTATTCTTTTCAAATAGATATAATATAAAGGCTTAATATTACTTTGCATCATTAAAAAAAAAAAAAAAATTAAAAAGAATTTGTACAAAAATAAAAGAAAAATTAAATTATTTAAAAAAAAATTCATTTATTTCTATGTAAATCTTATTAAAATACAATAAACTCAAAGCCGATCGGCTCGGCATTTATCAGCAAGAACTTTAAGCGGTAACTCGAGAAAAGCCATCGGCTAGTGGAACGCTATATCGTAGAGATAGAGAAGCGCGTCGAGGAGCGCGTCGTTGCTGAACGCGCGCGCGTTATGCGGAGAATGCGTTTGATATTGCATTATCGAGGTTATCAACGCTATTACCGGCACTCTCGGGGCTTCGTGCCATTAAGAGATCGGTCGATTTTACCAAGAGCCGGAAGTGGCTGCGGAACACTTCCTTTAACGAAACTCTTATCGCCGTTAAGCGACGCCGACAACGTAATCGCGCATACACACATACTCGGACGCGCGTGCAGCACCGGCACGAGGAAGAGCTAACGAGTTTGCGCGTCAGCCGTGACCTTCGCTGCAATTTCCATGTACACATACGGAGCGTGCGTATAGTACGAAGTAAGCTCGACGTTCGCGTATGCACACGTCCGTGCGAATAACCTAGAATGCTCGGCACACGCGTATGTGCTCTGCTTCTAGTTTCCTCGTTAACTCCCTCGTATTTTTCCTTTTAGAGCGCACACCTCGCTCTCGCGTCCTTGTTTCTCCGAAATATAGTATTTTTCTTCTCCGAGGCGCAGCCGATAATTTTATTTACTTCGCGGTACTCTCGACTACGCGCGCTGATGCAGTCATAATGTACAAGAATTTTTTGCCGATTGCGCGCCAAGAGAGAGAGAGAGAGAGACAGAGAAGAGAAACGAGGGGTTGCCGTTTATTGTGTATACATATTGCTTTGGGAAATAATTTACTATTTGAATTTTGCTTTGGCAATTTATAACTACGGTGAAAATTTTCTCGCTTTTTAGGTGATAAATATTTTTTATCATCGCATGTAGATTGTAAATTCAATTCAAACGTGTAACGCGCATCGAAAATTTTATAAAAGTTTAATAATGCTGTAATTTTTCATAAAGCTCGACGATTAATTTTATCAAAATTTCCGCTTGAATATCAAATTAAAATTTCAATATTAAATATTTAAATTAAAATTATTTTATCGAATAGATTAAAACATTTTTTTCTTATAATTGATTGGTATATAATTACAGTCGAATCAATAAGTTTTGAGTATTTTATCAACTGTATATTGATTACTAAAAATAGTCGGATTTCAATGAAAATTGATTCAGGATGATTTGTAGGTCGCTGATTTTGAATCTGAGGTAAAAAATTTGAAATTTAAAATAGCGAGTGCAACATCGCGGATAGACAAAATTCTTTTCGGAATTTCCATTCACATTTTTGTAGTACAAAATAAACTCTCTACATAATCATAAGCTAAAAAAAAAATAATAAAAAAAAAAAAAAAACTAAAAAAATATAAATAAAATATTGTTTTTACAGAATAAATTTAATGAATAATATTTTAAGAAATAATTTATTTTTCTGTTTATTTATCGGATATATTAAAAACAGTTGAGTTAATGTATACCTTTTTATTAAAACAAATAAAAGCATGATATGCAAAAATTTTATAATTTTCAAAAAATATTATCGAGATACTTTATATAAATATTTTTTAAAATATCGCTTAACATTACTGGATTCTCGTTTCGGCCAAATAAGTAATCTTTTTAAAATTATAAACTTGCCAACGTAAAAAATTTACTTTGATAAAAATTTGGTAAACATTAATCTCACCGCTGAATAAATATAACGGATAATAATTATCCCAGTCAAACAATAATTTTGAATAGTAACCTCATAATTGCAACTTTGCAGCTTTACAAGATACGCGGAGTTAAAGCTTCGCAGCGAGATTTACCAAGATTCTCTTTTTCACAATTTTAATTTGATCCATTAAGGTGGTATCGTCTCTCTCTCTCTCTCTCTCTCTCTCTCTCTCTCTTTCTCTCTGCCTTTCACGCGCGCTAAAGTTTCGCAAGGCGGCGTGATCCAAAAGAAAAAAAAATAGAATCGCAGAAGCACCGAGCGAAGCGAGTCTCTATATAGCTATAATAATCTCAGGCTGCGGTGCTCTTCTCTCCCAGCGTTTCGAGAATAGCAACATCGCTTATATTTTTCGCAACTCCTCTCGAGCCAACTTTTTCCACTCTTCGATCTTTTCTTTTTATTTTTTTTCCTCCGTACTCTGCGCGAAGTACACTTTCTCCTTGCCTCCTTCTTCCTATTCGTAACCACAACGCAAGAGCTTCATCTTTCTTTCTCTTAGGCAATTTCTCGAGGTTGAATCTCCCCTTTCGCGCGCTCACTCTCGCTCTCTCTCTCTCGCTCTCTCTTTCTTGATAATCTCCTACTGTCTCTTTCCTTTCCCTGTCCCTCCCTCTTTTTCTTCTCTCGTTTGAATGACGCGCGATTACGTGTATACAGATGAGACGCTTCCGCAAGCGCGCCAAAAAATTAATGCTTTTCATTAATCACGCGGATACATTCACCGCGCCTCGCATAACGCATTACATTCCGCAAAGTTTCTCTCTCTCCCTCTCTCTCTCTCACTCTTTTCCTATCGAGCTGCTGTTTTCCGGGAGCCTCGACACGTGCGCATCCCCTTATTATTTGTCACTTTTGTCCTCTGCCTGAAAACTATACCCTTCTCGGATCTTCTTCCTTTCGCTGCTTACTTGAGCTATGTTCGATGGTCTCTCGTTCAATTTTTTTCTTTTTTTTTTTGGAACGATTTCCCTTTTTCTTCGTTTATTTTTTTTTCCCTTTTTTTCTTATACTCTCGTCCTCTTCCATTTTCCAAGCGGTAAGAGAGAGAGAGAGAGAGAGAGAGAGAGAGAGAGAGGGAGAGAGGTTCTTTTGGTTGATGAGAAAAACAAGAGATTACTAGTGCGAATAAATAGCTTTCTTCATTTTGCTCAGCTATAATCTTATTTTATTTACGTTTCAACGAAAAGGAAAAATCTGTTGTAAAATACACGGTGAATAAGAGTTAATGTGAAGCTATTTTTAAAAATACTCGTGAGAATTTTTATTTATTCGAACCGTCATTAATGAAAAAGTTATATTATTTATTCAAGTAATTACTGTAGATTTAAAATAGAAAAATAGACTTTTTTTTCTTTACGATTTTGTTAATTTAATTTTTAAAAATGCAAATTATTTAAAGGCAAATAGTATTTTTAAACAAATTTAAATCACAATAATAAATAACGAATTTTAATTCAATAATATGAATAAATTCGCTGAAATAAACTACGTATAAATATTTAATATTTAAAATTTTAATGAGGATCGCTATTTACTCTTAATTTATTGTTTGTTAATTTACAAATGAAAAATAAATAATATATTAGTAACGATAAATTTATATCAAGAGCAATAGCAATATTTAGCGAGAGAAATGTTTAATCATGCAAAAAGATTTCTTGCATAATACTTGAAATAACTTGGATGTACGTAAAGATCAAATAAACAGAGTTAAAATTTCAATGAATTTTATATAGTGATACAACATTATCTTACTTTGATTGAAGTATTGTTTATAATAACATTTTTCTGACGTTTTCTTTATAGTTTACGGTAAGTCGAGTTTCATTTTTTTTTAAAAATTGATTCGCGCCCAATTTTTTTTTTTTTCTATTTCGCAAATGCACCGAGATTAAATGTAAAAAAATTGTAATCAATATAGAAAAAAATAATATACATATATTTATATGAGCTTTAAAATAAGTAAAATGTGGAACTCTCGGTGTAGCTCTCCAATCTTAAAAATTGCGATGCTCCAGCAAACAAGCCCAAGTTCTTTAAGATCGTCATATTTTCTGCAGCTAGAGTATAAACCCGTAGCAGTAAAAGAAAAAAAAAAAAAAAAAAAAAGAGCAAATAGATAGGAGCGTCGATGCGCGATTCGACGATGAAAGTTTTCCTTTCTATACACATACAAACATACATACACACAAACATATATATACATATATATCCACTTCATCGACGCCTTCACGAGTTCTTCCTGTTCCATCTTCGGCTTCGTCTCGTAACGTATATTTGTACAGAGCCAATCATTGCCGGATCGAGTTCTTTGCCTCGCGTATATGCCCCCATCGCACGGCTCCGTAATTCAGCGCTAGCACAGCAGAGGGAAAAAAAGGACGGATAAAAAGAGAAAAGCCAGCGGGACGCCGAGTCTCGTTTCTCGCGGTAGACTTCCTCTTTCCCCCCCTGTACTTTTCCTTACCTTCGAAACTTATATATACACTTTTTCCAACACCTTATTCACTTCCACCCGTTCTTACTTCCTTCTTGTTTTTTTTTTTTTGTTATTTTTCTTTTTCTTCTTTTTTTTCCGCGCGTGCGTACCCACTCACCATCCCGAAAGAGAGTCTTGATGCGCAGATATGATGTATATGTAGAGAAAGAGATAGAGAGAGAGAGAGAGAGAGAGAGAGAGAGAGGGCAGGACGAAAGTCAAGTAACTCGGTGGTAAGAAGGAGGAAGACTCGGCGCACTCTCAAAGGCGCGTATAAAACGACGGTATTTCAAAACTTCCCTCAGCGGCGCTGGTAGATACGACGGGAGTCCGTTACGGCCAGCGTCTGGCTTTATGAAAGGATCGGCTAAAGGATGGCGCGAGAGAGTGAGAGAGAGAGAGTGAGAAAGCTCGCGCTGGAGATCGATAAATAAAGAAAGAGTACCGTGAACGCCTTAAGAAGAGCGTGATTTATACTGTTTCAACTGCGGGACGCTTCTGTGCGCGAACGTCGTGCGAGTGTCGCTCGGTGGATAAAGAGTTCCGAGTTTATTTATTTCTTTTTCCCTACTTTTTACCTCTCTTACTATCCTCGAAAGGATACCGAATAACCTTCCCCTTTCTCTCCGTTCGTATTTTATTCAATATCGTTGCTTTATAAGAAATCGACACATTGTTGTTTTAGGAATTTCGACTGCTTACTTTAAAACTGTCCTGATTAAATAGCATTAAAATTTTGGATATTTTTTGTCGTGTTTTGAATCATAAATTATTTTTTTTCGTTTCTCAAAAATTTATTTTTTCCTTTTCAAAACGATATATTTATTTTATAATACATTCAAAATTTGCTATACGTTAATAATTAAACAAATAATATTATAGACAAATGTGATTCATAAAATTTACGTTTGATATATAACATTAATTACGAGTTTACTTTACTGTAAAAAAATACAAAAGACTAGCCCAATAATAAATCCCATTAATACTTTTTTATTTTTTCTCTATATTAAAATAGTAAAATTGTAAATTAATTTATATCGATAATAAAATCGTCGAAAGAAACGATAAATATCGATGAAACGAAGCGTAAATAAACATAGATATATCTTAATTAATTTTTTCTTTTCTTCTATAAAGGTGATAAAGCTCAAGTGCACAATCTCTCATTAAAAGCTCTTCTGCCCGACACGAACGGGTACATGACTTATGAGGGTAGCACGACGCATCCAGGCTGTTGGGAAACGACGGTATGGGTGATTCTCAACAAACCTATCTACATCTCCGCGCAGGAGGTACCTCACTTGTTGTTCTAGTATATACACCGCTACCTTATTTATAAAGCGTCCACGAAAACAATGAGGCTTTGATCGTTCACCGCAAATTATCTTATTGTTTTCGTTTAATTATCCTTTATTATATCGATCTACGTCGATATCGACTTATATTATTTCAATTTTTTATCCATAGTATATACATTGCGAGAATTGTTAAATTAGTGCTTTAAATTATTGAGTTACTTTTACTTGTTGTCGAAGGCAATTATTATTGAATATACATTTTAATGTTAAATTTTATAATTTATAATTTTGCTTAAAATTCATATTTTACAATATTGCAGGGTTCTAATCGTTTATTTTTTATAAACGATAAACCATTAAATTCTACAGAGAAAAGCAAATTAAGATTAATAAAAATTTAAAGTTAAATAAACACTTTTTACATTGTTCATGGACATTGAATACATATACATATGTATATTATAAAAATTTGCTTTATATTAAAAGCTTAGAAATGTTAAAAAATTAAGCTACTAAAAATTTTTCACGATATTAAAAAGATATTCAATTACGAATATTACTGGATATTCTTTTGAGAGCTAAAGAGGTCGAATCTTTTCAGTATAAAATATTATTTATTATAAAAATAAATAACCAATTATTCAAAAACCATAATGTACATCACCTTTAGTTTTTTTATCGATTAACCTTAACGATTATTTGCAGCTGTACGCTTTAAGGAAACTGATGCAAGGTACCGACAGCACGCCAAAGGCACCGCTCGGAAATAATTCTAGGCCTTTGCAAGAACTTCACCATAGAACCATTCGAACGAACATCGATTTTCGCGAGGTACCGATATTCTTTATTACGTTGATTCGTCTTGCGAGATGTTACTTATTCTTTCACTTGATATTATAAAATAAATGTTATTTTTATTGGGAGCATTTTAAGCTCTACGAAAAGATAAAGAAAAACATTAATAAGATTTATGAGTCAGTTTATGATTTGAATAAAAATTAATTTACGATCAATAATTCCCTCTTATTAATTCTAAATAAACGTTAAATAATCTTTATTTGCAAAGTAAATTCTAAAACGTGACTTTCGCGCGTTTCTGTTTCAGCGACCAGACTCAAAATGCCCAACAATGGCGACGGACATGCGATACAAAGGTAACCGAGAGCTTTTCCATGCCTCCAACGCCTCTAACTATAATCTACCGCCACCGACTAAGGCTTCCGATGAGAATTTAAATAGATGAATTTTTCTTTCCAGCCAATACGTGGCGGGACGAGAGCTTACCGTCACGCAACGTCGTTTGAATCGAAACAACCGGGCCAGCAAAGAACTTCCGTCAACCTACTCGTGAGCCGCTCGTCCTTGTTGCGCTAGAAATTAAAAAACAACGGACGAGGATTTAACGAAGCGCGAAACGGAGTCTAATTTCAATTTGTTTGGGAAAAGGAAACGAGCTCGCGGCTTTTTCAGGAAGCGCTAACATGTTTTAAACACAAAGAACCGGAAATATAAATGTAGAGACAAAGAGACGAGAGTTATATTTTCTATTGCAGTTATGAAATGAATAAATAAATAAAAATAGAAAAAAAATAAAAAATAAAAAATAAAAAAAAAGAAAAACAAAGAAATGCAAAAAAAAAATAAGCGATATAAACAGAATGAAACGAATCAACAACGGATGATCCCATGGCGCTTTGCTCCTTCTTATAAGCATAAAAAGAAAAAAAAAAAAAAAAAAAATATATAAGTTCCTTTGAAAAAAATCACTGCTGATCTACGTTCTATGCTTAAAAAAATGTGTGCGTGCTTTGCGGTAGACCTGGGACGCGTATCGAGCATGAAAAATTATCGAGAATAACTCTTGGGAATTCTTCGAGCGACGGCCTCGGCTTTATCCTCAAGCACCGAAATTTTGTGTGTAAGAATGAATGGCGCATTATAATATATAATAAACAAATGAATAATTCAATAAAAAAAAAAAAAAAAACAAAAAAAAACAAAAAACAAAAAAAAACAAACAAAAACAAACAAAAACAAAAAAAAAAAAAGCGAAATAAAATAAAGGATAAAAAATAATATTAAAAAAGTATGCAGGCGGTGACGATTCTTTAAAATCCGCGACATAATAACACAATGTTGTTTGTTTGAAACGAATATCATTAAAATAAATAATAATTAAAATGCAGGCTTCGCCTACTTTGCGGTGACTGAGCCGAAAGGCTGCTTACTCGAAAAATCCATCCCCTCTTCCCCTTCGAGGCATTTTCGAGTAACAGTTAAGCTTTGAAGGAGATAATAAAAATATAAAGAAGAAGAAGAAGAAGCAAAAAAAAAAAAAACGTAAGTTTAACGATAATATATAACCTTGTGCAATACACACGATTCTGTACAGTGAGGGCGTGAGGAGATCGTAAAAGTTATTTTAATTGCGCGCGTTGGTGATTAAAAATCAAATTGAATTCCCATAGAGTATCTTTAAAAGTACGGCGATAAAACGAGAGTAAAAAATAAAGGAGGTTAATAAAATATTCGAACGAAGACAAAAGATGGATTGTCGAACAGGAAATTTGAAGAAAAAAAAATATATATATATATATAAAATAAAGTTTAATGCAAGCGGACGATCTTTTAACCTGAGTGACAGACTTTGTTGTCAATTATTTTGTAGCCAAGCGATATAATGCACGCGCGCGTGCGCATCCGAGCGATAACCATATAACGATTCTCGAACATTTTATTGAGAGCTATATTATCAGTCCGAAATAATCGATCGAATAGACAAAAAAAAAAAAAAGAAAAAAAGAAGCAAAGAAAACGAACGCGATTTGTCAAAAAAACAACTTCATAAAATGATTGTAACGTGCGTTTGCTTGATTTTTTAAGAAATTCAGCGTAGAAAAGAGAGAGAGAGAGAGAGAGAGAGAGAGAGAGAGAGAGAGGAAATATAAATCGAACGAGGTTTGGAACGAGCGCATAAAGAGAAACGAAATTTTTATGTAACGTGTAGATCAATCGGGTGAAACGTTGTTGGGAACATAGCGTAGTTAATGGACGAATAACCCTGCGCTTTTGTATATACCGTATCTATAGGCTATAAATCTAGGAGAAAAATGTATAGAAACAAAAAAAAAAAAAAAAAAAAAAAAAGAAAAAAAAAAGGAAAAACAAAAACTAAACTGTATAATGCAAAAATGATTTAAAGGAAAAAAAAGCCCATAACGATTGTGGTTCACGAATAATGATAATAATAAACATAACGTTATATTGTAAATATTTTACTGTCTAACCTTTATTCCCTATGCAAGTGTCCATAAGTATCGAGAAATCCCTTATTTCAAGGTAAGGTTTATGCTATCAATAAAATTAAATATGTTTATTTTTCCAAAGTATATCTCGTCGACAAAACACTTTATTCAATTTAAATTTCAGATTAAATTTATGCATTATTAAACTTTTACATGTATCATTAATTTTTATCTTAATAAAAAATCTGTAGGATTTGCAAAAATAAACAATAATAAATTAAAACGACGAGAAACTTAATAATCCTTTAACAGTTTCGCTGCGCGATTGTTTTATAATGAGAATAAAATTTGCAAATTTCTTCCCCGGGACACATTAATCACTCGACAGCGTAATGAAATGAAACTTCGATTCGCGTTGAGTTTCGTAATTGAATCGAAAAAGGAAATAAATTATTTTCCCACGACGACCAACGAGTATGTATTATTGTATTAGAAAACTCGAATAGGCCTCGAATAATTCATAACGCTTTCGTCGTTGGTTGCGGAGAGCCGCGCGCGCGAAATACAATCAAAAAGTTTACCGCAAATATTCAAATGTTCATTCGGAAAAGGAGGTGGCGCTTCGCGGCACCTTCGCATTTTGCAAATTATTTGCCGGAGAATTTGATGCTCCCCGTGAAAATTATGCTAACGGCTTGAGTGGATTTGAGGGTTGGAAGAGGAGAGAGAGAGAGAGAGAGAGAGAGAGAGAGAGGCGGGCGAGAGGGAAGCAGGTGGATTCAGAAGTTTGCCACGCGCTCGCGTGTGACAGCCAGTGAAACAGCTGGCGAAGTAGGGCCATTCTGTATTAATTTGGAGTTAATTCCCCAACAGAGATTAGACGGTAGATGCCGTGAGTTGCGTTTAATCAGAAGCCCCGTTCGCGGCCTTTAACTTCAACACTTTTACGGTTACGATTAAACGTCAAAGTATGTTTTCGGCCTATCCAAATAAATTCATGAGATTTTAGTTAAGAAACTGTTGGAAAGATTAACTTTTAACGTCTCGTTATCGATATTACGGTATTTGTAAGACTGAAAATTTGAATATATTCCTTCCTTTGATATTGGAATAGTGCGTTAAACTATTCTTCTAACGAACAACTGGAAAACTTATTTCGGTTAAATTGACACTTATCTCTGTTACTACTGCTGCAGAATCGACAGAGCCACCATACAATAAAATTATATTCGAGACGAGCCACTTACAGCGTTTATTATAGATTTTATAATATGTCTCAATTAATAATAAAGATTCTCGATATTGATAAATGTCTATTGGTTAAAATTTCAATCGAGCGTATAACTATTGACGTAACACTCATTCGCAATTACGAGTATCGTTCCGAGACAATAAGCAAATAAGTATATTGTAGGTAAGTAAATAATTACTTACTCAAACGAATATGCTCACCGTAACCTATATTGAATATATATCATTAATATTTGAGATGCATTCATAAAAGTTTATTTTTACACGAACAATTTTCTCGAGACAAAATTTGTAAAACAAGTCTCTTAGGCATGAATTAAAATGGTCGGTCACGTTCGATCTTGTTCTGCAGTTTGTGTACTCAAACAAGGAGTTGAGATAGGAAGTAAACGTAAAGGAAACCGGCATTCAAATATTTACCTATTAAGATAGTTTCAAGTGGAGCTCGGATGAATTTTCATTCGATTATTCGTCAAACGGTATCGATTTTTTTTTTTATTATTTAAATAAGCGATAGTTAATGCAAAAATACTTATTCATAGTCAACGTCTATCATTTTTTTCTCGATAAGTGGTTGTTGGCAACCTAAAAGAACTGAAATTATAAAACAATTTCTTCATTTTGTACAGAACAGGTTAATAAAAAAATTACGATTTAATTTAAATTTGATCCTTAATTTAGATTCGTTCACCGGTGTAGACACAATTTTTTTTAAAATGCCGTGGATTTTCTACCATTCTTTTCGTGTTTTTATAATCTTCATTGTGACCGACGAGCTTTTTCTGAAAAAGTAAATGAAATAGTTTTTTTTTTTTTAAGAACATATATATTTAATCATAATCAAAAAAATTTTTTATCGACAAATTAATAATTAAGTATATGTAAAATTAAAATAAATACACGTTCACTTAATAATAAACAATAATATTATGGAAATTTATTTGACATTGTTTCAACAAAATATTACATTAAACAATTCTTAAATATGATTTTTCAAGAAAATCTAACAATTTATTTTAACAAAGTGATTTTTATTTTATATCGTACAATAATTAAACCAACAAATCTTGAGTATTTTACTAAATCTAATTGGCTCTTAATTATTAAGGAGTCGAGGATAGTCAGGGGCATAAAAAATATACGTATTTCTTAAAATTTCGTTAACTGTTGTATAAATTTTCTATTTTGAATATTATACTAATTAATCGCACTATATTTAAATTAAGTTTCATGATAATTTTGAAAGAAAATATTGATTCTGTACCAATTTATCTGCTTCACTGTCGTACGCTCTTTTACATAATTCCTTTGTTGGGATCATCGTTAGTTCTCAGTCGTTTATCTAAAATCTGTATTGAAAAAAAAATTATAAGTTTTATACTTTGGACTTAGCTTAAGCTTAATTTAAAAAAGAAATTATTAAATTTTATTTATATACATATAATAATGTTATAAAAACGTATAGTTTTTATAAGAATTTAACATAAAAATAATAATAATTTTTTCGAAGTATATTTTATTTTTTATAAACTCATATCGAAACAATAATACTATCTCTATTGAATTGTTTAATTTTTGTCTATTTTTTTAGATCACATCCAACATTGTTATCCGAATCTCTTTTTTTCACATTTATTACAATAAACATCAATAAAATATATTAAAATAAATTTATAAAATATATAATATTTTTATGTTTTTAAAATTATTTTTAAGTAAAATTAGAGTTATTTAAACATTTAATCATTTTTTAAACAATTATTAATTTTTAATTTGCTTATGCAAAATAAAAAGTGCAATATCTAAATAAATAAGGTATGATTTATTTTATGGACATCAAAATTATATTTTTATCAAGGTGTCTTTTCGAATTATTTACGGATAAATAAATAAAAGATAAAATTCTATTTAGTATTTCGAAAGCTGCAGAATATAAAAACACATAAAAACTCGAAAAGTATTCGATGGCAGCTCGACTCGCCATCGTTTTTTCCAAAGCTGCTGGATCGCCAGTTTTCCACCACCGAAAAAGAAAAAAATAGAGACAAACCGATGGAATTTTTATAAAAATCGCAACCGTGACAGAAATAATGAAAAAGTTTTATCGCGCCGCGGGACCAGCTGTAAATTTTATCTCATCGCAGACTGCGAACTAAACAGAAGCATTTTACGCCTTCATTTTCTTTTCTCTTCGTCTTCATTTTCGTGCAACGCGTTAGAGCGGTAAGAAAAATTGGAAGGAAGTAAGAGGAATTTTTTGAAAATAAGCGACGCCAAGAAAATGAAAATAATTTTTTTTAATTTTCTTATCTTGCAAAATTTTTTATTTTTAGTCAATAACCCATTTTTCGTCAATATAAGTATTATAATTTTTATTTGCAAACATTTTTATTAATATACGTTGATCTAAATCATAATATAAAAATCTTTTTATTTATCATAAACGAATCTCTGATTAAAAAAATGATAAATAATTGACGACCGAGGGAACGAGGAACCCAAAATGAAATTCGATCGCAATATTGTGCGAGAGACTTGTTCGAAATGATTTTAGTATCTCATATTC